>CM040240.1:277856428-278228167 GCA_022545495.1 Chrysanthemum lavandulifolium | reverse complement strand
CCAATTCACCTCGTTATGCCCCGGTGGTTATCAAAATGGTGAGTGGGTGAAGGGTTTGTGGGATTGTGTTCTCAACCTCGGATTGGGAATGGGTAGGGTGAAGAATCTTCGTGGAAGATACGGATCATGGTGAGTAATGGTTTTACGAACGAAGGTCACGTAAGAAGGGGATAGACTAAGAGAAAGCTAAAATGAGAAAAATTTACTTGATAGGAATCACAAAGAAACCTAAACGAGGTGGACTACTAACTAGCTATTCTATTCCCGCAATGCGCCTAAAAACTTGATAACGCCACACGCCGCTCGGGGTCAAGGAAACTTCCTTTCTTGAGCAAGTTTTATAACACCCCAGGCAAAGAACCTAATCGTTGTAGTGTAGTAATTAGGGTAAGCCACGGTATTGATATCGTTCTCAGGGAATAGGAATGCTAGTGAGAAGTTACTACGCTAAGGTTGAGGTTGAGAAGATTATTTTTGTATTTTTATATTTTTGTAGAAATGGAAAAGGTACGAATCTCGGTATTGGATTTGGGGTTGGTATTGCTACCGATTACTCTACTATTATCTAATTATCTAAGCTAAGGTTGTGATAGTCTATGTCTAATTGATGTGTACTGTATGATAGTTTAAAGATGTGTTTACTTAGGTTTTACTACTCCTTAATTATCTCCTATTGATGGTTGATTTGTCACGTCCTTATTCCTAGTTGCGTTGTGATTCTAAGGCTATAGGGCGTGTTTGTTTCTAACTCTTTGAAATTACCAAAGGGTCTTGTTTACAAATCCTCTAGTGATTTATAGATCGCCACTTACTCGGTTGTCCTTGATTACTTTATCCTACAATTACCTAGATAATTATATTCTAAAGTTCACAAAGAAAAGTCAAGCATTACACACAACTAATAATCTAGCGCACTCTAGATCATTAGTCAACTAAGATAAGTATCAACCAATCAATATTCAATAATTAAGTTTCATATTCCTAAGCAAACCGACAAATAAATTAGCCGGACATGGAGAACATGCAAGCATACACACAAATAATCAAAGACATAATTAAATTAATGAAGTAAATACTTATCTTGATGTATAATAGGTTTAGAACCCTAAAATAATCGCACAAGAAAGCCTTGGTTCGGTTTTAGGTTTTACCCAAAAGACTACACTCAAAAACCGAAAAATTCGGATTCTATATATAAGATTACATCTCGCGACGTCCACCTTATGTTTCGTGGACGCCGTGTCGCCGCCATTAGGGTTTCGCCTTGGCCACGTAAACCTTGCGACGGCGCCACCTTATGACCGTGACGCCGTCCCTTCACTCGCCGTCTTGGTCGCATCTAGGCCGTCCGAGTAACGACGGCCTACCTTTAGAACCCGACGTCGTCCCTTGAAAACATGCAATTTCGCCGACCCGTCGCAAAATTCCTTCCCGACGCGTCGCAGATATGCAGTGACGCCGCGCTTTATGTTTCAAAGACTTTGAGTGTCTCGATTCGACTTTGGCCATTTTCTTCAGATATTCGCGCTTTTCGTCCAAATAAGCATCATTCCAGATTTTGCCTTCAAGAGACCTAAAAGTGAAAAGGAACGATATTAAGCAATAACGGATACTGAAGTGATCGAATAAGGGCTTAAATGACCCTTAAAAGGTACCTTTTAAAACCTTATCACTTACCCACAACAGTTTAGTAAACCCTCCTTGACTGAATAGTAGAACCACCTTGCTTTCCTTCTTCTTATTAATGACCGCCTTGAAACCATCATTAACACGCTTAGTAGGTCGAGCGGAGGTTCAACAACTTTAGGAAATTCAATAAGAGTATGACCAAAAATCTTACATTTATCACAATGAGGTGGTTTCCACTCGTATTCAACCCGTATCACAATGAGGTGGTTTCCACTCGTATTAAACCCTCAATAGTGGTATTAAATGTTTTTACTCATAACCACTTTGAGAGATTTTCATGAAAATGGGTTTATGGAAACATAGGTTAGTCATGGAGTTATAAGGTGACTAAGGTTAGGAATAACCATTCTATGATCCGCCAGAGTCGAGGGATCTACCCAAGGACACCACCAATAGTTAGAATTAGAAGTCCTTAGTTATGATTATAAAAGGGAAAAAATGAGAATCGGAGAAAGAAGGAGTTGAAGAATTAAAAGAAAAGTAAAGAAAATGGTGAAAAGAAATAGCCCTCCGATTATTCAACTTAGGGCGGACACGTGTTCAATTCATATGCTACCGGTTGTCACTCGATGACACCCATTCAAGATCAAGGTCGCATGAACCCAAAGGACGCATGCACTAAACCTTCTTAGCCACTCAAGTTTCTCTCAATGAAGCTTGTTTCATTCTCACAGGAACCCTACGTAAACTATCGGCTTTCTTTAGAGATTGTTGGTATTTAAGAAGGAGACCCTCTCCCTAGTCTCCGCCTCAGAAAACCAAAGCGCACTATTGAGTCTAGAGCCATGAAATTCATCAAAAGATCTCTTAGGTACACTTGACATTTTATCACTTGTCGCTCAACAATAAGGACGCAAGTGATACAATATCGAGTCCTTCATGATCTTAGCAATCATCGAGAACATTTATGAGAAGTTCACAATTGTGATCCTCGGTGATTGAATGGAAACTCCCGCCGGTCAACATCAAACACCGACAAGCAGTCACTTCGTAACTCCCGTGGATTACGCTTAGTGTTTCTCGATGGTCTACGTCGTGGTGATGCTTTGGTGTACCTCAATGACTCATCCGAACCGAGGTGTATTTACATCGCGTTATCTCACTTTTGGGACTCAGTTCAGAACGACCTTTGTGAGAATTAGAGTTGTGTTTTCACACTATGTCGTTAACACTCTCGAAGTTCAAACTTGTAAGTGCTGGATTATTTCTAACCCATGTTTTATGTTTTCTTCTTATGGATGCTTGCAGGTGGAAAAGATCGTGCAGATTCTCCACATGCTCATACCGACAACAACACAAATTGAAGTTCTCTCAAAAGGCAACACAAAGTTAGAATGATTCTTCGTCAAAGTCAAAGAATCTACAAAGTTTAAAGACTAAGAGAACTACATCAGTACTGAAATCCAATGTGAAAGAGCGTGTGAGCATGTTGGAGAAATCCAATGCAGACAGCCACAACATACTATCACTACCATCACAAAGAACAAAGATCAAAGAACAAAGAAAATGATGACGTTAAAGCAGAATATTTCAAAAGAAACAATTTCTCTACATTGGGGAGATTGTTCGAATCAAGGCACTTCTTCTCACAAGAAAGAAGAATGTCAGAAGGCGTCAAAGCTACTATTACATCAGCACCTACAACGTTTATATCATCAATCACTAACACTTAGAGGGAGATTGTTGGAATCACTCCTAAACTAGAATTCAAGTGTTAGTAATTAATATGTAATAGTTAGCTTAATTATGGCCTTTATGATTGGTATTATGCTAAGGCTTATGTAGAAGGCCCATAAGCCTTGGCCTAAGCCCATAAGAAGGGAAGGATGCTAGTAGTGTTGCCCTAGCTCCTTGCCGTATAAATAATCTTGTAAACCATCCTTAGAAGGTTGGTTGTTCATTTACTTTCAATATTCAAGCATAACTCTTCTTAATATCCTACACGTATTGTTTGTTCTTGTTCAACCGATCAATCCTTATCTCTACTTCTTATATTGATGCTTGTGTTACTAATATGGGAACCTAACAGGGCAAATTTGAAGAAAAAGCTGATTAAGGGTATTTTGTTGGGTATTCCATGGTTAGTAAAGCTTTCAGAGTATTCAACTTAAGAACCCAAAAGATTGAAGAGAATCTGCATGTTGAGTTCCTGGAAAATAAAGTGAATGTCAAACGAACTGGTCCATAAAGGCTGTTTGATCTTGATACTCTAACTCATACTATGAACTATGTACCTATCTATACAGGTACATCTTCTTATGATTTTGCAGGTTCAGAAGAGTTTCTTGATGATGATGAATCAAGCAAGGATCAAGTAGATGATCAAGATGAATTCAGTTTGCCACTTTGGGACTATGCAGATAATGATGATATTCCAAGGACTGGAGATGCTCTACCTTCTAATGATTCTGGAAAAGAAGGAGTTGGCAATACGAATACTACAAATCACGAAAACAGTAGAAATTCAGATTCCACTGCTAGGCCAGAAGTTTCCACTGCAACACTAGAAGTGGAAAATACAACTCCAGTTACAGAGGAAGCTCAATCCAATGATATTGAAATCTCAAATGAGATTGCAGTTCCTCAGACTCCCCATACCTCAATTCATAAATCACATCCTCTTGAAAATGTGATTGGGGATGTCAATTCACCAGTGAAGACTAGAAGACAAACAAAATTGCCTGATATTCATAGATTTATTAGTGAAATCTATGAATGAATGTGTCTTTTCATGTGTTTTCTGTCACAAATGGAGCCAAAGAACGTATACAAGGCACTTGAAGATGAAAGTTGGGTGGAAGGAATGCAAGAAGAGTTGCTCAGTTCAAGATTCAAAAGGTTTGGGTGCTTATGCGATTTACCTTCCGCAAGTAGGTAATAGGTACAAAATGGGTGTTCGAAACAAGAAGGATGAAAGAGGAATTGTTATCGAAACAAGGTTAGGCTTGTAGCTCAAGGATACACTCAGGAGGAGGGTATTGACTATGAAGAAGTGTTTGCCCCAGTTGTAAGAATTGAAGCAATTAGGTTGTTCTTAGCCTATGCATCTTTTATGGGCTTTAAAGTCTATCAAATGGATGTAAAAAGTGCTTTTCTATATGGGCAGATTGATGAGGAGGTATATGTTTCACAACCTCCAGGCTTTGAAGACCCTGACTATCCAAACAAAGTATATAGGGTGGTTAAAGCTTTGTATGGCTTGCATCAGGCACCAAGAAAATGGTATGAGACTTTAACTACTTATCTTCTTGGTAATGGGTTTCATTGAGGCAGAGTAGATCATACTTTGTTCATCAAGAAAGACAAGAATGATATCTTGCTAGTTCAAGTATATGTTGATGACATCATTTTTGGATCTACGAAGACAGAGATGTGCAAAGAATTTGAGAAGCTAATGAAGGAAGAATTCAAGATGAGTTCTATGGGTGAACTCACATTCTTTTTGGGCCTTCAAGTACAACAAAGGCCAGATGGTATTTTCATCAATCAAGATAAATATGTGGGTGAGATACTAAGAAAGTTCAAGTTCACTGATGCAAAGTCATCCGGCACCCCTGCAGACAAGACTACACATCAACTTTTGAAGGAGAATAGTGGTGAAGTAGTTGATGTGCACATGTACAGGTTTATGATTGGTTCTTTGATGTATCTTACATCATCTAGACCAAATATTATGTTTGTAGTATCTGCTTGTGCAAGGTTTCAGGTCACTCCCAGGTTCTCACACTTAACTGCTGTGAAGAAGATTTTCATATATCTTAAACCATTTACTAATCTGGGATTATGGTACCCTAGAGAATCACCTCCAGAATTGGTTACTTACTTAGATAGTGACTATGCTGGAGCTAGTTTGTATCAAAAATCTACAACAGGTGGATGCCAATTTCTTGGAAACAAATTGGTGTCATGGCAGTGCAAGAAAAAAACAATGGTGGCAAATTCATCAAGCGAGGCGTAGTATGTGGTCACTGTAAGTTGATGTGCTCAAGTTCTATGGCTTCAAAATCAACTTTTGGACTATGGGTACAATTTTATGAATACCATCATTTATATTGACAATAGTAGTGCCATTTGCATAATTAACAATCTAGTTCAACACACAAAGACTAAACATATTGAAATTAGACACCATTTTATAAGAGATTGTTATGAGAAAAGGCTAATTCAAGTTATCAAAATTCATACTGATGATAACTATCCTGATTTATTAACAGAAGGACTTGATGTGGGTAGATTTCAGTACTTGGTAACAGGTATTGGAATGCTTAATCCATAAACTTTTTGTGTCTAATGGTCTTTGGTGTTCAGGGGAGGTTTTTGGGTACTAAAATTGTTGTATAAGTTTGTATATGCATTGTGCTTTGCTTGTTCAATAACTTTTATGCAGCAGATATGGGAGTTAATCATAAAAGGTGTGTAACTGAGACACACAACAAATGGTTATTGATTCACCATGTCTAATCTACACAAGAATCAACTAGTCCAAAGCAAACGGCTACTGGTAAAGACTTAACAAATCCGTTTATGGTTGATAGTTTACCAAAAACTATATGGTTATCAACTCACCATATTCTTTATAATTAAGAGTTGGCTAGTCCATAGCAAACACCTCATGGTAAAGACATATCAAATCTGTTGATAGCTGGTAGTTTGCTAAAAACTATGATAAGAGCAGTAAAATTTTTATATGTTTTACTTATCACTGCTCTTTGAAAAATTTTGTGAAAAATTACCACTGCTAGTTCACAGTTTCCACTGACAGTGTTATTTTTACCACTGTTGATCTAGCCGTTACAATTGTTGTGTCAGTAACAAATTTTTTACTAGCCGTTGAAGAGAAATTGCTTTCCATATATATAGGGTAACTTTTTAGAAGATTATCTACTTTCCTATTTGCAATTTATCCTCTTGAGATAAATCTTTTCCTTAGATAATCTTTCTTGCGCAAAACTCTAAAACCCTAAAGCATATATCTTTTATCTCAATTGGCAAGTTCTACATACAATTCATACTGACACAATATATTTTTTCAAAAGATACTATGGCTCCAATCAGCTTTGCAGATTGTGGCCATGTTTGGAAAAGTCAAACGAAAAGAGTGGCCATGTTTTTCATCAGATTGTGGATTTTCTAAACATTACTCATATAAGGTATGCTTTACTTATTAATCCCACAATCTATATCTCTCAAATCAAACAGTTTTGGAACTTTGTTCAGTCCATAACCATTGAAAATAGAGATACAAATGAAACAGTGGATGCTCTTAGAGCCACTGTGGATGGGGTAACTATTGATGTTACTGAGGCATCCTTGAGGAGAATTCTCTAATTGGATGATCTCAATGGTATCATCACTTTACCCATGCCGAAATTCATGAACATCTTTCATCCATGGGTATGATACCATTGACAAAAGGCTACTTTCAAAAGAGTGGTTTTGTCCTCATTGGAGATTTTTAATACATACTCTTTTACACTACCTAAGTCCTAAGAAAACTTCTTATGAACAATTCAGTTCAACAATGGCTTACCCTTTGGTTTGTCTAGCCATTAATAAGATTTTTTATTGGTCTAAATATATTTTTACAAGTATGCAAGGCAATGTAAAGAGTTCAACAAAATTTTGATGTATCCAAGGTTTGTGCAAGAAGTGTTAAATGAATTTCAAATGCAACCTCATACAAGTGTTTATACAATCCGTTGCCTTAAGCCCAAAGTTTTTCAAAACATGAATAAGGATGGCAATAGGGTTGTTACACCACTTTTTCCTCAAATGCTTTCAAAGATTTCACATGTACAGGGTGAAGATGCAACAATCCCTGTTGTATCCCAAAACACACCCACAATCACAGTTCCAAACATTACCTACACTCCACCAGTTTCTCACACATATGAGAGGAGGCAAAAATGCCAACTCCTCCCATTACAACACAACGTGTTCGTGATCCTTCCGGTTTAGGAACAAGCAGTGGTGGTTCCAGGCTTCCACCTAGTCCAACTAGGAGTGAGTCTGAGCCAATGCCCTATGATTCACCTCTCCCAACAGGTCACACAGTTGGAAGTGTTTAGGGCAGTGGGCAACCTATGGAATTGATGGAACTTTGTACCTAATTATCCAAGCAGGTTGAATCTCTGGAGAAAAACTTGGCACAAGTAAAGGAGCAACATGCTAAGGATGTTACACAACTGAAGGAAAAGATTCATAATTTGAAGAAAGAGTTGCAGGGGTTGAAGCAAAGGAAAACTGCAAAGCTAGTGATATCTTCTCCATCCTCACCTCATGATGGCGATTCAGAAGCATTTAGTAAAGATTTGGGAAATTATCCCAAACAGGTGCTGAAACCAAGGGGAGGAGAATTGATTTTGGAGATGAAGGTGTTTCAGGTGCAGGTTTTGATTTTGGATCAAGTAAAGGTATTGAGGAAGTTGATATTCAAGAAGAAGTTCCTCAACAGCAACCAGAACAAGCATCTTTCACTACTGCAACTACAACTGCAAATATTACCTGATAACGCTACACGCGTCGTTCAGGGTCAAAAGAACTTCCTTTTCGTTGAGTAAGTTTTTCAACACCCTAGGCAGTGAACCTAATCGTTGTAGTGTAATATTAGGGTAAGCCACGTGAATTAATATCATTCTCTAGGGGAATAGGAATGCTAGTGAGAAGTTACTACGCTAAGGTTGGGGTTGAGGAAGATTATTTTTTATCTTTTTATGTTTTGTTTTTTAGGAAATGGAAAGGTACGAATCTCGGGGTTTGAGTTTGGGGGTTGGTATTTCTACCGATTACTTCTACTTATCTAATTATCTAAACTAAGGTGTATGTAGTCTATGTCTATTGTTGTGTGCTCGTATGATAGTTAAAAATGTATTTGCTTAGGCTTTATTACTCCCTAGTTATCTTCTATTGGTGGTCGAATTGTCACGTCCTTATTCTTAATTGCGTTGTGTCTCTAAGGTCATAGGGTATGCGTTTATCCTTAACTCTTTGAAGCTACCAAAGGTTAATGACTACAAAATCTCTAGGATTTATAAACTTTAACTCTAAGGTATTCTTTGAATGACTATCCTACAATTACTCTAGGCGATCATAAACTAAGGTTCATCAAAGATTAATCAAGCATTACAAACACAACGAATGACCTATCGCAATACTAGGTCAATCACAATTAAGATAAGAGACAACCAATCAATATTCAATAACTAAGTTTCATATTACCTAAGCAAACACACAAGTAAATTAGCCGGACATGGGGAACATGCAAGCATACACACAATCAAAGGAAGACATAATTAAATTAATGAAGTAAAACACTTATCTTGATGTAAGATAGGGTATGGAACCCTAAAATATTGTACAAGACAATCTTGGTTTGGTTTATGTTTTTACTCCAAAGACTACACACTAAAAACTAAAAAATTCGGATTCTATATATAAGATTACAAATGCGACGGCGTCACCCTTTGATTTGTGACGCCGTCGGTCGCCGTTATTAGGGTTTCGTCTTGGCAAGTTACTCTTGCGACGGCGTCACCTTATGCCCGTGACGCCGTCCCTGATCTCGACGTCGTCGGATCAAATCTAGGCCGTCTCGAGTTGCGACGCCTACTCTTTTAAAACCTCAAGCCGTCACTTGTAAATGAGCAATTTGGCTCTTGAGCCATCACAAAGTTGTCCGACGGCGTCTCTAGTTGTGCTGACGCCGTCCCTCTTCGGTTATAGCACTGAGTGTCTCGATTCTTGACTTTGGCCATTTTCTTCGATATTCGCGCCTTTTCGTCCGAATAAGTGTCATTCCAGCATTTTGCCTTCAAGATACCTAAAAAGTGAAAAGGAACGATATTAAGTAATAACGGATACAAAAGTGATCAAATAAGGGCTTAAACGACCCCTCAAAAAGGTACATTTTAAAACCTTATCAAATATCCCTACACTTGGTATTTGCTTGTCCTCAAGCAAATGTGCTTTTAGCCAATCAATTTATAAGTTAGAGGTTATGAAGCATTAGTTTAGAAGGATTCACAACACATATAAGCCCCGAAAAAGTCATAACAAGCACGGAAATTACATACTAGCACCTCACATGGGGTGTTTGGATACTCACATCTCTCGAGTGTATATGAAATATAACAAGTTGGAAATGGAAGATAAACACTCATTAACCGGTCCTAGTACATAGATTACCATAGGCTTGAGACTAGATCAAACCTCCATCGCTTTGGCATAAGCACATAGGAAAGACTATCCAAGAGGTCTTTTAAAGGGTTGTAATGTTAGGCTTACGGTAGGAAAACAAAGGGTTTGGTGGGATAGGCTATTTAGTGGTGGCAAGTCAAAAATCTTTATGTTACAAGCATGCGAAGAATGGCGTTGCTAAGCCAAGACTCGACACTCTAGACTCTAGATAACTGAAACAAACAAACATAAATTAAAGATAGATGTAGGATTGTAGCCCTTTTTTTTTCACTCTATCTATTTTTTTTCTCTTTTCCTATTTTTTTCGATTTTTTTTTTCATACACTTTTACTCTACCATCCTCTACGATAACATCAAATTGATAGGGATTTATAGGCACATCCATACACTTGAGTTTTTATTACTCTAACACTAATTTGACCCGAATTAAAAAGATCAAAACACTTGGAGTACATTATTATGCAAATAAAGGGAATTTGAATTTAACGTTCCCTTCCAGTCATTCCATAAAATTTAACTTTTCCCATGAGTCTCAATCGTCCCAAAACTGTGTACAAAGGATATGACTCGACTTAGCAACCTATGCAAGCAACAAGATAATTGAACTAAGGGTAAAGTGTGACAACAATAATGCACTAAAAGTAAGTGCATACAAGGTAGGCTAAGGCGATTTGGGTGTACATTTGGGGTGGATTGTAAACAATGCTCTTCATTGATATTCGGAAACATCACGAGAACCGCGAAAAGGATAGGCTCGAGGGGTTAACTAGGGTATCATGTACTAAAGATGAGTACAATGCAAAGGTGTGGGGAATTACTCAACCGATGTGGAAGAAGTAATTATATTACGGTATCAAACAAAGGTTATCCTAATGCCTCTTATCATTTAGTTATTCCTAACTACACAAGTGTAGTCTTACTAGCGATCTCGGAATGCATCACAAAACAAGTTCTAGAATCTATTATACTACCGGTTCACACTCTAAGCATTAAAGATGAATGCTTTAATTCCTACAAATCTAAGGGCGATCCTCACATTTTGGGTGGAATTTAAGTGGTAAAGGGTTTTTTTGTGCTAGTCATATAAGTTCCTATCCATGAGACGCTTTATTAAGACTAATGGCCCACTCCTATATGTCGTGAAAAAATTTAAATTTGGTGCCAAAATTACCCTAACCGATATTTCTCATGGTTTATTACACAAATGCAATTGGACAATGCAAATAATCAAGGATAAGCATAGTTTCAAAGTTCCGCTTTATTTTTCCTCCTACACTTAAACCGAACATTGTCCCAAATGTTCCCGAAAGTATCAAAGTTATGATAATGGAAGGTAATAAAGATGAAAGAAACTAATACTCCCGATTAGCTCGGTAGGATCCGTGTAAAGTGGTGGTTACATCTTTCTTCAAGAAAAACGCTTTGCGTGAAAAGCTCCTTCTCATCTTATGTATCTTCTTCTTGGTAAATTAAACTTGCACACAAGAAAACAAACGAAACCTTTCGCGTAAAATCGCGGTAATAATATATATAGGACTCTACTAAACTAGGATATAATGCTTGTGGAATGGACGTTTACTGCATTTCGGAAAATTAAGACCGAAAATTCCAAAATTTATAAGTAGCTCGAAAACGAGAAAAAGTAATCGAGTTGTTTATGCTCTTTCCGATAAAAGCGGTCCGCGATTTTCGGAAAATTTACATCTTTAGAATCGGAAAAATTTCCGCAAAACATCCATTATGACTCGATACAAGCATTTGACTCGAACAAACACACATGTATATCTTTTAAGTAATTGAAATTCTCATGTTTACGTTTCTTTTGAAAACGTGTGTAATCCTCCCTACACTTATCCCTTATGTAAAATACCTTTATATGTAATTAAGACGAGGTTAAAGACAAAATAAAACATTTTTACAAATTTAAACATGAGAATAAACAATCAATAAAAGATACACGATACAAACAAGGAAATAATTAAGCATGGGTTGCCTCCCACGAAGCGCTTTTCTTTATTTATGAGTCTTGTAGCTAGACTCGAAGTCGTGCCCCTACGTGGTCCTAATCTTAGAGGCCCATTCGATCTCCTTAACCCTTCTCTCATCACGAATATATTCAGGGCCTAATTCAAGACAAGCAGTGTAGTAAACCTTGTTCTTCCAGTCTACTTCAAATGTCGGAATGTTGTCCACATCTAAATTATCAATACCCTCAAACTTCTTATTTTTGTGGGGCATTATATATTTAACACTCTCGGCTCCATTTGAGAACTCGACTATTCCTTCCTCTCGATCATAAACCATCTTAGACTCCTCTATAAATGGTCTCCCAAGTATTACATCCCTAAAACCCATCAATGATGCCCTTAACATTCTCCAAAATCATGAAATCACACCTATATGTGAAGTTACCTACGAAGACATGCAATCCTTTAACCCTCCCAACATAGTTACTTGCTTTCCTAGGGCGAAAGGGGTCCCTCATAGGTTCTAGCTTTTTGCTCATGATCAAATTGTAATAGAGCCTAGACATTATATTCATGGGTGCCTTATAGTCAATGTAGGTGTGATCCCTATATAAGTATCCAATCATACACGGTATCTTGATGTTTTTAGGGTTACCCCTTCTTATGCGAGGCTCGAAAGGTGGTATCGGGAAGTTAACTACGTTATAGTGATAGGCGGTTTCCTTCCCTTTAGGGTATGAGTCGAAATACCCCCTAAGTTCTTCCTCCTCCTTACTATCATCCATAATTTCTAACACCTTATAATCTCCATCTTCAAGGTCATCATCCCAATCACTTGAGGTCGAATCACTATCTAAAGTGTTAGTAGATTCCTTAAGGGCTTCCTCAAGCGTATTTTCAATTATCCTATTTAGTTTCCTAAGCTCTCCAATTTCACTAACAATACGAGCTCGAAGTTGGTTGGCAAAGGTTGGGTCAAGCGGTGGGTACTTGTTTGGTGGTGAAGTGTTGTTTGGCGAATTATCACCTTCCATGATGAAAAGTGATGGGGTTACGAACAAAGGTTACGAAGAAGAGGATAGACTACGAGAAAGCTAAAATGGAAAAAGCTTACTTGATAGGAATCAAGCAAGGAAACCTAAGCGAGGTGGACTCTAACTAGCTATTCTATTCCCGGCAGCAGCGCCTAAAACTTGATAACGCTACACGCGTCCTTCGGGGTCAAAGGAACTTCCTTTCGTCGAACAAGTTTTTCAACACCCTAGGCAATGAACCTAATCGTTGTAGTGTAGTATTAGGGTAAGCCACAAGAATTGATATCGTTCTCTAGGAGAATAGGAATGCTAGTGAGAAGTTACTACGCTAAGGTTGGGGTTGAGGAAGATTATTTTTTTATCTTTTTATGTTTTTTTTAAGAAATGGAAAGGTACGAATCTCGGAGTTTGAGTTTGGGGGTTGGTATTTCTACCGATTACTTCTACTTATCTAATTATCTAAACTAAGGTGTATGTAGTCTATGTCTATTGTTGTGTGCTCGTATGATAGTTAAAAATGTATTTGCTTAGGGTTTATTACTCCCTAGTTATCTCCTATTGGTGGTTGAATTGTCACGTCCTTATTCTTAATTGCGTTGTGTCTCTAAGGTCGTAGGGTATGCATTTATCCCTAACTCTTTGAAGCTACCAAAGGTTAATGACTACAAAATCTCTAGGATTTATAAACTCTAACTATAAGGTATTCTTTGAATGACTGGCCTACAATTACTCTAGGCGATCATAAACTAAGTTTCATCAAAGATTAATCAAGCATTACAAACACAACGAATGACCTATCGCAATACTAGGTCAATCACAATTAAGATAAGAGACAACCAATCAATATTCAATAACTAAGTTTCATATTACCTAAGCAAAAACACAAGTAAATTAGCCGAACATGGGGAACATGCAAGCATACACACAATCAAAGGAAGACATAATTAAATTAATGAAGTAAAACACTTATCTTGATGTAAGATAGGGTATGGAACCCTAAAATAATGATAGCCTTGGTTCGGTTTAGGTTTTTACTCCAAAGACTACACACTAAAAACTAAAAAATTCGGATTCTATATATAAGATTACAAATGTGACGGCATCACCCTTTGATTTGTGATGCCGTCAGGTCGCCGTTATTAGGGTTTCGTCTTGGCCAAGTTAGTCTTGCGACGGCGCCACCTTATGCCCGTGACGCCATCCCTTCATCTCTCGACGTCGTCGGATCAAATCTAGGCCGTCGAGTTGCGACGCCATACTCTTTTAAACCACAAGTCGTCACTTGTAAATGAGCAATTTGGCTCTTGAGCCGTCACAAAAGTTGTCCAACGGAGTCGCTAGTTGTGCTCGACGCCGTCCCCTTCGGCCCTAGCACTGAGTGTCTCGATTCTTGACTTTGGCCATTTTCTTCATATATTCGCACCTTTCGTCCGAATATGTGTCATTCCAGCATTTTGCCTTCAAGATACCTAAAAAGAGAAAAGGAATGATATTATGTAATAAGGATACAAAAGTGATCAAATAAGGGCTTAAACGAACCCTCAAAAAGGTACATTTTAAAACCTTATCATTACCACTGATACAATTTCTACTGCAGAGCCAAGTGTTCCCACTGCTGGACAAAATATTACCATTGCAGGTGAAGAAATTGAAAAGCAGAAGAAAGAAAAAGGTAAAGAAATTGTGCAAGAGCAACCAAGAAGAAAGATTTCAAAGAAAGAACAAGCTCAAATTGCTCATGATGCTGAAGATGAAGTTGCAAACAAGAAAAAGATAGATGAACTAGAAATTGTAGACTCCATGGAGGCTAAAAGACTGGACAAAATAGAAACCACTGATTCAATGGATGTAAATCCACCTTCCACTGTTCCACCTACTATTTTTAGATAAAAGACTCCATAGTTTTCTTATGTACCTACGGAAGAAGAAATTGATTTCTTGATTGCTAATGATCCAATAGTTAAGAAGAAGGCAATTGACATAGTTGCGATAAGTCTTTAATTGAAGAACAAAGAACATCACAGTTAAAGGACTTCATTTAAATGAAGAATAATCAAGCACTTCAGGATGCAATTGTTTCAGTCAGAAAAGTTCAAAAGAAACCAAGACAACCAACCAAGGCAGAGGTTATTTCAATGATGAAAGATTATTGTTGCAATGTTGTGGCTGGAAAAGACATCAGTTCAAAGGAAAACCTGATGATAAGGTTGAAGGTATCTACTACAGAGTTAAAAGGCAAGATCAATACTTTATTCCTATGAACTCTGAAGAAGAAGAAAGAAGATATCCTAACCTGAAGAGAAAAGCCAAAAGTTTGCTAAAGAACAAGATGTTTAAACTAAGAAATTCACTGAAGAACAGCTGACTGGAATGATTTTGATTGAAGAAGAATATTTTTATCCTGACCCACTGCAAGTCAGACATCCTATTATTGATTGGGAAGTATTTACTGCTAGTAATTTTGCTCCAACATGGAAGATTACAAGGCTAGGTGGTGAAACTTCATCATTCATTATGTTTGAAGATCTTATCAAAGCATTTGACATACATGATCTGGATACTTTGTGGAGATTTGTTCAAGAAAGGTTTGATGCTGAAAATCTTAAAGATATGAAGGAAATGCAGTTATGGGTTAATCTAAGAAGGCTCTATGAATCAAATATTAATGATGATTTCTGGAAGTTCTCATGTTCATGTCCTGGTACTAAATGGTTTTATTATGATTCATGTGAAGTTTATCATGTTTCTACAATAGATGGAGTGGATGCATTTATCTTTGCTGAGAAAGAATACCCACTCAGAGCTGGAACTCTCACTGTAATTTTGTGTACAACAATAAGAGTTCATGAAGATAATGAGAAGGTCAAGCATTGTTACATAGGCTTCAAGATCAATGTTCAAGAGCTATTCAGAATTTAAGTAGAAAGTGAAGTGTTTTGATCGATTGAAGAAACTTACAGAAGATGCAGATTGAAGAAACTTATTGATTTGCAGAGAAATCATAAGTTTAGGGGAGGATTGATGGGAATAAAGCTAACAGTTACCACTGATAAGCTTGTAGAAGGCACTCTGAAGAATGCATTAGCAGTGGAAACACATTACCACTGCTAGTACATATATATTACCACTGCTATTAGGATAATTGTTATGTATCCGTGTATTGATAAGTATAGAAAAGATCTTGTGTATATTCTATATAGTTAGCATTATACTTATCTTGTAAAGGACTCCTTGTGCTATAAAAGGAGATCCTAGGTCATTGCTTAGAGTACGAAGAACTCACGTAAGCTTCAAGGTGTAACCCTAGTGATAAACAAGATCACTCGTACTATTCTTAATAATATTGGAGCTTTGTGTTAAACTGTTCTCACTTACATTATATCATATAATCCATCTTCTAAGTATTACTAAGTATATTTCACGTGCTTATTAATATAATTCAAAGTATCACTAACACAAGGTGTGTGTTTAGATCCATTAAGTTTTGATATTTGATTTGCTATCTCATTCTTATATTCGTTGGTTATCCGTTTGATATGATTTTGTTTTAGTATTTGATATGATGTGTTTCAGTTCAGTATTTGATATGATTGATTTGATATTATGATTGCTCTTGTATTGCCCAGCTTATGTATCTATATTCCTAACCATGGAGGTACCATGGCCATGTCATTGAGGCACCAGTGGCATGAAACTATCTTGGGCGGTGTGATTAGTCCCCGGCGTTTCCATTTTTGTATATGCTATATAACACTTTGGCCATTATGATTATCTAAGTATGTATGCTAGCCTTTAGCTAGTGTATGTAGCACATTGTTTTGCAGGGAGCGTATGGATACATCCTAGTGAATCTGTATCTGTATCTGGTGATTGGTCGGTATGTGTTCCTACACCCCATCATATTCTGGTACATTGTGAGCTAGCTACTCCATGTACTATACAAGTTATGAAATTGACGGTATATGATTTGTGATATGATTATTTGGCCTTATTCATTTATCATGCTTAGGTAGTTGGGCAATGCACTCCGATCCTATATTGATTGATATTTATTGTGCACTCTAAGTCAGTATCCGATTCATATGTGTTTCGTATTCTGTTTCATCTGACATTCTCTCTAGCAGGTTCTTTCCCTTTCTTTGATTTGACATTATTTGATCCGTCTTGTTATCGGTTACTGTTTATATATGTTCACTGGCCGTTAGCTCAATCATGTTTTCTTTTTCCATGCGGCAGGTATTTAGCTGGTAGCAGGCCATGGGATTCGAGAGTAGGAGAGGAAGACCTACCTTAGTGAACCCTCATTATTTGGACTATGCATTTTAGACTATCTTTTGATTTAGTATTTTGGACTATTTCATTTCAGATGGTTGTTATATTTTGGATCTTTTGGGAGTCATATGTTTTGTGACTTTTTATGATTTTAATAAGAGACTTCCGCTTGCATTTTTATTAGTATGTTTTGATATGACTCCATACTGTGACAGTCGGACCCTTGTCGGGTTGGGGTGTTACAAATTATTTCATTAAAAGGGAAATTACAATGCTTGAAGTGATAACAAACTACTACTGCTAAATAATGAAAAAAAGGCTAGGAGATAAAAGTGCAACCACTTCCTCCACTTATTTGACTACTCCAAAGATACTTCTAAAAAAAACTTGGTCTTCACTTCTAACATGCATAAGACATGGTCATTCTGAACTGGGATGACCCAACCAAGTCCAGTTTACAGCCCACAAACTGAATCATGATGTCCTCAACGCGATAATTCCTGTGAAACATTTCTCATGGTTGGTCTGGCCTTTGGATCTGTGAGAATACATGCCAATGCCACATGACAAACACCCAAAATTTCCTTTTCGATTAGCCTGTCTGTTGGGTAAGAGAGACGCTGGTCCAATATATTTTCCAACATTGTACCATGACTGGTAGAAGAGTTGAAGTATGAAAGAAGCTCTCCGGGATGTTTCCCTCCAATTGTTTCAAGTGCCACCACTCCAAAGCTATACACGTCACATTTTTCGTTCACAATCATGCTATATGCAAGTTCTAAATGATCACATACAGAAAAGAATGTTAGCAAAGTTTAGCTGCTTCTAGCCCGACGTAATTATACTTAAGAAGCGTAAGAGTTTGTAGAAGTAACTACCTGGAGCAATGTATCCCAAAGTTCCTGCGACGACTGTTTGGTTGGATGAATTGGGGTCAAGCAATCTCGCTGCTCCAAAGTCAGCAACAAATCCTTCCGTTTTTGAGTTTAGAAGAATGTTGTTGCTTGATATGTCTCTATGAACGATAGGCGGATTGCAATCGTGATGCATGTAAGCTAAAGCATGTGCTACATCTTTGATTATGTTCACCCTCTTCATCCAATCCACTTCAACAGCCAATTCATCGTCACTTAATGCACAAAATAGGCTCCCTTTTTCCATGTATTCATATACAAGGAAGTTGCATTTGTTATGCAAACAGAACCCAAAGAGTTTCACAATGCTTTTGTGTCTTAGGCTGGTTAACACTTGGACCTCATTCTTGAAGCTCTGGTCGAATGCTGGTTGCTTAGCTTCATACCGGTGAAGTTTTTTCAAAGCAAATGTTTGACCGTTAGGCAGTTTTGCTTTATAAACACTACCATAGCCACCGGTTCCAATGCAGTATTTGAGGTCAAAATCTTCTGTAGCTGTGATGAAGTCTTCATATGCAATTGTTCCATCATAATTCAGTATCGAGCATACATCTCCATGTTTTGCGATTTCAGGCTGTATTTTATTTGTGGTAGCCTTCTTACGACTGTAAAAGAAATACGCAACCACTAAGAAGCAAAGTCCAACGATAATGGGAAGAAAAACGGTCAAAGGGCGTACGTGCTGTTTTCTTCGCTTATGTTCATTGTTTTCTGATTGTCCACTTGTCGTATTAAGATGATTTTGAGACTGATTTAAAAATAATAACTTTGGGAAATCGTCAAGATTAAGTTCTTTTCCAACGAAATGATTACCAAAAATGTCCAAGTTTTCCAAGTTTCTGCAACCACGCACACTTGTGATAGAGCCCGTCATCAGATTCCGAGAAAGGTTTAGATATAAAAGAGAACAGGGATCAGCTAGTGACACGTTACCTGACAACTTATTTGATGATAAATCAAGGTAAGAGGGACTTAAGAGCTTCCCAAATGCTGGATGAATAGCACCGACAAGACGATTATGATGAAGGTCTAAATGTCCCAACTTCATCAAATATGCTATATCTAGGGGAATAGACCCACTGATAGAATTCACGGCAAGGTTTAAAATATGCAGTTGTCTTAGATTACCAAAACTTGACGGAATTGGACCATCAAGATTGTTATTACTCAGGTCAAGCGATTCAAGCTTATGCAAGTTAGCTATAAGTGCAGGTGGGATAGATCCATTCAGTTGATTTGCGCTCAGGTCCAGGTTGATGAGATTAAGCATGGAACCAAGAGATGAAGGGAGAATACCAGTGAGACTGTTATTAGAAAGATAAAGGTATTTCAAACAGGTGAGATTGGCCAACGAAACAGGTAATTTACCTGTGAGATTGTTATTAGAAAGATTAAGGTGTTTCAAACGGGTGAGATTGGCAAACGAGACAGGTATTTTACCTGTGAGATAGTTATTAGAAAGATCAAGGTTTTCCAAATGGGTCATATTGAAAAATGAAACAGCTAATTTACCAGTGAGATGGTTATCAGAAAGATCAAGGTATTTCAAACATGTGAGATTGGGCAACGAGACAGGTATTTCACCTGTGAGAGAGTTATCAGAAAGATGAAGGTATATCAAGCGGGTGAGATTGGTTAACGAGGCAGGTAATGTACCTGTGAGATGATTACGATAAAGCGAAAGATGATTTAAATTTGATAGCAAACCAATCTGCTCTGGGATGCTCCCTTCAAGCTTGCAGTTATCAATAGAAAGATTCTCAAGGTTTGGAAATGAAGCGAAGTCGAGGCTTCTCAGATCACCTAGACCTTCTTTATATTGACCTAAATCACTGTTAAAGCATATCGAAATAACGCTTCCCGCTTTGTTGCATTTGATTGCATGCCAATAACAATGATCTGAAGAAGCATTTCTATCGTTAAACCAATTCGTTGCACGCAAAGCTTTTTCTTCTAATGATTTGTTATAATTATTAGCAGACGCATTACATAACACCAAAACGAGCATTATAAACACATAAGTGAAATTGTGCATATGAATAGTAAGATTTGTGGAGGAAGTAGGACACATTATTAATGTTTGTTTGATTGTTAAAACTCAAAAACACTCCAAATTAATAATGGAGCATATGTGCATACCAATATTCTCAGACCTCTACTTTTCCAAGTCTTTGTCGAAATTTCTAACCCATCCTAAGGGTTGGGTACAGGATTAGTTCACATGCTTTGGCCACATTGCTTGTTGACTTCAATATTACTCAGTATTATGAGAGTAAACAAATGAAGCAAATTCAATATGTTCTAGATGATTCTAGTGGGATTCACATAATCATGAACGAGTAAATGTGTAGTCTTAAGGGTACTCGCTTATTCATTCCCATGGTTTCAGTGATGGTGATGATGAGAGTCGTATTTGGCATCTTGTTGTCACGCATGTACGATTTTTTATGCAAGTGGATAATTTTCCTAATAATCGGTCATTTAATTTGCTGCCAAAGAAACACTACAGTGTGTATAATTAAGCAAATTGGACATATAGTAGAGCTTGATATACAACTCACTAACTTAAAAATTGGTTGAATTCAGTTTTATAATTAACAAGTCTAAAGGATAAGCTTTGAAAATGTAGCTAGAAACAAAATGTTTGAAAAAAAATGACCCAAACCGGACACGAAGCGAATATTTATACGCAAGCTAGTCCTCTAGTCGGGTCAAATATGTATTTGCTAACTTTCTTTAAAACTGATCTATACGAGATTAGCTTTACAGTATCATCCTATTTAACAGTCAAATAAAGTTAAACTGACGGTATTAGTGAAAATGGACAAAACCCATAACGGGTATTAGTGAAACATCCGGCAAACCAAAAATGTACAGGAACCAAAAATGTAGTTAACTCAAAAACTTAATAGCATACTTATTATCACATTTTAAGAAAAGTAGCCATTAAGCTAGTATAAGAGTGAGTAGTAATGAATAACATCATGAGGGATTGAGGGCATGAAGGCTACTTGAAACCTTTGTTACGATGGGTAATTTTTTATTTGAACTATAATGCAAGAACACTCAATGTACATCAGGACATGTTACAAAAGCCCATTCTGGCATGATACATTGATACACACATTTGTTTATTACTACGTATTTATTACAATAAAAATATATATAAATTATTTTTTCTTGCTTTATGGTAAATTATTTCTTTTGGCCAAGCGTCAAACATACTATTTATTTTCCAATAATTCTTCATATAATCAAATAATTCTTCAAGCATGGAGACTATTTATTTTCCAACTAACACTGTACGATAAAGAAAGGTGAGACTTTATCTCCAAAATTTAATGCAAGGCTGTGTAAATACAAATGGGTCAAAATAAATAATTAGTACAAGTCAAAATCAGATGAGCCATAAAGAAAAATTGAAAATAAGATCCATGCACGTAGCATAAATAACATATCATTTTCTTTATCATGACCAAACTGCAAGAAAAGACATAAGTCTAGCCCCAGGTGAGACTTGGTCATTCTCCTGGGTCAATTTTGAACTGGGTTGACCCGCGAAAGTCCAGTTTACAGCCCACAAACTGAATCATGATATCCTCAACGCGATAATTCCTGTGAAACATTTCTCATGGCTGGTCTGGCCTTTGGATCTGTGAGAATGCATGCCAATGCCACATGACAAACACACAGAATTTCCTTTTCGATTAGGCTGTCTGTTGGGTAAGAGAGACGCTGGTCAAATATACTTTCCAACATTGTACCATGGCTGCTAGAAGAGTTGAGATATGAAAGACGCTCTCCGGGATGTTTCCCACCAATTGTTTCAAGTGCCACCAGTCCAAAGCTTTACACGTCACATTTTTCGTTCACAATCATTCTATACACAAGTTCTAAATGATCACATAAAAAAAAATATGTTAGCAAAGTTTAGCTGCTACTAGCTAGACGTAATTAAACTTAAGAAGCATATCTGAGTGTAGAAGTTGTTGGGATTTTAGAACCAGTTAACTAATAACCTCTACGCAACGGATATTGGATCTAGTTATCGCAATTATATTAAGCACGTAATTAATAAACAAATAATTAATACAAGAATTAATTAATAAAAGGGATTTAGAAAACCTAACCTTGCTTGGCAATTGATCTCTAGTAACGGAACAAGTAAACCAAACGAAACCCTAGTATCAAAATTAGATACCTCGAAGAGTATCACACACAAACCCAATTAGCGTATACGTTCGATTAATGCTAGTCGAGAACGTAAACAATAAAACCAACAACCCTTGTCACTTGAATAATGCCACGCATCAGAAAACCCAAGACCTGATCTTGTACTGTCCGAGAACTCCAATAAGCTGCTAAAACAGCTTGTCAACTTATACCCGATATCGGACACGCCTTGTCCGATATATATAGCTTCTGTCCGAGATAATGAATCACGAGCAGGAGCAGTTATACCCTCTTGTTGCTGCTGTTTGTGTCAACAAGGAAACAAGAGCAACCAATTCAACTAAACACTTTTCTTGATTACAAGTTTAGAATTCAACCAAACAATAAAACCCTTAATCGTTTTCTTGAGGCAAACGACCAAAAGCAAGAATCAGGATATTATTGATTCGGTTTAGGTGTTAGAGAGGTGTTATTATGCGTGATAATGCAAGAGGTAGGGGTGTGTTTATATAGGGTACATGTCGAACCAAACTAGGATACCTAGCTTGGTCGACAAGTTAAAAACCCACACAAAAACCCATCCCCTTATTTACCCGATCGGTGTGGATCAATCAAGGCCCAAGGCTCCACCCTAAATGACCCAAACATGAACCATTAAAAGCCCACGGGTCAAATCAGTGATCGGGTCAATAATCATGCATAACGGGTAAATGTATATTCAAGTATAGTTTACGTTCAACACGTATACTCGTGTTTATCGCGTATGCCCCCATCGGCTCACACACTAATAGTCTTTTTGTCGTGTTTGAAAACTCCCACAAACCAACAGCTCCCACTTGGGAGTTGGTGTGTCAAATGGCACACAAAACTAACGACGGAAACGCTAGCAAACGCTCTCACTCGCTTTTTAACTAAAAGTTTTCTCAGTAGCATAGTCATTCAATGTCTTGCTTTAATCATCCTTTGTTATAGATACCGTTAAACCATGGATTATGGATCTCAAATCATTCCATATAGTTTAACCATTTATAATCTCGTTATAGATTTTAATTCAGATATACCAAATGTAATCAAGAATCATCTTGTATTAGCCTTTGGAGTCCGCTGACAGCTTATCGATTAAATCAAGAGGCACCATGGTATCTTTCCGCACATATCAAGTGGAGTAACAAACTTTATTGACTACAAGTGTTGTGGATGCCGCTCACATCACTCAAAATATAGCTTTTATAACTACCTTATTCGAGATAGCGTTGTGCATATACTTACAAAAATGATATCCACACATAATGAACTTACTTGCATCTCAAGTCTAAGGATCGAAGATAACAAACCATTTTCAATATTTTACATATGACAAGGATCCAAAAGTAAATGTTTGAAAGTTGGGAATCCAATATGCATCTTTAGTGAATACATATGAGTTTCAAGGGAACAATCCAATTCTCGTTAGAATTATAACCAACACTCACATTTGTTTTATCATAACAATATTCCCATATTGTTAACCGATAATGGACATATTTAGAATGATAAATCATTTCATGGATTAAACATGAAAATATGGAATAACAGCTTATATGAATATATTAACAAATACCTTGTATCTTTATTAATCAGAAAATAATAACTGTCTTACAACTCCAAATTATCCAAATATTAATTAACACACAGTTTACATGAGACTACTAGCAGGTACCAAACCTATATCTCTAGTCAATTTATAATGCTTAGGGAAATCCAAAGCTTTCGTAAATGGATCAGCTACATTGTCATATGTGTGAACTTTTAATATCTTTACATCGCCCATTTCATTGGTCTCTCGAAGATAATGAACTTTAACGCGATAATTTCTAGCACCTTTAGTGATTCCGCTTTCATTAGCTATAGTAATGGCCGCCCAAGATATCAAAATACGTATTTATGGGTTCTTCAATCTGGGAACAATGTTCAACCCGAAATGAATTTACAATTCATATAGCTTCTTTTGATGCATCACAAGCAAGAATATACTCGGCTTTGTAGATGAAGTAGCAAAGATACTTTGCTTTGTGCTTTTCCAATCAACAACACCTCCATTTAGAACAAATACATATCCATTCGAGATTTTGAGTCACAAGATCTCTCGATATCCAAATCGTAGCAAGAAACCCCGAGCTCTTGTTCATCTTTCCTCCATAAATCGAAACATATCCTTAGTATTGCGTGAATACTTAAGAATATTTTTCATGCTAGCCTCTGAAGTTCACCGGATTCTCGTTGAAATCGGCTTGTTACATTTTGTGCGAACGGAATATCGTGACAAGTATATCTCACAACATACATAATAGAACCTATAGTCAAGCATAAGGAATTCTTTGCATGCGCACTTTCGAGCGGTGTTTCAAAGACTTTGTGACTTACTCAATTTAGGCTTTTCTTGCATTGGGATCGCGCCACGCTTGAGTTCTCCATACAAAATCTTTTCAAGATTTTCTCAATGTAAGCACTTTGACTCAAACCAATTAATCGTCTAGATATGTCTCTATAGATCTTGATTCCAAGAATATATGCAGCTTCTCCTAAATCTTTCATGGTGAAACATCTTCCAAGATAGGATTTTACATCTTGTAAAATTGGAATATTGTTTCCCATGATCAATATGTCATCAATATATACAATTAGGAAAGTGACATAACTCCCACTAGCTTTCTGATATACACATGGCTCATCTTGATTTTGAGAAAATCCAAATTTCTTTATCTCATCATCAAAACGTTTATTCCATTGCCTCGATGCTTGCTTAAGTCCATAAATGGAACGCTTGAGCTTGCATACACGGTTAGGATATTTTGGATCAACAAAACCCTCAGGTTGCTCCATATAGACCTCTTCGTAAAGATGTACAATGAGGAAGGCGGTTTTGACGTCCATTTGCCATATCTCAAAGTCATAGTATGCAGCTATGGCTATGAGAATCCTTATAGCTCTAATGTCTTATACAGGAGAAAATGTTTCTTCATAATTAATCCCCGTAGGTTTGAGTGAAGCCCTTTGCTACAAGATGAGCTTTAAAGGTGTATACCTTACCATCCATGTCAGTCTTCTTCTTGAAGAGCCACTTGCTGCCAACTATCTTGCAGTTAGGAGGAATCTCAACTAAAACCCAGACATCATTGTCTTTCATGGATTGCATTTCCACATTCATTGCATCAAGCCATTTCATGGATTCAGGATCCAACAATGCAACTTTATAGTTATTGGGTTCACCAAGATCCCCTAACTCATGTTCCTCAGCGTCAATGTATAAACACATATGGTTAGGAGCACGGCGTGTCCTATTGGAATTTCGAATGGGAACAATATCACTTTGAGGTTCTTTAATTTCTTGATCATCCTCATCGTTATGAATGCTAGTGTCTCAAGAAGGATTTGTATCTTCTTGAAGTAATTCAAGATCATCTAAACTCCCACTTTCTTTAAGATCCATAAGATTACTCTCAAAGAACTCAAGATTTGAGCAACAAAAATTTGTTCTCGGATGGAAGATAGAAAGAATATCCCATAGTTTCCTTAGGGTATCCTACGAAGATACACTTAATGACTCTAGGTTCAAGTTTGTCGCTTTGGTAAGTGTATCATGCTTAGCAAGTGCCTCACAACCCCGCACTTTTAAGTAAGAAAACTTAGGGCTTGCCCATACCATACTTGATGGTGTCTTTTCAACCTTCTTAGTTGGAACCATATTGAGAATGCGTGCAGAGACTCAAGGGCATAATCCCAAAAGGACTTTGGAAGAGTAGTTTGTTTCATCATAGAATGCACCATGTCAAGGTGGTTCGATTTCTCTCTCGATACACCATTGTGTTGTGGAGTATAAGGAGGAGTTCGATGGGCAATAATCCCATGCTCCTTCGTATGATCCAAAAACACTTGACTCATATATTCACCTCCACTATCGAACGTAGTGATTTTATAGTCTTTCCGAGTTGATGCTCGCCTTTTGAAACACTTTGAATGTTTCAAACACTTCATGTTTATGTTTCAAGTAAACATAACCATACCGACTATAGTCGCCAAGGAAAGTCACGAAGTAATTTGCTCCTTGTCTAGATTTGATTCTAAATGGGCCATATACATCTGAGTGTATAAGTCCAAGTAGATCTTTAACCCTTTCCACTTGATGTGAATAAGGTTTTCTAGCCATCTTACCAGACATACAAGCAACACACTTTTAAAGAGACTTAATGTCAGATGAGTTGAGAAGTCCATCGTGTTGCAACTTCTCCATGCGTTTCTTGTTAATGTATCCAAGACGACCATGCCATAAGAGACCAGAGTCCAAGTTTGACTTGGCTCTTTTGTTACTTACAGCATAGATAGAACTTTTATTTGTATTCGAACAAGATATTTCAATTTCATAAATACCATTATGAGGAATAGCAGTAAAATAAACAACGTTATTCTTAGTAACTGAAATATAATTATTCGATTCAAAACGGTTAATAAAACCATCGTCAAACAAACGAGAAACGGAAATAATCCCCCTAGTAATAGAGGGAGCATAATGACAATCATTCAAAACAATAACTAATCCACTAGGGAGAGATAATGATAAATTCTAATAGCTTCAACTGCTCGCTGACCATTGCCCACGCTCGGACTTAAAGCTCTTGGCTCACCTTCCCATCGCCCCTTAGACCATGAGTATTATTACGGATGTGAGTACCACAACCGCTTCATATACTAAGGATGATTTATGGAAAGAGTAGAGTTCTATAGTGAAAATACCGAAGAACTAGCCGCAAGAGACTGTTTCTTCTTTTCATCAACTCGGCGAGATATCGGGACAATTCCTTCTCCAATGTCCGGTCTCACAACACTGGTGACAGGTAGCGTCCTTCGCTGTATTATCCTTCTTGGGTGGTGGAGGATTCTTTAGTTTGGATTCAGAAGTAGAAGCATTGTATGGCTTATACTCAGGAGCATAACCAAACTTGTTGTATCCATTTACACGATTCTCCTTAGCAGCCTTAAACGATTTATTCTTCTTTTGGTTTTCTGGACCTTAACACCCGCCCCACGTACATAATGTAGTGCAGGTGCACCATCTTTCTTTGGCAACATATGCTCATGTTGCTTAAGCATAGCATGAAATTCATTCACAGTCATCCCGATGCTGTGCATATTAAAGTTCTGCACAAAAGTAATGTACTCTTTAGAAACACCGATTAGGATCAAACTAAATCCATAGTTCAGAGTAACTGGGTGACCAAGACGTTCCAAGTTGTCAATGTAGCTCTTCATCTTGAGAACATATGAGCTAACCGATTATACCCTCTTCCTGCTTGCAAGCGTGGAATTCACGTGTAGTTTGTAGAAGCTCTTGTTCTGCTTGTTGAGAGAACATAGACTTCAGCTCCTGAAGCATGTCATAGGCACCAAGATGAGTTAGATTTCGTTGGATATCTAACTCCATGGTCATGAGCATGAAGGCGCCTATGTCCTTTGAACCTTTGACCCAAGCAAGATGAAATGCAAGAGCCTCGTGTAGACAAAGTGCCGTGAGTAAAGAACAGTCTGCCGCAGTATGGGATGCTCTAGATAAGCTTCCTTGTCTTCACCGATAGTATAATGCGGTCACGATACCAATTAATGAAACTAGGTCCAGTGAGTTTTGTTTCTCAAAGAAACTCCTCGAGTACCGAATTGTTTCGATCAAGTAGTCATCTACAATTAAAAGTTCAAATAATTAGTATTTTGATAATTACATTCTTAAAAGAATTAACTACCCAATTAATTACTAATAAGACTAAGATCCATCTTGCAACCCCATTTAATTACCATAGGTCCGACCGAATGAATAAAAAAATAGGACAAGAGGTGGCGACGGCGTTAATTGCATAATGCAACTCTTAGACTTTATGAGACTGTTTAAGGCATTAGTATCAAGTAATAATATCAAAAGCATGTTTAGTTCTCATCTTATGCCTCGGGTTCAAGTCCGACCAAGTTAACTCGAGATAAGTCGACCAAGTATGAACGTAAAAATAACCATAGGTCCGACCAAGGAGAAATAATTACCATGGGTTGAAAGGCCCTTAGTTCCGCTGCAGGTCAATCCAAATGCACGTGTTCATAGTTGGATGACATAGACTTAAAATTTACAAATAGGTATGCACATAAATGTGGTAAAAGTCGTGTACAAAGAAGCATGCAAAACAACTTTGTAACACTAATTTTAAAACTTTTGGTAATGAAACCGTAATGATCATCATGGTTCACGGTAGCTCCAATCGAACGCACAGGGAAGCGGAGGATCGTAAGCTCAAGCATAACCTTAGACATCCTTTTAGTGTACTGTATGCACCTCTTTAAACCCCCTTTTGAGTTTTTTCTAGTGGGTGAGCCGTACGTCCCAAGTGTCCACAACGTCTAGTTTTTAAATTCTTGAAAACGTGTTTCATATATTAGGTCACTTTATTTTACAAAAAACAATTTTCCACGAATCAAATAGCAGGTCACAATGAGCATGGTATTTAGGCGTGTAAATAAAGACCAATATTAATGTTATGGTTACGATATGTATTATTTCATATTGCATACAATTAGGTGTCAAAACAAGTAATAATGCACATATAGGAATCACAAACATATAAGCATAAACATCAACATAAATAACCACATATTGTTCCGGGTCCTCTTGCGAGTCTTCCCCAAACGGAGAACCATAAGACCGTCACTAGGATGTAATACCTAGATCACCCCATACATCACTTATAAAAGCAATTGAGTGGGTCTTGTGGCCGGAAAACACATAAAATAGCATGGTATCAAGTAATTACGCAATTTTATGTATTTATAAACCATTATGTAATTCTAATTATCATAATAATTCTAAGTAACAATTAATAAATTCAAATTAACTTTTAATTCTAATTAGCAAGTAATTTTAATTAACATGTAATTCTAATTAACAATTTAATTTCAATTAACAAAGTAATTCTAATTAACATGTAAATTAAATTTTAATTAAAAAATTAATTCTAATTATCAATATAATTTTAATTTGTGTGTAACAAGTTATTATTTATTAAAAATTGACAAGTATTGCATGTAATTGTTAAAATAAAATATAACAAATAACTAAATTAGGTTTTATGCAGCCTTTTAAACATGTTTATTAATAAGAAACGTGTAATCTATAATCGAAAAACGAGTTGACTCGTGATGCCACTATTGGGATTTTAGAACCAGTTAACCATTAACCTCTACGAGTACGCAGTGAATATTGGATCTAGTTATCGCAATTATGTTAAGCACGTAATTAATAAACAAATAATTAATACAAGAATGAATTAATAAAAGGGATTTAGAAAACCTAACCTTGCTTGGCAATTGATCTCTAGTAACGGAACAAGTAAACCAAACGAAACCCTAGTATCAAAATTAGATACCTCAAATAGTATCACACAAAACCCAATTAACTTATACGTTCGATTAATGCTAGTCCGTAACGTAAACAATAAAACCAACAACCCTTGTCACTTGAATAATGCCACGAATCAGAAAACCCAAGACCTGATCGCTTTCTTGAGGCAAGCGACCAAGAGCAAGAAGCAGGATATTATTGATTTGGTTTAGGTGTTAGAGGTGTTATTATGCGTGATAATGCAAGAGGTAGGGGTGTGTTTATATAGGGTACATGACGAACCAAACTAGGATACCTAGCTTGGTCGACAAGTTAAAACCCACACAAAAACTCATCCCTTATTTACCAGATCGGTGTGGATCAATCAAGGCCCAAGGTCCACCCTAAACGACCCAAACATGAACCATTAAAAGCCCACGGGTCAAATCAGTGATCGGGTCAATAATCATGCATAACGGGTAAATGTATATTCAAGTATAGTTTACGCTCAACACGTATACTCGAGTTTATCGCGTGTGCCCCATCGGCTCACACACTAATAGTCGCTTTGTCGCTTTTGAAAACTCCCACAAACCAATGAAGTAACTACCGGAACAATGTATCCCAAAGTTCCCATGATGACTGTTTGGTTGGATGAATTGGGGTCAAGCAATGTGGTTGCTCCAAAGTCAGCAACAAATCCTTCCATTTCCAAGTTTAGAAGAATGTTGTTGCTTGATATATCTCTATGAACAATAGGTGGGTTGCAATCGTAATGCATGTAAGCTAAAGCATGGGCTACATCTTTGATTATGTTCACCCTCTTCATCCAATCCACTTCAACAGCCAATTCATCGTCAGTTAATGCACAAAAGAGGCTCCCTTTTTCCATGTATTCATATACAAGGAAGTTGCATTTGTTATGCAAACAAAACCCGCAAAGTTTCACAATGTTTTTGTGCCTCAGATTAGTTAACACTTGGACTTCATTCTTGAAGCTCTGGTCGAATACTGGTTGCTTTGCTTCATACCGGTGAAGCTTTTTCAAAGCAAAAGTTTGACTGCTAGGCAGTTTTGCTTCATAAACACTACCGTAACCGCCAGTTCCAATGCAATATTTGAGGTCAAAATCCTCTGTAGCTTTGATGAAGTCTTCATATGCAATTGTTCCATCATAATTCATTATCGTGCACACATCTCCATGTTTTGTGATTTCAGGCTGTATTTTCTTTGCGGTAGCCTTTTTACGACTGTAAAAGAAATACACAACCACTAAGAAGCAAAGTCCAATGATAATGGGAAGAAAAAGGTCAAACGGGTGCGTGCTGTTTTCGCTTATGTTCATTGCAAGCTGATTCTGCACTCCACACATTATTGGTTGACCAGACCATTTCTCCAGTATGATGATTCTGAGACTGATTTAAGATCAATAAAGATGGTAAGTCGCGCTGATTAAGTGCTTCTCCAACAAAATGATTAAGTTTCTGCAACCACGCACATTTGTGATATAGCACCCACAAGACGATTATGATGAAGGTCTAAATGTCGTAACTTCATCAAATATGCTATATCTAGGGGAATAGACCCACTGATAGAATTCATGTCAAGGTTTAAAAATTGCTGTTGGCTCAGATTACCAAAAGTTGACGGAATTGGACCATCAAGTTTGTTGTTGCTCAGGTTCAGCATTTCTAGATTCTTCAAGTTACTTATTTCATGTGGGATGGATGCATTCAAATGATTTTCGCTCAAATCGAGAACTTTGAGATTATATAAAGATCCTAAAGATGGTGGGATGAAACCCGATAGTTGTTTCGACTAAGATCCACAGTAGTCGAGCTCCTCAACTTCACTAGCTGAGATGGAATAATAACATTGAAGTTATTATGAGAAAGATTGTGGGACTGATCCATTCAGTTGATTTGTGCTCAGGTCCAGGTTGGCGAGAATAACCATGGAACCAAATGATGAAGGGATTTTACCAATAAAGTTATTGCGACTAAGATCTAGATAATGTAAATTCTCCAAACTCACAACCTGAGTTGGGAGAATACCAGTGAAATTGTTATTAGAAAGATCAAGGTTTTCTAAACGGGTGAGATTCGCAAACGAAACACCTGTGATATAGTTATAAGAAAGATCAAGGTTTTCTAAATGGGTGAGATTCGCAAACGAAACACCTGTGATATAGTTAAAAGAAAGATAAAGGTTTTCTAAACGGGTGAGATTGGCAAACGAAACACCTGTGATATAGTTATAAGAAAGATCAAGGTTTTCTAAGCGGGTGAGATTGGCAAACGAAACACCTGTGATATAGTTATTAGAAAGATCAAGGTTTTCTAAACGGGTGAGATTGGCAAACGAAACACCTGTGATAGAGTTATAGGAAAGATCAAGGTTTTCTAAACTGGTGAGATTGGCAAACGAAACACCTCTGATATAGTTATAAGAAAAATCAAGGTTTTTCAAACGGGTGAGATTACGAACAAACGCCTGTGAGATCGTTATTAGAAAAATCAAGGTTTTTCAAACGGGTGAGATTGGCAAATGAAACACCTGCGATATACGTATTAGAAAGATCAAGGTTTTCTAAACGGGTGAAATTGGTAAACGAGGCAGGTAATGTACGTGTGAGATGATTACTATAAAGCGAAAGATATGTTAAGTTTGATAACAAACCAATCTGCTCTGGAATGCTCCCTTCTAGCGTGCAGTTACCATTAGAAAACGTCTCAGGGTTTGGAAAATGAAGCGAAGTCACGACTTCCCAGATCGTATGGACCTTCATAACCATAACAGTAAACGTATATCCCAATGACACTTCCTTCTTCATTGCAACTAATATCAGGCCAAGTACAATGATCCGAAGAAGAATTTCTATCTTCCCACTGCAAGCAAAGCTTTTGCTTCGCTTGATTTGTTGAAATCATTAGCACTGGTTTTTGTACACAAATCAGCATCATAAGCACATAAGTGATAGTTAATGCTGGTTTGATTGTCAAAATTTAACAGTAAGATTTTTGGAGGATAGTTATGAGAAAGATTGAGGTCTCTTAACCTTGTGAAGGAAACATGTAAATTAGCTCTTGAGGGAATTGGACCATGAAGATTGTTGTTACTCATGTCCAACATTTCAAGCTTATGCAAGTTAGTTATAAGTGCAGGTGGGATTGATCCATTCAATGAATTTGCGCTAAGGTCCAGTTTGGTGAGATTAACCAAGGAACCAATAGATGAAGGGATTTGACCAATAAAGTTGTTACGACTAAGATCAAGGTTTTCCAATCGGGTGACATTAGCAAACGAGACAGTTAATTTACCTGTGAGAAAGTTATTAGAAAGATTAAGATTTTTCAAACGCCTGAGACCAATCTGCTCTGGGATGCTCCCTTCAAGCTTGCAGTCATTAATAGAAAGTTTCTCAAGGTTTGGAAATGAAGCGAAGTCAAGACTTCCCAGATCACCTAGACCTTCATAATAATCACAGTAATAGTCTATTGAAATGACACTACCTGCTTTGTTGCAAGTGATTGCATACCAATAACAATGATCTGAAGAAGCATTTCTATCTCCCCACCAATTAGTTGCATGCAAAGCTTTTGCTTCTCTTGATTCGTTGAAATCATTAGCGCTGGTTTTTGCTAACACGAAAAAGAGCATCATAAGCACATAAGTGAAAGTGTGTGTATGAGAAGTAATATATTTTGAGGAATTAGGACACATTATTTATGTTTGCTTGATTGTTAAAACTCAAAAACATTCCAGATTTATAATGGAGCATATGTGCATACCAATATTTTCAGACCTCTACTTTTCCAAGTCAATGTTAATGAGTAAACGTTAGTCAATAATAACAAGCTTCTTTGTGGAAAATCTTAATATTATAATTCGTTTCCACACTGCTTTTGTCAAATACTTTGGCCACTGAGGCCTTTACAGCTGATTTCATCTTTGCCCCAGGATTCTTTCACATGCTTTGACCACATTGCTTTTTGACTTCAATAGTGCTCAGTATTATGAGAGTAAACAAATGAAGCAAATTCAAGATTTTCGAGGTGACTCGAGTGGGATTCACAAAATTTCTGAAGGGTACTCGCTTATTCATTCCCATGGTTTCATTTATGATAATGATGAGAGTCGTATTTGGAATGTTGTTGTCTCGCATGTATGATTTTTTATGCAAGTAAATAATTTTCCTAATAATCGGCCTTTTAATTTGCTGCCAAAGAAACACTACAGTGTGTATGATTAAGCAAATTTGGACATATAATCATATAGTAGAACTTGATATACAACTCACTAACTTAAAAACTGGTTAAATTTGGTTTTATAATTAACAAGTCTATGGAATAATAAGCTTTGAAATCTTAGCTAGAAAACAAATGGGCAAAAAAATGACACAAACACAGGTCACGAAGCCAATATTTAATAACTCAGCTAGATGCACAAAACAAAGAATGGCAGGTCACATTCTGTCATGAATAGCCTTTCATTAGGCGTTTCACAAAGCCCTTGCTCAGCTAGATTCACAGTTAGACCCTTGCTCGCGGCTTTATCATTCCATCAGTTCTTTTCTGCTGATTTTATGAGCAAACACATGAGTATTTAGGGCTACTATTTAGTTTTTAGGTGTTGTGGGCTTTGTGAGAAGTAATTCATTAGCCCAAACTTTTTATTAGCCCAATGTTTATAAACATTTTCATTTGTTCCGTTTAAGTTTGAATTAACTTGAGCTCTGGCCGAACGAGATCGAGTCGAGTTACACGACAAAGTCTATCGAAATAATACTTTCGGCTTTGTTGCAAGCGATTGCATACCAATAACAATGATCTGAAGAAGCATTCCAATCTTCCCACCACTTCGTTGCATGCAAAGCTTTTGCTTCTCTTGATTTGTTGAAATCATTAGCACTGGTTTTTGCTAACACAAAAATTAGCATCATAAGCACATAAGTGAAAATTGTGCATACGAACAATAAGATTTTTGGAGGAAGTAGGACACATTGTTAATGCTTGTTTGATCGTCAAAATTTAAAAGTGGGTAATCATATGATATATTTTTGTTAAGAGTAAACTACATCATTCGTCCTCGTGATACGTTGGTATGATTTCGTCCTTCGACAAAAAATTGCACTGTGTTCTTAATCATGAACGTTAGTCATCGTTGGTCCTCACCCTAACTGATTGAACTAAGCAGGCGTTAAGCATGTTAAGTGGAGGTATTTGTTTTTTCCCACCCACACCACACCCTCAATTATATTTGCCAGCACCATCTTCATCTTCCCACACTATCTTCATCTTCCACCACCATCTTTTAAACCCACCATCTTCATCTTCCCCACCACCATTCTCACCACCTCCGCCACCTTCACAAATGAAAAATCGTCCCTCATTCCCTCATATCAACAAACCAGATCTAAAACAAGATCTATCACTTTCCATCAAATGAAAAACAAAAAAAACAGATCTAAAACCAGATCTCAACAACGACTACCTTTAAAATTAAAAAACCACTACCGCGACTTCTTACAAATCTTTGTTCATTTGTTATCACAGGTTTAGTTATTGAATTTAGTTATCACAGGTTTAGTTATTTTATAAACCGCTACCGCTGCCGTTTTCGATTAGTGTATAAGCGGTTTTCCATTTTGTTACAAGATCTGAAGCGGTCTTTGATTTTGATACACGTTACGAGTTGAGTGTTTTTTGTTTTTCCTTCTCGAATTTGATTTTGTTACAAGATCTGAAGCGGTTTTTGATTCTTGATACACGCTGCCAGTTGAAATGTTTTTTGATTTTGTTACACGTTCCAGTTGAGTTTTTTTTTCAGGTCAATCATGGAGGCTTTCACGATTTTCATTTGAGTTTTTTTTAGTTATAGGGATGAGAAATAACAAATAAGTGATATGAGTTGAGAATCAATTTTTAGATTATAGCGTGTATCAATTTTTTTAGATTATAGTGCAATTGAGTTTTTTTAGATTATAGTCATATAGTGTGTATTAGTTTTTGTAGCTTGTGTATTACGTAGTTTTGATAAACCTTGTGTGGCAGTTTTATGGGAGTATGTATCAATTTTTGTACCAGTTAGTAATTTGTAAACATCATTATCTTTGTTAATAGTTATGGTTACCTTTTAAGTGATGCACAAAATTAAATAACTAAGTCATCATCGGGCTTTGTGAAGGTGGCGGAGGTGGTGAGAATGGTGGTGGGGAAGATGAAGATGGTGGGTTTAAAAGATGGTGGTGGAAGATGAAGATGGTGGGGAGATGAAGATGGTGCTGGCAAATATAATTGAGGTGTGGTGTGGGTGGGAAAAGCAATATACCTCCACTTAACAAGCGCTTAATCCGCTAGATCCAACCAAGAAAAGTGAGGGCCCAATGACTAACGTTCATAGATTAGAATTAACAGTCACAATTTTTTCATTAAACGACGAACTCGATATTAACGTATACCACAAAGACGAATGGTGTAGTTTACTCTTTTGTTAATGATCAATACACAAAACCAAGTCAATGGCAGAGTAAACGATGGTCAATACCAAGTCTTTGTTGAAAAATTCCACTTAAAATTTAAGGCCGGCTGAAGGGACCACAAATTTTCAATTTCCTTCATTATTCTATTATGTGTATGTGATGTTTAAAAAGCCCATATATCATATTCCCATTGTTTTTCGTTTGTTAGCTGACTTCAAGACCATGAGGCTAATATATCTTCCTAGTATATAGAAACCATCTACAAAAACATCTTCACACATTCACCGCATGACACATCGGCAATTTAAGTGATGACACGTATGCTAAAGAAGCAAAGAATGCTAAAGAGGAAAAAATATACTGAAGTCAATTAGTCTATGGATATTTTGGTTGAAAGACACCATTCACGGGACACACCTAACTTACCAAATCAACTTGTCATTTCAAAAGTTATTACCATACCCATTTGTTATTTCATTATTGAATTTTCATCATTAGCATTGAAAAAAGAAAGAAAAACCATTCCTTCCTTTGTTTGTCTACCTCTATAAGACAAAACATTCCCTCATTTGAATATCAAAATTTATGTTTCTATCATATACATACAGTTGGGACCTACACATACACTGAAAACGAGATACGCAGAAGTATAGAGGTTGTTCTCCATATAATAAAGCTGTGAGATAGACTGAATTGAATCATGATATCCTCAACCCGATAATTCCTGTGACACGTTTCTCATGGTTGGTCTGGCCTTTGGATCTATGAGAATACATGCTAGTGCTACATGACAGACACGGAGAATTTCCTTTTCGATTAGCCTGTCTGTTGGGTAAGAGAGACGCTGGTCCAATATATTTTCCAACAATGTACCATGACTGGTAGAAGAGTTGAGGTATGAAAGAAGCTCTCCGAGATGTTTCCCTCCAATTGTTTCAAGTGCCACCACTCCAAAGCTATACACGTCACATTTTTCGTTCACAATCATGCTATATGCAAGTTCTAAATGATCACATACAAAAAAATATGTTAACAAATTTAAGATGTTAACAACTAGACATAAACTTAATTAAGAAGCGTGAGAGTGTGTAGAAAGAAGTACCTGGAGCAATGTATCCCAAAGTTCCTGCTAGACCTTTTTGGTTGGATGAATCGCGGTCAAGCAATGTAACGCCCGACCGACATGCCAGAAAGGAATCACAAATGGTGTCATATCAAAGCAAACATAAATATCCAAAAGAAGTCTTAACATAAATCATGAAATAATTCAAGTCAACACGACTTCAATACATAAGGTCCCAAGGAAAATAAACTCCAATAGAAATAATCAAATAGTAAAATCTTAAATGGCATCATAAGATCAAAGCTAAATGTCCAAGGTAAGTCCACTCAAGACTCATCCCAAAGCAAACCCACCTCCATTGCTTAGATACCGCCATGAAGAAAAGAAATGCGGTGAGCTTCAAAATCTCAAAGGAATGTATATAAAAGCACAAAGAATACGAAACGATATCGAATACAAAATATAGTGAACAAAAGATAGCAAACCATAATCATTTTCGAGTATAAATCGAATTTACGATAAGGTTTATAGTTAACTACCACGAGCCGTAAACATATATCGATCATAATCATATTCACAAAGGCAACATTTGTGTGGAGACCTACGAGTTATGAAGGACGCATGCACGCAACATCAATCATCGATAACACATAACATATAATGATAACAGATCTAGGATGCATCCATACGCCCAACAGCATGAGATATTGGCCATATAACATAATTCGAGCTCATAATGATAATGATAAGGGGACGTGGCGAACATCACTCTATCGCCTAGAGTCATGTCGAGGTGCATCATCGACACGGACATGGAACCCCATGACTAGTGAAATATTTGGCTCGGGTGTCAAACTATCTTAGGTCAAATCGTAATGTCAAACCGATACGATCATACTTTATCATAAGGTTAATCATATTTTCAAAATCGAGTTTTCATATCATATAGTTCGTAATCGATGTTTCATAATTCGTAAATCGAGTTCGTGATAAGCAACAAACAAACAGAATGGGGTTCATAGCAAAGGCTTAGGAAACCCTAATATAAAAGCTAACGAAAAGAAAACGTTATAAGGAACCTTTCTTAAAAGGTCGAATATATGTACCTTATTCCAAAGCAAATGACCAAAAGCGTAAATACGAAACCAAGGGATTACTCCTTCTTCACGTAACCTATACACATTAATGATCGTACATATTATTTATGATTCCATAATCGTCGAATTGATCTTTTAATATTTGGTGTTTATACTTAGTGTATTCAATGATCTTAATACTTTAGAGATTTATGATTAAATGAGACTTAAGTGTTTTATAACCAATATTGTAGATTAGGGTTCATCATGTCATTTATTAAAGTTTAGGTTAAATGTGAAAATAGTTTAAAAGTCATAACTCACACAACTCATTAACTCTTGTTTCATACATGCATGCACTGACTTCTAGCTTTAACGAGACCAAATAAGTTACATGTTTATTTACTCAACACCTTCATGACTTTAACCATGCTACTAATATACATATTATACGTCAACTTTTATACCCATGCACGCTTATGATTTCATGTGACAACACAAGTTACTTATCATCCGGATTAGATACACATCGACAAGCTCACTTGACTTACAAAACACACGATGCTACACGCTTATACATCATATGGTTTGGTTATGCATGGCTCGACTCACACACCCACTTAGGGTTTTCGCTTTGCATGCTCTTTACTTATTTAACACACGCTACAAACATCCTTATGGTTCGCTTATATATATATTTCGCTACAATGTTTTATGCAAACCACATCTCCTCACGTAGCTTACATATTTACGCTTGCATGTTATACCTTGGCCGATTCAATATATGTGTTTACGCAAGACATGCGCCTGCTTTTTCGACTCATGCACCGACACACACTAAACCCGATTCATCTTTTACATATTCAATACATGCGGCTAATATATATTAGGTCCGATTCATATACATGGGTTTAGGTTTCATATGGTTCGACAAACACAATCTCCGATTCAAATATGACATATTAAAGCATATATAATCGTTACATGTATTAAAAGTGAGACGAGGAAAACTTGGTTATACCTTTTGCTTATGTTAGAATCAAAACACCACGGCTCCAAATGTTTGCAAATGTCGAATCGAGAGAAGAAAGAAAAGAATACCGCACCTTGTAGATTTTTAGGGTTCCAAATTTGTGTTAGGTGTTGTATATGTATGTGTGTATCGATCGGATCATATGTGGTTTCGAGTGTGGGCTTCACCAACCCAACCGTAACAAAAACATGTACCAAGTCTTGGGCTCTCGGCCGAGTCCAAACCAACCACCACACGACCCAACTTTTTACGCGAGACGTTTAACTTTCGCTTTTAATGTCGATCACATACACATATTCGTTAAGTTTTAATTATTCGTAGTTAGATTTTAAATTTCGTTAAATGAATATAAATGTATTTTACGATTTTATAATTTCGATTTCAAGGGTATTTTAGTCTTTATTTTATGTTTCGATTTTCGTGTTTTACAACTCTTCCCTCTAAAGAAGAATTTTCGTCTCGAAAATTGAAATGAAACGAAACGAAACGAAATGAGAACGTATCAAACTATTCAATGAAATGAGGATAACTAGATCGCATCGACTCTTCGGTTTCCCAAGTAGCCTCACGCCCGGTGATTTTTCCAAAGAATCTTAACGAACGGAATGACTTTATTTCTCATGACTCTTTCTTGTCTTTCTAAAATAGCTTCCGGTTCTTCAGATAAAGACATATCGATCGAATTTGATCAAACGGATAAGAAGCAACGTGTAAGGATGATAGTTGTATCCCCTTAGAGAGATACATGGAAAACGCCATGAACATGCGATAACCGAAAGTAAGTGCTAACCGATACGAAACTTCTCCTATACGCCCAAAATTTCAAACGGACCGATGAATCGAGGATCGAGCTTGCCTTGATTCCAAAACGCTTCACACCTCTAAACGGCGAAACTTTCGTAAATACACGATCTCCAACCCAAACTCTAAATCACGACGATGCTTGTCAAGATAACTTTTCTCGACGAGACCTAGCCTCCTTCAACTTTTCTCTAGCAACAACTACTTTCTCATTAGTGATCTCAATCATTTTCGACCTTCATTAGCTGCTCACCTACTTCATCCCAACAAGTAGGTGCTCTACATTTCTCCCATACGTAAGTTCAAACGGTGTCGCCTTAATGCTAGCATGCCAACTGTTGTTGTATGCAAACTCTACTAGACACAAATATTCATCCCAATGCCCGTCCATTCCAAAGCACAAACCCTTAGCATGTCCTCTAAGGTCCGAATAGTCCTTTCGATCGACCATCCGCTTGAGGATGAAATGTCGATCGAAATTAAGTCGAGTACCCCAAGCTTTTGCAAACCTTTCCGTAAACGGAAGTAAAACGCGATTCCTATCGACACAATAGATGCCGAGTACCATGAAGTCTAACAACTCTTGTCAAAAATTTCGCCAATCTACCAATACCATAATCCTTTTCGATTGGTAAGAATGAGCGATTTGGTTAGTCGATCAACAACTACCCAAATCGCATCATGCTTCTTCCGAAAAGAGGTAGCCCACCACAAAATCCATAGATATCTTATCCCACTCCATGTTGGAATATCCAATGGTCAGAATAACCACTAGCCCTTTGGTGCTCAATTTTAACTTGTCGACAAATCATACATTTCGACACAAACATCGCCACATCTTGCTTCATGCCATTCCACCGTATATCGCTTCAAATCCTATACATCTTGGTAGAACCGGGATGGATAGTGAAAGGAGAACTATGAGCTTCACCATAACTTTCAAGTACCGATCATTAGGAACACAAAGTCTATCTTCATACCATACAATTCCATCATCATCAACCTTAAACTCCGTCCGCTTACCTTCTTCAACATTTTGCGCCACGCCCACACTTTCACCATCATCTTTCGAGCTTCTTTAATTTGCAGATAAGGTTCGACTCCACCTTCATACTAGCCCAAGATCCATCAAAACCTCGACGCACAACTCAACATCCAAACGCCTAAGTCACGAAGAATCCTAGGTTCAATCTCAATACTTGCAAGAATGCACGATTCGCCAAGGCGTCAAGAACTACATTAGCCTTACCCGGATGGTACCGAATGTTGGTGTCATAATCCCAAGGAGTTCTAACCATCTTCTTTGTCTCATGTTAAGTTCTTTCTCGAGTGAAAATATACTTGAGACTCTTATGGTCGCTGAATATATCACACGCCTCCATACAAGTAATGCCTCCGGATCTTCAACGCGAACACCACCGTAGCTAACTCAAGGTCATGAGTTGATAATTCTCCTCATAAGGTTTTAGCCGCCTTGAAGCATAAGCTATTACCTTTCCATGTTGCATCAAAACACACCCCAATCCTTTCTTAGAAGCATCATCAGAATTTGGAATCCTCCGAACTGGATGGAAGAGTCAAAATAGAGCGACACCAATCTCCGCTTCAACTCTTCAAAACTCTCTTCTCGCTCATCCGTCCATACAAACTCTTCACCTTTTCTCATCGGTTGGGTTAGGGGTAGAGCTAAGCGAGAGAAACCTTCAACAAAACGCCGGTAGTAACCAAGAAGTCCTAGAAAACTCCTAACCTCGATCATCATCATAGGTCTTGGCCATTTAGTGATAGCCTCAACCTTAGACGGATCCATGGTGATACCATCGCCAGACACAATATGACCAAGGAAAGCGACTTGTTTTAACCGAACTCACACTTGAAAATTTGGCGTACAACTTTTCTCCTCGTAATTTTCAAAACTATCCGGAGATGTTGTTCATGCTCTTATTCGACTTGGAGTAAACCAAAATGTCGCCGATGAAAACGATAACAAACTTGTCGAGGAACTCATGGAAAACACGATTCATTAGGTCCATAAACACCGCAGCGCATTTGTCAAACCGAAGGCATAACGAGGAATTCATAATGACCATATCGCACGAAACGCGGTCTTAGGAACATCTTGCTCCTCACGCGTGGTGGTGATAACCGGATCTCGATCAATCTTAGAAAGAATTTAGCTCCTTGCGGTTGATCAAACAAATCATCAATACGCGGAAGAGGATAACGGTTTCAATGGTAATACGGTTGAGTTCACGGTGAGTCGATACATAGACGCATGCTTCCATCCTTCTTCTTCACAAAAACAGTGCACCCCATGGAGAAACACCGGGTCGAATAAATCCATTTTCTATCATCTCTTGCAATTGCTCCTTTAACTCCTTCGCTCTACAGTGCCATACGATATGGAGCCTTGAAATTGGTTCAAGACCAGAATCAACTCAATGCTAAACTCAACTTCTCTAGCTGGGGAAGACCGGAAGTTCATCGGGAAAACGTCGGTGAATTATTAAACAACATAAAGGTTTTCAATGTTAGGACTCTCCAAAGATGTGTCCTTAACAGACGCCAGAAACCTTGGCACCCATGAGCAATCATAGTCCGCGCTTCATAGCGTAAATAAATTTATGATTTGAGGGTTGAGAACCATAATAAACAAATTCGGGATGTTTTATGTCTCCAAATATCACAGCTTCTAGCATAGCGATCAATGGAAGCTCTATGGTAAGCCAACCAATCCATGCCTAGAATGATATCAAAGTCGACCATATCGAGAGGATACAGATTTGCAGAGCGAATACGATCATTAAAACGAAGAGGGCACTTAACGATTTATGATCAATGATCATGTGGTTTTCATAGGCGTAGAAATTGATAAGTGGTTTGTTAGTGGTTTGGGGTCATATTAAGTTTCTTAGCAAATGCGATGATATAATGGAGTGTGTGGCACCGGTATCAAATAAAGCGAAGATGTAATAATCATCAATGAAAAGAGTGCCCGTAATGGTACTGGCGCGCCCACTGATTCCCGAGTAGTAGCATAAACGCGTCCAAGAGTAGGTGGCGGCTTGATGTAGTTTCCGTGAATCGCCGGGTCCTCTTGGGCAATCCTTGATCTTGTGAGTAGTGGAACCACAAGAGAAACATCCACCGATGGCCTTAAAACACTTGCCGGATGAGCCTTTCCGCAAGTAGTACAGAGAGGCGGGAGGCAAACCTCACCGTCCTTCTCGACTGTAAGATCCTCAAGCACGACCGATATGATCCTCGAGTGATCGATCCTTGTTGTAACGCGGTTATTGTTACCTTGATTCTCGACGATCATTTCCATTTCTACCAACAGCCTGCTATCCTAACTCTTCGCCTCGTATGCGCTAGAGTCCACATTCCTTCCCGATCGACCACACGATCATAACTCCTATCCACCGACCTAGAATCGTAACTCCTACCAAAGATTTCCTATAATCACTACTGAGTCCTACCTTGAACCCGATCACCATCGCGGTTGCGCTTGTTGGAACCCGAAACCTCATGAAAGATCTCAATGTTACGAGTTGCGTCATTGCAGCCGACACATCCTCATACTCAATATTCAAAGCAATCGGTCCAACACCCACTTTTTCGGTCCCCACTTGAAGTGCTTGGCTTAACGCCTACCATCCCAAAGAATCGTTCCCACAAAACTTACCAAATTTCATAAACCCGCCCATGTACTCATTGGAGTTCTCATGATCAAACCGTAAATCGCCTCGATAATCCTCTCATACCTTTTCAGCCAAAGATCGTGGAAGTAACGATTATAGAAGATGGTACGAAATTCATCCTGTACAAGTAATAGCAAAAGCATCTCCTCCTCTTGCCTCGCTTGAGTGCCTTCCACCAATTCAATGCATCACCTTCCAACTTAAATGTAGCCAAACGGTCTTAAACTCGTCTTCACAACCCAATACTTCAAATGTTTTTCTATGCGAGTGGTCCACCTCGGCCTCGGTGGGAGTAGCAAAGAAGCTAAAGAAAGAGGCTTGAGCTTCTCAAATGCTCGAGCCAAGTGTGAATGCTTGGGGGTTGATTACCTCCACCACTACCCGAAGGACCACCGTTACGAATGTTGTTGATCACCTTTGTCATCATCTCAGGTGTGGTAAGACCAGGGAAAAGAGTGTTGAGAGCATTAGCAATCGCAGCATCCATGTTAGGAGCATCATCGTCCCCATCCAATTGACCGTTACGTCGAGTTTGAACCATCTGAACGATATTCAAACGATTAGCAAAATGAACAAAGGTGAGATACGAAATGGAAGAACGCAGAAGGAATCCTAAAGTCTACCCAATCCTCACAGGTCATAGCCTAACCTCTAAGGGTCTCAAAACCTAGGGCTCTGATACCATAAATTGTAACACCCCGACCCGACAAGGGTAAAGGAATCACAAATAATGGTGTCATATCAAAGCAAACATAAATATCCAAGAGAAGTCTTAACATAAATACTGAAATAATTCAAGTCAACATGACTTCAATACATAGGTCCCAATGGAAAATAAACTCCAATAGAAATATTCTGAAATAGTAAAATCTTAAATGGCATCATAAGATCAAAGCTAAATGTCCCTAAGGTAAGTCCACTCAAGACTCATCCCAAAGCAAAACCAGCTCCATTGCTTAGATACCGCCATGAAGAAAAGAATGCGGCCGAGCTTCAAAAGCTCAAAGAATGTATATAAAAGCACAACAAATACGAAACGATATCGAATACAAAATATAGTGAACAAAAGATAGCAAAACCATAATCATTTTCGTGAGTATAAATCGAATTTACAGATAAGGTTTATAGTTAACTACCACGAGCCCGTAAACATATATCGATCATAATCATATTCACAAAAGACAACATTTGTAGGGAGACCTACGAGTTATGAAGGACGCATGCACGCAAAGATCAATCATCGATAACAGATAACATATAATGATAATGATCTAGGATGCATCCATACGCCCAATGCATGTGATATTGGCCATATAACATAATTCGAGCTCATAACAGATAATGATAAGGGACGTGGCGTAACAACACTCACGCCCTAGAGTTATGTCGAGGTGCATCAACGACACGGACATGGAACCCCATGACTAGTGAAATATTTGGCTCGGGTGTCAAACTATCTTAGGTCAAATCGAATGTCAAACCGATACGCATCATACTTTATCATAAGGTTAATCATATTTTCAAAATCGAGTTTTCATATCATATAGTTCGTAATCGATGTTTCATAATTCGTAAATCGAGTTCGGATAAACAACAAACAAACAAATGTAATGGGGTTCATAGCAAAGGCTTAGGAAACCCTAATATAAAAGCTAACGAAAAGAAAACGTTATAAGGAACCTTTACTTGAAAAGGTTAGAATATCCGTACTTTATTCCAAAGCAAATGACCAAAAGCGTAAATACGAAAACCAAGGGATTACTCCTTCTTCACGTAACCTATACACATTAATGATCGTACATATTATTTATGATTCCATAATCGTCGAATTGATCTTTTAATATTTGGTGTTTATACTTAATGTATTCAGTGATCTTAATACTTTAGAGATTTATGATTAAATGAGACTTAAGTGTTTTATAACCAATATTGTAGATTAGGGTTCATCATGTCATTTATTAAAGTTTAGGGTTAAATGTGAAAATAGTTTAAAAGTCATAACTCACACAACTCATTAACTCTTGTTTCATACATGCATGCACTCGACTTCTAGCTTTAACGAGACCAAATAAGTTACATGTTTATTTACTCAACACCTTCATGACTTTAACCATGCGTTACTAATATACATATTATACGTCAACTTTTATACCCATGCACGTTTATGATTTCATGTGACAACACAAGTTACTTATCATCCGGATTAGATACACATCGACAAGCTCACTTGACTTACAAAACACACGCATGCTACACGTTTATACATCATATGGTTTGGTTATGCATGGCTCGACTCACACACGACTTAGGGTTTTCGTTTTGCATGCTCTTTACTTATTTAACACACGTTTACAAACATCCTTATGGTTCGGCTTATATATATATTTCGGCTACAATGTTTTACGCAAACCACATCTCCTCTATGTACCTTACATATTTACGTTTGCATGTTATACCTTGGCCGATTCAATATATGTGTTAACGCAAGACATGCGGCCTGTTTTTCGACTCATGCAGCTCGACACACACTAAACCCGATTCATCTTTTACATATTCAATACATGCGGCTAATATATATTAGGTCCGATTCATATACATGGGTTTAGGTTTCATATGGTTCGACAAACACAATCTCCAATTCAAATATGACATATTAAAGCATATATAATCGTTACATGTATTAAAAGTGAGACGAGGAAAACTTGGTTATACCTTTTTGCTTGCGTTAGAATCAAAACACCACGGCTCCAAATGTTTGCAGCGGTCGACCGAGAGAAGAAAGAAAAGAATACCGCACCTTGTAGATTTTTAGGGTTCCAAATTTGTGTTAAGGTGTTGTATATGTATGTGTGTATCGATCGGATCATATGTGGGTTTGAGTGTGGGCTTCAGCTCAACCCAACCGAACAAAAACACAGCCCAAGTCTTGGGCTCTCGGCTTGAGTCCAAACCAACCACCACACGGCCCAACTTTTTTACGCGAGACGTTTAACTTTCGTTTTTAATGTCGATCACATACACATATTCGTTAAGTTTTAATTATTCGTAAGTTAGATTTTAAATTTCGTTAAATGAATATAAATGTATTTTACGTATTTTATAATTTCGATTTCAAGGGTATTTTAGTCTTTATTTTATGTTTCAGATTTTCAGGTTTTACAAGCAATCTGGCTGCTCCAAAGTCAGCAACATATCCTTCCATCTCTGAGTTTAGAAGAATGTTGTTGCTTGATATGTCTCTATGAACAATCGGCGGATTGCAATCATGATAAATGTAAGCTAAAGCATGGGCTACATCTCTGATTATGTTCACCCTCTTCATCCAATCCACATCAATAGCCAATTCATCGTCACTCAATGCACAAGATAGGCTCCCCTTTTCCATGTATTCATATAGAAGGAAGTTGCATTTGTTGTGCAAACAAAAGCCGTAAAGTTTCACAATGTTTTTGTGCCTCAGGTTAGTTAACACTTGGACTTCATTCTTGAAGCTCGATCAAATGCAGTTGCTTAGCTTCATACCGATGAAGCTTTTTAAAGCAAATGTTTGACCGCTAGGCGCTTTTGCCGTAAACACTACCTTAGCCACCGGTTCCAATGCGATTTGAGGTCAAAATCCTCCGTAGGCGTGATGAAGTCTTCATATGCAATTGTTCCATCATAATTCATTATCGTGCACGTCTCCATGTTTTCGATTTCAGTGCGGTTTCTTTGTGGTAGCCTTTTTACGATTGTAAAAGAAATACGCAACCACTAAGAAGCAAAGTCCAACGATAATGGGAAGAAAAATGGTCAAGCGGGTACGTCTTTGCTTTCTTCGCTTATGTTCATTGCTTTCTGATTGTCCACTTGTCAGATTATTAGATGGGCAACCCATTTTTCCATTAAGATGATTATGAGACTGATTTAAAAACAATAAATATGCGAAGTCGCCCTGATTAAGTGCTTTCCCAAAAAAATGATTCCCACTAATGTCCAAGTATTCTAAGTATCTGCAATCACATACACGTGAGATAGCTCCCGTCATCAGATTACTAGAAAGGTTTAGATGCACAAGAGAACAGGGATTACCAAACGATATGTTTCCTGACAACTGATTTGATGATAAATCAAGGTAAGAAAGACTTGAGAGCTTTCCAAATATCAGATGAATAGCACCCACAAGACGATTATGATGAAGGTCTAAATTTCCTAAGTTCATCAAATTTGCTATGTCTAGTGGAATGGGGCCACCGATAAAATTCATTGCAAGGTTTAAAACTGCGGTTGGCTTAGATTACCAAAACTTGACTGAATTGGACCATCAAGATTGTTATTACTCGGGTCCAACGCTTTGAGGTAAGGCAAGTTAGTTATAAGTGCGTGGGATTGATCCATTCATTGATTTGCACTCAAGTCCGTGTTAGTGTGATTTGAAAATGATGAAGGAGAATACTAGTGAAATTGTTATTAGAGAGATCAAGGTTTCCCAACGGGTGAGATTTGAAAGCAGACGGGTAATTTACGTGAGATAGTTATTAGAAACATCAAGGTATTCCAAACAGTGAGATTGGTAAAAGAAACACCGTGATATAGTTATTAGAAAGATCAAGTTTTTCCAAGCGGGTGAGATTGGCAAACGAAACACCTGTGATATGGTTATTAGAAAGAGTAAGGTATTTCAAACGGGTGAGATTGGCAAACCAAACACCTGTGATATAGTTATTAGAAAGATCAAGGTTTTCTAAAAGGGTGAGATTGTCAAACACAAAACCTGTGATATAGTTATTAGAAAGATCAAGTTTTTCCAAACGGGTGAGATTGGCAAACGAAACACCTGTGATATAGTTATTAGAAAGGTCAAGGTTTCCCAAACGTGTGAGACGGAAAGGAAACACCTATGATATAGTTATTAGAAAGGTCAAGGTTTTCCAAACGGGTGAGATTGGCAAACGAAACACCTATGATATAGTTATTAGAAAGATCAAGGTTTTCTAAACGGGTGAGATTGGCAAACGAAACACCGTAATAAAGTTATTAGAAAGATCAAGGGTTTCAAATGGGTGAGATTGGAAAATGAGGTAATTTACCCGTGAGATTGTTATTAGAAATATCAAGGTATTCCATACGGGTGAGATTGGCAAACGAGGCGGTGTAATGTACCGTGAGATGATTACTATAAAGCGAAAGATATGTTAAGTTTGATAGCAAACCTATCTTCTCCGGGATGCTCCCTTCAAGCTTGCGGTTATAGAATGAAAGATCCTTAAGGTTTGGAAATGAAGTGAAGTCAAGACTTCCCAGATCACCTAGACCTTCATTATAATCACAGTAATAGTCTATTGAAATGACGCTACCTGCGTTGTTGCAAGTGATTGCATACCAATAACAATTATCTGAAGAAGAATTTTCATACCACCACCAATTCATCACAAGCAAAGCTTTTGCTTCGCTTGATTTATTGAAGTCATTAGCACTAGTTTTTGCTAACATTATAATGAGCATCATAAGCACACAAGTGAAAGTTTGCATATGAGAAGTAAGATTTTTGGAGGAAGTAGGATACATTGTTAATGCTTGAATGATCGTCAAAATTTAAAAGTGAGTAATCAAGGTTAATCATGTGATATAATTTTGGTAATGATCATGTATATATCCATACACAAAACCTTCTACTTTTCGAAGTCAATGGCAAAGAATAAGCGTTAGTCAATGATAAATTTCTTTGTCGAAAAATTTTCTAACCCATCCTATGGGTTGGGCGTAGCTTCCACATAGTTATTTCTAACCCATCGTTATTTCTTCAACTTGAGAGAATTATAAATCGTGTCCACACAGTTTTTGTCAAATAGTATCCCCACAGGATTAGTATAGTCATCTTAACCACAGGATTAGTTCGCATGCTTTGACCACATTTGCTTGTTGACTTCAATATTAGAGTAAACAAATGAAGCAAATTCAAGATGTTCGAGATAACTTGAGTGGGATTCACATAATCATGAAGCAAATTCAAGATGTTCAAGATGTTAGACACCACACCCCCAATTCTTAAGTTCATCCAAACGACGGTGATCGGTTGGTCAAATAGCACAAGTAGAAAGGGTCGTCGGTTGGTCATATCTTACCCTTCCGTCTCGATCCGCTCACCTAGGGTCAGGTTGGTCATATCTCCTAGGCAATTGGCCTCTACCGCCATTCAAAACTACCGATCCAGGGTGACTACCAAAGAACTATGCATGCATACACTTAGAAATAATTGTACGAAGTAAAGGTAAACGCAAACAAAACAATTAAGGAATCATAACTAGGCTAGCACCAAAGGGTGCTTAGCAGCTCATATTAATCATGCAAATCAATTCAATATTCAAAGGTACGAAATACATGAATTGAAAGTAAAAGAAATATAAAACGCTAAAGCTTATCGTAATGGTGTGACTTCTCCTTGGAAGCAGACTCAGTATGCTCCCCTAGACCGCCTTGAGCTTTTCCCACGTTCTCGAGAGTTGTGTATGGAATGGGATGCTTTGAAATGTCAGAATTGTGGGAATTTATAGGCTGTGTCCGGGTTACTGGCGTAACCAATAGAGGAGTTACGCCGTAACCTTCTATTTCTTCGTAAATGTACTAGATCTGCTAGTTACGACGTAACCTTATAAGTGGTTACGCCGTAGTCTTCAATAAAATCGGTTAGGTCGTAAGTGATGCAGTAGCTACGGCGTAAGTATCAGTTGCGCGGAACCTCTTTTGACATAATGGAGTTACGTCATAACCTTTGGGAAGAGTTACGCCGTAACCTCTTGATAAGTTGGTATTCGGGTCATGCAATAGTTACCGCGTAATGTTAGAGAGGAGTTACCTCCGTAACTTCTTCAAAATAGGCATCTTGTGATAAATCTTTAGTAATGTTTCCATTTCCGCGTCTCTTTAGCTCCAATGCTCAGTAATTTACCCGAAAGTGGAAAACAATAGAAAACAAGCGTAAATCTATATAAATGATATAAATAACGAGCATTATAGGTGGAAATTGACTCTTAATATTCGTGGACTATTTGATGTTATCAACTATCCACGATTGTTTGCTTTGTCGAACTCCATGAAATTTCAAAGGCCGCCATTAGTAAAAAGCATATCCATTTTGAGACCGATCATTGTGAGAATTAAACATATATCCTGCATCTTCAAAACTAACTAAACTTGTTTTGATGGGTTAGTAAAGTTAAAACCCACGTTTCTTGTACCTTAAAATATCAAAATATTTATTTTATTCCATTCCATTGAATTTGTTCAATTTGATCAATTACTATTCTCGAGAATTTTTAAATCATGACACGTGCTTTATGCATTCCATATTCCTTATGGAATCTTAGCATAAAATGAGCTCTTGTATTATTATTTTAGACACGTATAACTTGTTTCTCATATTGCCAGACATAACATCAATCTTTTTAACATTCATGTGTATGGATTTCAAGTTACAAAAACCATATCTCATCAAGAGACTTTCATAGTTCATTAGTTATTTGTGTCTTTACATTATTTGGCCATTCGTTTATAGAACTGCACTTCTTGCAGGTATCCAAGATCATCATCTTACTTTTACAATATTTATCATGCGCATTATTTATACAATAGTATTATCGACGTCGATTCAGCTTCTTTTCAATTCCACACTCTACTAGACATTGTATTATGTCCTTTATTGAGATCTCATAGCTTTTCGGTGCACGGGTTTTCAATTACTTTCATGTCTAGTATCTCTTTATAATAACATTATGGGGTCTTTATTACCTCGATTCGACCATCTTAATTTTCTTGCTCCATTTTATTTCTTTATTCGAGGAATTTTATTTGAAATCGATTAGTCTATCACGTTGCAGATGTACCATAGACTTACTACCAATCATTAGTTTTAATGTTGGGACACACATTGTAATTGGAGCACTAGCAGCGTTTGTATGATCTAGTCACTTTATTTAGGTTACAAAACTTGTTTGGCAACTACTAGATCTGGAATGTAAATTGTCCCTTGAACTTTTAGTTCGTTTTCATTAGTGTGAGGATCAACATCAAAATTCATTCCAAATTTCTCGCTGCCCATTCTCTTCCCCTGAATGAATTATCAATTTAAACATCCCATTTTGTGTGTTGTGGTGGATTTACTATATATTGCACAATTCTGAGAATCTCACATGGAAATATGGTTTGTGACCAAAACCATTCTACTGGGAGGATTCATGATAGATTATTGGTAAGATGCGAATTCATATATTATAATATGCCCCATAAACTAAAAGTTTTGTTCTCATAATATTATTGATTTTGCAATCAACTGAAGACATTTTATAAACGTTTCAATAAAAGCAATTCGTGTATGAAGTTGGGCTAGATAAAAGTTCTACACTTATTCTAATAATCGCCCAAATACTTGGAAGTATTCATCACCATTTCCAAAGATATAATTTGGATAACCATGCTCGCATTTTATAAGCCGAGCCACTAATCACGCTAACTTTAAGTTGCGTTTTGGTAATCATTTTGACGATGCATCAATTTTAAAACTCAAAATGATTCACATGGCGGATGAGTTTTCGTACATCTGATTACACCAGAACAATAGTATTGCTATAACATCATCGTTAGAAGGTTAAAATATTATTAATATGTTGCTATTAATTCTTTTTAAGTGTCTTGTTAAAGTTGACAAAGAATGAGTCTTCGTACATCTGATTACACTTGATTCCATCTTTCCTGTGTTGGTTTTCTTTCCTTTATTTGTGCATCTCTAAAAAATGTGGCCCCTCTGCTTACAGATATAGCAACGTGCCCTTTTATCCCTTTTGGATAGGTTTCTTGGTTCCCCTATTTGTTTGTAACAGTTGCCTGCAGGAGATTTTAATTTCGAGGAATTATAGGACACCACTTCCTCCATTTCATTCTTAACAAGCGTTTTCCTTCTGGTGATATATGTTTTTTGTATCTAGGCCATTTTGGAGTGTTTGGATTGGTTTCCTTTTGCAAGTAAAATCTGTTTGGGACATTTTGTGTGTTCTTGTGTAATTGACTTCTCCAAGGATCAGAACATGTGCTCTGATACCATTGTTGGTATCTTGTCACAGGCTTGTTACAACACAATAATCATTTGGTGTTAACCATGTTGTGAATTTGTTTGTATGAGACAACAGATAAAACAGCAAAGGTTTATAAAATAAAAGACTTATGTTTGACTTCATCCTATTACATTATTTATACTTTGTGAAACGACATGTTTGTTGACACAAGAACCATTGTGTCATTTCACAACAACTAGTAACTATCAAATAACTGCCAAACTAAAAACTGTCAAATAACTAACTTCTATAAGGCCTGTTTGGGTTAACAGATCGACCATACATTACATGCCTTATTTTGACCCACTATGACCATACTAAATTATAACATACGAAATAGTAATTGTCTTTTGAACATAAACATTAAAGCATTAAAACAGGATCACATTCTCCCTCCTAATGCTTGAATGGTGCTTCCATGTCCTTCTTGGTTCCATCTTTAAGTGATGATGATGAAATCATCACTGCTGCTAGTACTTCCTTCATTTGTTGTTCCAAACTTGCTTCCATTGCTGTCTTCTTCCATGTGCATATCATCCCTCGCATTTTTGCATCTTTTTCTTGTAGATCCTTCCTGAATTTCTTGGGCATCAACCTGTGCATCAACCTGCATATCAATCTGCGGCTCATCTGCAGTATCTCTGCCATTTCCTGCCATAGCTTCTGGTTCTCCTTGCACCCTCTTTGCCTCTTCATAATATACCTTGATCATGCCAATGTACTCTCTATACATTTCCTTAACTGTGTCTTGATGCTCATATGCCAAACCAAGTATTTTTGCCACTTGGTGCCAATTTTCATTGAGTGATACATCCATATAACCACACAGTGCATCCAAAAATTTGTACAAAGCCAACAAGTCAATGTTGAATGCCCCTACAGTTGGAGGCAATTCACCCAAAACTTGTTGTTATAAATACTCTAGATAGAACCATTTAATCATCTCCATGAATTTTCTTTTCAACACATACCAATTTCCATAGACAAGTTTATCTATATCAATTAAATCTAGGAATGCTATAAACCTTTTGAAAGTGTTTACCTTCATGAGATACAGAGTTCCATTCATGCTTATATATTCACTGTCCATATAATCATGCTTTTCTTCCTTCTCCATTCTTAGTTCTTCCATACCTTTGATTAATGAGCAATCATCCCCTGGGTCCAAAGTTCTGTAATAGTCATCCAAATACCTATTGTGACTCTCAATTATGCTATATTCACGTTCTTCTTCAATGATGTTATGCCCCTCAACTGCACCTTCATACATGTAATCAAACATGTATTTAACACTGCATTTGTTGCAATCAAATCTCACCAAGTACCCCTGCTCTTCCAATTGATCCAAACTAAGAATGTTCAATGTAATTTCTGGAGTGTAAATTACATTTGGTATCATCAATTTTCCCTTTTTTGTCTCTACAATCACTTCTCCTATGCCATATGAGACAATGAATTTTTTCTCTCTTTTTTCTGTCCCTTCAACCTTGAACCTCTGCACCATTCTTTTGAACAAGTGTTTCATGGGACTCATATGCCTTTTCTATGCTGTGCTAACATACCATATCCCATCCCAATTTCCTAAGTCAGAATTTTCAACCATAAAATCTTTTGAAAAATACACTGTCTCTGGTTCATATTTGAATGCTTCATGAGTTTGTGAAGTCTCGGTTGTTGCAGTACCCCCTGCACTTGATTCCATCTTTCCTGTGTTGGTTTTCTTTCCTTTATTTGTGCATCTCCAAAAAACGTGGCCCCTCTATTTACAGATATAGCAACGTGCCCTTTTATCCCTTTTGGATAGGTTTCTTGGTTCCCCTATTTGTTTGTAACTGTTGCCTGTAGGAGATTTTAATTTCGAGGAATTATAGCACACCACTTCCTCCATTTTCTTTCTTAACAAGCGTTTTCCTTCTGGTGATATATGTTTTTTGTATCTAGGCCATTTTGGAATGTTTGGATTGGTTTCCTTTTGCAAGTAAAATCTGTTTAGGACATTTTGTGTGTTCCTGTGTAATTGACTTCTCCAAGGATCAGAACATGTGCTCTGATACCATTGTTGGTATCTTGTCACAGGTTTGTGGTCAAGCCAATTACAACACAATAATCGTTTGGTGTTAACCATGTTGTGAATTTGTTTGTATGAGACAATAGATAAAACAGTAAAGGTTTATAAAATAAAAGACTTATGTTTGACTTCATCCTATTACATTATTTATACTTTGTGAAACAACATGTTTGTTGACACAAGAACCATTGTGTCGTTTCACAACAACTAGTAACTGTCAAATAACTGCCAAACTAAAAACTGTTAAATAACTAACTTCTATAAGGCCTGTTTGGGTTAACAGATCGACCCAGACATTACATGCCTTATTTTGACCCACTATGAACCTTACTAAATTATAACATACGAAATAGTAATTGTCTTTTGAACATAAACATTAAAGCATTAAAACAGGATCACATAATCCCTCCTAATGCTTGAATGCTGCTTCCATGTCCTTCTTGGTTCCATCTTTAAGTGATGATGATGAAATCATTACTGCTGCTAGTACTTCCTTCATTTGTTGTTCCAAAATATGCTTCCATTGCTGTCTTCTTCCATGTGCATATCATCCCTCACAGTTTTGCATCTTTTTCTTGGAGATCCTTCCTGCATTTCATAGGCTTCAACCTGTTCATCAACCTGCATATCAATCTGTGGCTCATCTATAGTATCTCTGCCATTTCCTGCCATAGCTTCTGGTTCTCCTTGCACCCTCTTTGCCTCTTCATAATATACCTTGATCATGCCAATGTACTCTCTATACATTTCCTTAACTGTGTCTTGATGCTCATATGCCAAACCAAGTATTTTTGCCAATTGGTGCCAATTTTCATTGAGAGATACATCCATATAACCACCCAGTGCATCCAAAAATTTGTACAAAGCCAACAAGTCAATGTTGATTGCCCCTACAGTTGGAGGCAATTCACCCAAAACTTGTTGTTCTAAATACTCTATATAGAACCATTTAATCATCTCCATGAATTTTCTTTTCAACACATCCCAATTTCCATAGACAAGTTTATCTATATCAATTAAATCTAGGAATGCTATAAACCTTTTGAAAGTGTTTACCTTCATGAGATACAGAGTTCCATTCATGCTTATGTATTCACTGTCTATATAATCATGCTTTTCTTCCTTATCCATTCTTAGTTCTTCCATACCTTTGATTAATGAGCAATCATCCCACAGGTCCAAAGTTCGTAATAGTCATCCAAATACCTATTGTGACTCTCAATTATGCTATGTTCACTTTCTTCTTCAATGATGTTATGCCCCTCAACTGCACCTTCATACATGTAATCAAACATGTATTTAACACTGCATCTGTTGCCATCATATCTCACTAAGTACCCCTGCTCTTCCAATTGATCCAAACTAAGAATGTTCAATGTAATTTCTGGAGTGTAAATTACATTTGGTATCATCAATTTTCCCTTTTTTGTCTCTACAATCACTTCTCTTATGCCATATGAGACAATGAATTTTTTCCCTCTTTTTTATGTCCCTTCAACCTTGAACCTCTGCACCATTATTTTGAACAAGTGTTTCATGGGACTCATATGCCTTTTGTATGCTGTGCTAACATACCATATCCCATCCCAATTTCCTAAGTCTGAACCTTCAACCATAAAATCTGTTGAAACATGCACTGTCTCTGGTTCATATTTGAATGCTTCATGAGTTTGTGAAGTCTTGGTTGTTGCAGTACCCCCTGCAATTGATTCCATCTTTCATGTGTTGGTTTTCTTTCTTTTATTTGTGCATCTCCAAAAAACGTGGCCCCTCTACTTACAGATATAGCAACGTGCCCTTTTATCCCTTTTGGATAGGTTTCTTGGTTCCCCTATTTGTTTGTAACTGTTGTCTGTAGGAGATTTTAATTTCGAGGAATTATAGCACACCACTTCCTCCATTTTCTTTCTTAACAAGCGTTTTCCTTCTGGTGATATATGTTTTTTGTATCTAGGCCATTTTAGAGTGTTTGGATTGGTTTCCTTTTGCAAGTAAAATCTGTTTGGGACATTTTGTGTGTTCCTGTGTAATTGACTTCTCCAAGGATCAGAACATGTGCTCTGATACCATTGTTGGTATCTTGTCACAGGTTTGTGGTCAAGCCAATTACAACACAATAATCGTTTGGTGTTAACCATGTTGTGAATTTGTTTGTATGAGACAATAGATAAAACAGTAAAGGTTTATAAAATAAAAGACTTATGTTTGACTTCATCCTATTACATTATTTATACTTTGTGAAACAACATGTTTGTTGACACAAGAACCATTGTGTCGTTTCACAACAACTAGTAATCACAAATAAGCGCCAAACTAAAAACATTAAATAACTAACTTCTATAAGGCCTGTTTGGGTTAACAGATCGACCCGCACATTACATGCCTTATTTTGACCCACTATGAACCTTACTAAATTATAACATACGAAATAGTAATTGTCTTTTGAACATAAACATTAAAGCATTAAAACAGATCACATAATCCTCCTAATGCTTGAATGTCGCCCATGTCCTTCTTGGTTCCATCTTTAAGTGATGATGATGAAATCATCACTGCAGCTAGTACTTCCTTCATTTGTTGTTCCAAAATATGCTTCCATTGCTGTCTTCTTCCATGTGCATATCATCCCTCACAGTTTTGCATCTTTTTCTTGGAGATCCTTCCTGCATTTCGTAGGCATCAACCTGTGCATCAACCTGCATATCAATCTGTGGCTCATCTGCAGTATCTCTGCCATTTCCTGCCATAGCTTCTGGTTCTCCTTGCACCCTCTTTGCCTCTTCATAATATACCTTGATCATGCCAATGTACTCTCTATACATTTCCTTAACTGTGTCTTGATGCTCATATGCCAAACCAAGTATTTTTGCCAATTGGTGCCAATTTTCATTGAGAGATACATCCATATAACCACCCAGTGCATCCAAAAATTTGTACAAAGCCAACAAGTCAATGTTGATTGCCCCTACAGTTGGAGGCAATTCACCCAAAACTTGTTGTTCTAAATACTCTATATAGAACCATTTAATCATCTCCATGAATTTTCTTTTCAACACATCCCAATTTCCATAGACAAGTTTATCTATATCAATTAAATCTAGGAATGCTATAAACCTTTTGAAAGTGTTTACCTACATGAGATACAGAGTTCCATTCATGCTTATATATTCACTGTCCATATAATCATGCTTTTCTTCCTTATCCATTCTTAGTTCTTCCTTACCTTTGATTAATGAGCAATCATCCCCTGGGTCCAAAGTTCTGTAATAGTCATCCAAATACCTATTGTGACTCTCAATTATGCTATGTTCACTTTCTTCTTCAATGATGTTATGCCCCTCAACTGCAACTTCATACATGTAATCAAACATGTATTTAACACTACATCTGTTGCCATCATATATCACTAAGTACCCCTGCTCTTCCAATTGATCCAAACTAAGAATGTTCAATGTAATTTCTGGAGTGTAAATTACATTTGGTATCATCAATTTCCCTTTTTTGTCTCTACAATCACTTCTCCTATGCCATATGAGACAATGAATTTTTTCTCTCTTTTTTCTGTCCCTTCAACCTTGAACCTCTGCACCATTCTTTTGAACAAGTGTTTCATGGGACTCATATGCCTTTTCTATGCTGTGCTAACATACCATATCCCATCCCAATTTCCTAAGTCTGAACCTTCAACCATAAAATCTGTTGAAACATGCACTGTCTCTGGTTCATATTTGAATGCTTCATGAGGTTGTGAAGTCTTGGTTGTTGCAGTACCCCTGCACTTGATTCCATCTTTCCTGTGTTGGTTTTCTTTCCTTTATTTGTGCATCTTTCCTGTGTTGGCCCCTCTACTTACAGATATACCAACGTGCCCTTTTATCCCTTTTGGATAGGTTTCTTGGTTCCCCTATTTGTTTGTAACTGTTGCCTGTAGGAGATTTTAATTTCGAAGAATTATAGGACACCACTTCCTCCATTTCCTTTCTTAACAAGTGTTTTCCTTCTGGTGATATATGTTTTTTGTATCTAGGCCATTTTGGAGTGTTTGGATTGGTTTCCTTTTGCAAGTAAAATCTGTTTGGGACATTTTGTGTGTTCCTGTGTAATTGACTTCTCCAAGGATCAGAACATGTGCTCTGATACCATTGTTGGTATCTTGTCACGGTGTTTGTGGTCAAGCCAATTACAACACAATAATCGTTTGGTGTTAACCATGTTGTGAATTTGTTTGTATGAGACAATAGATAAAACAAGAAGGTTTATAAAATAAAAGACTTATGTTTGACTTCATCCTATTACATTATTTATACTTTGTGAAACAACATGTTTGTTGACACAAGAACCATTGTGCCGTTTCACAACAACTAGTAACTGTCAAATAACTGCCAAACTAAAAACTGTTAAATAACTAACTTCTATAAGGCCTGTTTGGGTTAACAGATTGATAGGTCACTAGTTTTACAAACACAAGCTTTAGAAAGGAGATGAGGCGATTGAACCAAAGCTCTGATACCACTGTTAGGTCACTAGTTTTACAAACACAAGTAATATAGAAAGGAGATGAGGCGGATGAACAAGTTATCACACACACACACACACGTATAAAGAAACCGGTTAAGCGTAGAGGCGTGAATGAAAAGAAAACTTGAACAACCAACCCTCAAATGAGGGTTTACAAGAGTATTTATAGGAGGGAAGCTAGGGCAACAATCCTAATTCCCATCCTTTCTTATATGGGCTTGGGCCTAAGCTTATGGGCCTTCTACATAAGCTAGACCTTAAAAACATAAAGGCCATAATAAGCTACTTATTACATATGAAATATAAATACTTGAAATATTGCTTAGGAGTGATTCCAACAATCTCCCTCAAGTATATATGAATGTAAACGGTGAAGGCGTTGATGTAATAGTAGCTCGACGCCTTCGACATTCTTCTTTCTTGTGAGAGAATTGCCTTGATTCGAACAATCTCCCAAGGTGTAGAGATAGTTATCTTTGAATGCTTATGCTTGACGTCATCTTTAACTTTGTTCTTTGATCATTGTTCTTTGTGGTGAAAGTGATAGTATGTTGTTGTCTCGCATCGATCCGCTTCAGTGCTTGCTTTGCTCCAAAGGTTCCATGTCATTCTTCAACATGCTCACACGCCTTTGACGTTGGAATACAATCGATGAAGTTCTCTAAGTCTTTAACTTTGTAGATTCTTTGGTTTGACGAAGAATCATTCCGACGGCCGTGTTGCTTTTGAATAGAACTTCCATTAGTGATGATGTTGGCGTGAGCATGAGAAGAATCAAGACGATCATCCCGCTCCGGAGCTTCCATAAGAAGAAAACATTTCAAGCGGTTAGTAATAAGCAGGTTCGCACTTACAAGTTTGAACTTGAGAGTGTTAACAAAGATAGTGTGAAAACACAACTCTAATTCTTACAAAGGCCGTTCTGAACCGGAGTCCCACAAGTGAGATAACACAATGTACAAGTACATCTATAGTTCGATGAGTCGTTGAGGTACACCAAAGCATCACCTCACGATCAGAGACCGTTTGAGACACACCGCGTAATCCACGGGAGTTACCGGCGACCGCCGTGAGTGGTTTGATGTTGACCACAGCGAGTTTCCATTCAATCAATGAGGATCAAAGATGTGAACCTCTCATAAATGTTCTCGACAGATTGCTTAAGATCCGTGAAGGACTCGATATGAACCATCGATGATCTTTTTGGTGATCGCCAAGTGATAAAATGTCAAGTGTTCCTAAGAGATCTTTTGATGAATCTCGTGGCTCTAGACTCAATAGTGCGTTTTGGTTTTCTGAGCGGAGACTAGGAGAGGGTCTCCTTCTTCAATACCACGATCTCTAAGAGAAAGCCAATAGTTTACGTAGGGTTCCTGTGAGAATGAAACTAGCTTCTGCTGAGAGAAACTTGAGTGGCTAAGAAGGTTTAGTGCATGCGTCATCGGGTCCATGACGACTTTAATCTTCAATACCGGTGTCACTAAGTGACAACCAAGAGTATATGAATTGAACCCGGTGTCCGCCTCTAAGTTGAATAACTGAGGGTCGCTTTTTTTCACCCTTTACTTTACATTTCCTTTTGATTCTTCAACTCCTTCTTTCTCCGATTCTCATTTTCTCCTTTTACAATCATTCCTAAGGACTTCTAACACTAACTAATGGTAGTGTACTTGGGTAGATCCCTCCGGCTCTGGCGGATCATAGGACAGTTATTCCTAACCTTAGTCACCTTATAACTCCATGACTAACCTATGTTGCCATTAAAACCATTGTGATGTGAAAATATCTCTCAAAGGGTTTGTAAATGAAAACATGTTTGAACCATCGTGAAAGATAAGATTTTGCATAAATACTCCCTCCACATGTGCTTAATAGTTTTAATGGTTAAATGCACAAGGAAAGAAGCGCGCACATTTTGAATTGATCCACCAAGATAGACAATCCCCGCGAGACACGGTTACGTTGCATAGTTAAAGAGTTACATTGTCGACTTTTAGGTGACAACTAGCTCTAATAACTACCTCGAAGGTGTAGACAAACCTCGAAGGTTGTCATACCCGTCGAGTTCATGTCTATCAAGAGTTTCTCGAATGGTACTTTCTACTTGGACAAGTCCTTTCGAGACACGCTTTACATTACTAGTGAACTAGCTTGAAATTATTACCCGTCCAGACAAGTCTTTTCGAGTTACAAATGCTTTAGTATCGTCAATTCATTGGTTAAGTCTCGAGGTACACTGATTCATTTGCATTTTGCACAACATATTTCTTATCACACAATTTTCTCCCCAAAAATGGCATAAAAATGTTATTTTTGAACGGTTGACAATAAATATGACCATTTCGAGTGTTGAGGAAGATGACCACTATGAACAATTTGTGAACAAAGTTTTAATTCAAATACTCCCCTCAACTAGTGATATAAGCGGTTGAGGTTTTGAAAATCATATGGGAAGTACTTGTGTTTTTGAGCAAAACCTTGAAAATGAAAGGTTTGATAGGTTTTACTCAAAATAAGAAGCTTTCGCTCCTTTTATAAGAATTGTGGCACCGAGGCGTACTACGGGGTCCTTTCTTGACAATTACGGGTTGTACATCGTTATGTGTGCACAAGCCATCGTGAAGAAGTTTCGAATCGCCTTCCCTCAAACCGACAACCGTCTTTAGCGATTTGAAACTCGATGAAGTCTACATTTCCTCTAACTTTTGAAGGTTTCAAGATGCGCGTGAATTTGTAGATGAGCAAGAAACCACACAAAGAAAATCGACTAATTGCGGAAGATCCGCTCGAGGTAACATGCCGAAATCAACAAGATCTTCTCACGTATGTAGACGCATCACACCAAACAAACCACGAAAGACTAAATGATACGACTTTCCCACGAATGTTGTGGTCTTTCTAATACTAATCACCGTGAATAGGCAATAACTCGATGCCAAGACCGTATGTAAGGCATCTTAACATCATATTTGGGTAACTTCACACAAGATCACCCGTGAAATTGAGACGATAACACCAAAGTGAGACGTTTGAGCCGCAGATCGTCTTATTTCTTTCCCCTAATTGAAGAAATTCATGAAGGCATTGGGTTTTCGCAAAGAAGCATGTAGAAGAACAAGGAATCAATGACCACCTACACACTCTCTCCCCTCGATGTTTTCAATGATTCGTAATCATACACCACGTATGTTGATGATGAATTGAAGACAATGAAACCATGTATAAGGAGACAATGAAACCATGTATGTCTAATTGATCGAACAAGTGTGAAGTACCAAAAATATTTCGAGAGAGTCAATCACGATAAAACTTCTCTGCTCATAATGTTGATCATCACCGTGACATTGTTGTAGGAAATACTTTGATCTTCTATTATCAAAGATTCGATTGTTGGAGGTGCATCTATAACAATGGTAGTTGTTGTAGTTTCGAGTGTATCCAAATTAGAGTATTATCGGTTGTGCAATGAAACATTCTATACATCCAAGCACGACTTTTGATGTAATCTTTAACCGTGAGGAGCAAGCAATGTTCCTAATTTTGACGATTAAGTACAATGGTGGAGCAAATGATGGATCATGATATTTTTGACGGTGAGAAACGGGTCCCACTGCTGTTTTGCGGAGGAGCCATAGCTTGTACCGTGATAGAAAAATAGAAGGGGGCAAGAAAGAGAAAACATGGATCCCCAAGTGTAACGGGTTCCGGATGTTAAAGCATAAAGATGTAGTGTCAATTATCTTCTTGACACCGAACATGCTATTTTGATGATTTCCTTTCTCGCCTCGTGGATGGATGGTGTTGGTATCCCACTTGTATTGGTGCAACTACTTAGTAACTTGCTCGTAGGAATCCACCTAAGACTAACAGCTTTGAAAATCCTACCCGTTGGTATCCATCTAAGGTTAGATCTAGGGATGTTGAAACTTCTTTTGGGAAGAGTCTCATTCTATATGGATCCACCTATTAGGTTTCTGACGGTTTACATTTAGATCAACGGGTTTATTTCTAACTGCTTGTTGAGTTAACTTAGGTTTTGGTTTGCTACTACGGTGTAGTGTTCAAGAATACACTCGAAGGTGATACACTAGGTCGTGAACCTAAGATTCCATCCTTTTGAAGTGCCCTTTCCTAGCCTTTTCTAGATCACGGTTCTTGACGTGTCATGTGAATCATATGAATCTTTACTTTTAATGCTCAATTTAGACACGGTGTTCGAACTAATCCTAGATTTGCCGTGAGCAGCCACAAGTTGAGGATTACCGTAAGCAGTATAACGTAAACAGTTTAATGAAACATGTTTAATGTAAATGTATGATTATTCTTAGGCCGTGAATGTGGAGTGATGGTTTTATCAAATGATTATTCTCAACAACTTGGGAGGAAACCGTGGTTTTGACGATTTTGAACGCTCGATTTAAAAGCGGTTGGATGTCGACAACCGATTGGTTTCGATTGGTTTTAGAGACAATTTCCCAAGGTTGTTGGTTTTGCAAAATAAGTATCCACACTCTTGTCGGTTAATCTTCTCGCTTTGTTTTGTAAAGCAACATGTGCAAGCCCTTTGCTTGAATTTGAGCCTTTAAATGCTCATTTTCTTTTACTAATGTATCCACATGATTACTTTGTTCATTTGAAGACCGACCATTGTGTTACGAAGAAAAGATTTGTTTTGAAGTTTAAGTTCAAGAGATGCAATGTGCTCTAGTTTTGAAAAATCTTTATGAAACCGAGCAATGGTCTTTTGAGAAGAATGTTTTCGATTCAAGAGTTTGATTTGACGCTTCGATTGAATTGTTAACAAGTAAGGGCTCGATACATGAGAAAGTTGTTCGACATTGTGCAACATACCGGTCAACCTCTCTTCATTCTTCGAATTCAGTTGCTCGGTTTGTTGTATCGCATTTGCAGCGTAATATGATCAACGATGATTGTACCTCGACCATCCGTTACGTAGCGCTGTCATAGGTGGGTAAGATATCTTCCTCAACCATTTGTTCTTCGTCACGGTTGGGCTCGGTGTCGTAGTTAAGTATGATATCTTCTCCAGATCCGTCACTTTTCATTACGCTTTTCAATGCTACAACCTCATTGTCCGTGACATCGAGCGATTGCGAATCACAACATTCTCAACGTCCGGATGGGCATTCCTTTCATGTACAACAACTCTTGCACCTTGGACGATCAGGATATTGGGAATTAGATGATGTCCGACGCTTGAATGCCGTAGATATAGCCATGAATCCTTATTGCAATGCCACAAATGGATCTTTATGATCATAATTCATTTCACTTTCTGCGAAGAATCAAAGAGAAGAAAAGGTGCTAAGACGATATAGCACACGTAAGGCCAATATAGAAAATTTCAATTTCCTCCAAATATGATTTTGAAAATTTTGACTCTAAAATTTGAAATTCACTATAAAATCCAATTCTAAGAATGTAGGAAAAATTGAGTTATGACAATTTTGACGCCAAATTTGACCTCAAAATTTGAATTTAGGCCCAAAATTTGAATTTTGACCAAAATTTTCACAGCTTAAACTAAAATTTGAATCTCGTAAAAATTGAACGTTTAGTCTCCTCGAAAATTAAATTTTTTTTTTTTTTTTTTTTTGATAACTTGTGTTGATGGATCTTTGTAGTCGAATGAACCTTTGTTGATGAAGTGTCCTTAGGCGTAGAAATCACGTGAGAGCAATATAACACTTATGCGTAGAAATCACCAAAGTTACGCGTAAAATGTACAAGTTACGCAGTAGTTTTAGCTTACGCGTAGCGGGAAAAAAGGCTAAAGTTATGCGTAAGCGATAAGTTAGGCGAGAAACTTAGGCGTAGGATTACCTTATCGTGGGACTAGGTCTACCCGTAAGATGAATCTTAAGCGTAGGATTTTCTGGCGTAAGCTTATCTTAAGCGTAAGTTTGGGTTTTATCTCAGTGATCTTTACACTATCACGGTAAAAGATATCACAAGTCGACGTATTTTCGAGCTTATCCAAGCAAGAAAACACGGAGTAAACCACGAAACGTAGATCAACCCACGGATAAAGTTACGCGTGGGATTAGGGTTTCACTTACGAGTAAAAATACCAAAACCGATTTTATGCCCAAAAGTGTTTAGAAACCCGATTTTTATGATGAAATAGCTTCAATATCACCAAAATAACACAAAAGTATGAAACTTGATGGTCCAAAACACTTTTTCACCTTACGAGTGAAAAGAGGTACACGAATGAAATCAAGTTCAAAACACTTCTACACACGTAAAGTTTCAAACTTTTGCCAAAACCTAAACTTTAACACCTAATAACCTTGAAAGGACAAGAATCTTGGATTTGAAAGTGAAAAATTAAGTTTTTATGCGTATGAAAGGTTGAAACCGTGAAACTTACGAGTAGACAAAAAACCAAGCTTAAAACAATGATCCACGCATAAAGTTTGAAACTTTTGCCAAAACAAGTATTTTAACACCTCAAAACGTTGAAAGTACAAGAATCTTGGATTAAAAGTGTAAAAACAAGTTTTAAGCGAACCAAAGTATCAAATGTGCGTTTTAGGCGAGGACCGAAACCCACTTCAAAACAAACATGATTCACCCAACTAGTAAGCGATTGATACCATCGTTAGGTCACTAGTTTTACAAACACAAGTAATATAGAAAGGAGATGAGGCGGATGAACAAGTTATCACACACACACACGTATAAAGAAACCGGTTAAGCGAGAGGCGTGAATGAAAAGAAAACTTGAACAACCAACCCTCAAATGAGGGTTTACAAGAGTATTTATAGGAGGAAGCTAGGCAACACTCCTAGTTCCCATCCTTTCTTATATGGGCTTGGGCCTAAGCTTATGGGCCTTCTACATAAGCTAGACCTTAAATAAACATAAAGGCCATAATAAGCTACTTATTACATATGAAATATAAATACTTGAAATACTATTTAGGAGTGATTCCAACACAGATCGACCCAGACATTACATGCCTTATTTTGACCCACTATGAACCTTACTAAATTATAACATACGAAATAGTAATTGTCTTTTCAACATAAACATTAAAGCATTAAAACAGGATCACATAATCCCTCCTAATGCTTGAATGTTGCTTCCATGTCCTTCTTGGTTCCATCTTTAAGTGATGATGATGAAATCATCACTGCTGCTAGTACTTCCTTCATTTGTTGTTCCAAAATATGCTTACATTGCTGTCTTCTTCCATGTGCATATCATCCCTCACAGTTTTGCATCTTTTTCTTGGAGATCCTTCATGCATTTCGTAGGCATCAACCTGTGCATCAACCTGCATATCAATCTGTGGCTCATCTGCAGTATCTCTGCCATTTCCTGCCATAGCTTCTGGTTCTCCTTGCACCCTCTTTGCCTCTTCATAATATACCTTGATCATGCCAATGTACTCTCTATACATTTCCTTAACTGTGTCTTGATGCTCATATGCCAAACCAAGTATTTTTGCCAATTGGTGCCAATTTTCATTGAGAGATACATCCATATAACCACCTAGTGCATCCAAAAATTTGTACAAAGCCAACAAGTCAATGTTGATTGCCCCTACAGTTGGAGGCAATTCACCCAAAACTTGTTGTTCTAAATACTCTAGATAGAACCATTTAATCATCTCCATGAATTTTCTTTTCAACACATCCCAATTTCTATTGACAAGTTTATCTATATCAATTAAATCTAGGAATGCTATAAACCTTTTGAAAGTGTTTACCTTCATGAGATACAGAGTTCCATTCATGCTTATATATTCACTGTCCATATAATCATGCTTTTCTTCCTTATCCATTCTTAGTTCTTCCATACCTTTGATTAATGAACAATCATCCCCTGGGTCCAAAGTTCTGTAATAGTCATCCAAATACCTATTGTGACTCTCAATTATGCTATGTTCACTTTCTTCTTCAATGATGTTATGCCCCTCAACTGCACCTTCATACATGTAATCAAACATGTATTTAACACTGCATCTGTTGCCATCATATCTCACTAAGTACCCCTGCTCTTCCAATTGATCCAAACTAAGAATGTTCAATGTAATTTCTGGAGTGTAAATTACATTTGGTATCATCAATTTTCCCTTTTTTGTCTCTACAATCACTTCTCCTATGCCATATGAGACAATGAATTTTTCCCTCTTTTTATGTCCTTCAACCTTGAACCTCTCGCACCATTATTTTGAACAAGTGTTTCATGGGACTCATATGCCTTTTGTATATGTGCTAACATACCATATCCCATCCCAATTTCCTAAGTCGAACCTTCAACCATAAAATCTGTTGAAACATGCAATGCTCGGTTCATATTTGAATGCTTCATGAGTTTGTGAAGTCTTGGTTGTTGCAGTACCCCCTGCAATTGATTCCATCTTTCCTGTGTTGGTTTTCTTTCCTTTATTTGTGCATCTCCAAAAAACGTGGCCCCTCTACTTACAGATATAGCAACGTGCCCTTTTATCCCTTTTGGATAGGTTTCTTGGTTCCCCTATTTGTTTGTAACTGTTGCCTGTAGGAGATTTTAATTTCGAGGAATTATAGGACACCACTTCCTCCATTTCCTTTGTTAACAAGCGTTTTCCTTCTGGTGATATATGTTTTTTGTATCTAGGCCATTTTGGAGTTTTTGGATTGGTTTTCTTTTGCAAGTAAAATTTGTTTGGGACATTTTGTGTGTTCCTGTGTAATTGACTTCTCCAAGGATCAGAACATGTGCTCTGATACCATTGTTGGTATCTTGTCACAGGTTTGTGGTCAAGCCAATTACAACACAATAATCGTTTGGTGTTAACCATGTTGTGAATTTGTTTGTATGAGACAATAGATAAAACAGTAAAGGTTTATAAAATAAAAGACTTATGTTTGACTTCATCCTATTACATTATTTATACTTTGTGAAACGACATGTTTGTTGACACAAGAACCATTGTGTCGTTTCACAACAACTAGTAACTGTCAAATAACTGCCAAACTAAAAATTGTCAAATAACTAACTTCTATAAGGTTTGTTTGGGTTAACAGATCGACCCATACATTACATGCCTTATTTTGACCCACTATGACCCATACTAAATTATAACATACGAAATAGTAATTGTCTTTTGAACATAAACATTAAAGCATTAAAACAGGATCACATCCATATCTCAGATCTCTTAAAGCCACCTAAAGTCCTAAACATGAATTACGTATTCACTATAGTTTAAAAATTTTAGAGCTCTTCATTTTTTTTACTAAAGGGGGCCGGTCTTGCTTAACACAAAAAGTCATAGTGATAAATATCACTTTAAAAATTAATCTATAGTGTTCTCTTTTATTGTTAATAATTACTTACTTTCCCTCCATTTCTGTCTTTGTCTATCACTTGCATACCATTTCTGTACACACACACTTTTCACAGACACTCACACATTTGTCCTACACAATATGGTGAATACAAACTCATACCTTGAAGATAGATGGTCAAGACTGCACAAGAAAGGATTTGGCCATCCTAATACAAACTGCATATTTTCTTCACATTTGAACTTGAAAACATAGAATCCATTATCATTCATAGACACTCTTTCAAGCCCAAGTTCCCCCCACATTCTTCTAACATTATACTTAACCTCAGGCAGACTCATTTGTGCACCAACAAAATAGCCACAAACAGTCCTATCCCACTTTTTACATCCATCTTTTACTAGCTCATCTTCAAATATGACAATTTTAGCCCAATTTTCATCTATATCAGGTGGAACAAAATCAAGCTTAACACTAACTTTGCTAACATTATTACTAAGAAGCTCAGCAAAACTCTTAACAAACTTTTTCTCAGTCAAATGAGCAGAGTTATTAACACTTACAGTTTTAAGTTACGCTTGTCTTTATAGACTTAACATTTTCAACACCCATGTGCTTGACTCAACATTACTAGTCGTAATAGCCTCAAACCGTATATCTGCTGTGTAAGGTTGATTCACTTACAATGTTCTCGACTATCCGAACAAAGATAACAACAATTACCTCCTTCTCCCGTGTATCTCTATACACTCACCATTCCCAATACTATCTCATTTAGAAATATTCTCAACACCACCACACATCACTACAAACCCTAGAATTAGATGTTTTTACCTCATCCCAATTTTTCATTATTTTTCTTCTTACTATTCAATTCACAAACAGTATCCTTTTGGCAGACATTTCAGTGTCAAAATGATACCAACAATTCAATCAACATATCAAGATACGATTAGGTTATAGAAACAAGGAGAATTAAAAATTGAATCAATTTTGGCGCCAAAATTGACACAAACTGGGTTTTATAGAAAAACATCTTAAAAATTAGGGAAGATAGTATCAAAAGATGCAGAATTGAAAACTGAATCGATTACACGGATTGGATTATAGAATTGTATGCTTAATACAGCGTAATTGAAGGTTTTTCAAGGTTTTTTAATGGTGAAATTTGGCGGAGAAGTTGTTAGAGAGAGAGAAGGAGAGAGAAGTTGATTAACTTGAGACTACTTATCTGCACAAGTTGCTGTTGTTATCCAATGATTTTGTTTATTTGCTAATTTTAAGGTAAACAATTTACAAAAGTTCATTTGATGAAAACAACTTAACAAAAAGAGACTTACAACCTTTATGAATAATATCATACTATTTTATAATGTATTTAGCTTTTTTTTGGCATTAAATATCCTAAGATATTAAAAACTTAAAAATTCAGCAACACAAGTATTAAAGCTACATGTACGACTAAGTTAAACACAGTTTTCTAACATTAAATACTTAAAAAAACTTAAATTTTAGCATTACATATCATAAAACATTATGTACAATTAACTTTTGCACGACTATATAAATAAATTGACTGATCAATAAATACCATTAATGCAATTTCTAATACGAGTGAGGTTATTTTGCATACCAAATAATCCTCACATACCAAAGGACACATCCCAAACATTGATTCAAATTTAATCAATGACTGAAATTAAAACACACTATCCACTAAAATAAAGCGGATGGGTATAATCGTCAAATCACACCAAATACTAAAACGCGCTATCTCTCTTCATTCCTCACATTCACTGAACCTACCTAACACACACTAAAAACACACACTAGTCACACATTTACACCGATCAAAAAACCACCGCAAAAATCATCAAAAACTATCAAAATCACCAGAGAAGATGGAAGATAACGACGCTGAAACAATCACGTTAAAAGAATCGAGAAAAAAAGAATCATGAGCAAACAACCGCCAAAAATCGGTCAAAAACGCCAAAACCGGTTTCGGTATAATCTTACACTCTAAACAACTATTTCAATATATACAACTTTAATTTATGATTATATGATGTTTTGAACTGTTTATAGCGATTATGATGAAGAAATGGGCAAATAGAAGTGTTTTAACAGTTTAGAAGCTAGGTTTGCGAGATTAGAACTGTTTATAGATTTTTTGTTATGATTAGGAGTTAGATTGTAACAGTTTAGAAACTAGGTTTACGAGATTATAAGTGTTTATCGAAGGCGTCTTATGCGGCTAAAACTTTTCTCAGCTGCGGAAGCTTTGACAAATGCAAAAGGCTTCAACAAAGCATTCGCTGCAGCTAAGTAAAAGGATTAGCCGCTTAAGATGCCAAAGGCATCTTATGCGGCTAAACCTTTGGCTCAGCCGCGGAAGGTGATCGCCAAAGGCATCTTATGTGGCTAAACCTTTGGGTCAGCTGTGGAAGGTTTGACGAATGCAAAAGGATTTAACAAAGCATTCGCTGCAGCTAAGTAAAAGGATTAGCCGCAGAAGATACCTTTGGTTTCGCCAAAGGCATCTTATGTGGCTAAACCTTTGGCTCAGCCGCGGAAGGTTCCGTTGGCTTCGCCAAAGGCATCTTATGCGGCTAAACCTTTGGCTCAGCCGTGGAAGGTGCCTTTGTCAAAATGATAAAGCATCTTATGTGGCTAAACCTTTGGCTTAGCTACAGAACATGCCTTTGGCTTCGTCAAAGGCATCTTATGTGGCTAAGCCTTTTGCTTAGCCACCGCATAAGATGCTTTAGCATTTGACAAAAGAATAGGCTATGACTGATGCACAAAATGCTTTGCGGGATATATGATAACTTAAAATAAGCTTTTAAATCTGTTTTTTTTATTCTATATCAAATATGATATAATAAACATTTGCTTTTAAAATAACCTTTTAAATATGTGATAACTTTAAAATTTCCTTATAAATAAAGGATTTGGCTTAGATACAGGCATAGCCTTTGGAACAAACTTTCAATCATTAACATTTGCTTAGCCACATGCATAGCGTTCAACATTTCTGAACACAAACACATGTTTGTAACATAATTTGTAGCTGCCAAAAATTTTATGTTATATATCACATATGATATAATAAAGATGTATTCAACTTTGTCAATTGACTAGGGTGCGATAAGCAAAGGCTTCGAAGAAGCTTATTATTAGCATAGCCTTCGGCTTTGTCAAGGCTATGCCTGTGGGCTAAGAATTTGACAAAATGAACAATTATTCAAAGAGCTAAAAATTTATGTTGAATATCAAATATGATATTATAAAGAATTTTAGTAATATACATGCATAGCCTCTAAATTTGCAAAAAAAGATACGCCTGCACCTAATTCTTTGACTAAAACTGTCAGGATATTAAGTAACTGTTCATTGTTGATGATGTAGGTGATAAAGAAAATGATGATGGAGAAGATGATGTAGGGCATCTAATCTCTAAATTGCCGCTACTAAAAACAACTGGTGAAGTGAAAAGCCCTGCTAAAGGTACATATCATGATATTAAAGAAACACATTATGTACTGAAAATATTTCAATTACTAAATCACAAATGATATAATATAAATTTGTTTTGCAGAAAAAACAAAAACAGTTGCTCAAAGATTGAATGAATTACAGAGAAATGATAAGAAAAAAACTAAAAATCAAGAAGAAAAAGACACTTCAGCAAAGAAACAAATGAAACGTCCATAGAAAAGAAAAGCATCAGAAACACAAAGTACTCCGAAAATTTTTACTAGAGGTGATGCTAGGAGAATTGAAGAGGAAAAAGATGATGATAAAAGTGATGACGAGGATGCTGAGACGGTAGAAGAGACTGAAGTGGAAGAGACTGAAGAGGAACTCGAAGAAGAGAATGATCAACAATTGGTTGTAAAAGAAACCAAAAAGAGAAAGAAGGAAATAGTTGTTGAGAAGGAGGTTGAAGATCAGGAAGATAAAAAGAAGCTTAAGGTGAAAAAGGATAAAAACAAAAACAAAAAATTACCCAACATGTACAACAAGGTCATCACCAAAACCTCTCTATGAAGCGACGATCTGTTTATCAAATGAGAGAAACAAATGCTTGAAAGAGATGGGATTTGAGAGGTTCATAAACTTCCCTATTGTTGAACTTCCAGCTGCATTGGCGTACCATGTAATCGATAAATTCCATCCACCTAGCATGGAATTGAGATAACAAAAAGGATCAATAAAGGTAACAAGGCAAAAAATTCATGATATGCTAGGTGTGCCGATGGGGACAAGAAAGCTGGAAGATCTGGAGGAAAGATTTGATGATGACGATTTCGTTAGAGAATGGGAAGAACAGTATGCTCATCTTGGACGAATTACACCACCTGCTGTAGCCTTAGAGATATCGAGCACAACCAAGCGATTTCATGTTCAAGATGAATTTCTTAACTTTGTTTGCAAGCACCATGGGCACTTTGGAGAGTGCAGGAAAAGTGCCCACAAAAATCCTCAGGCACGTGAAAGAAGAAGAAGATATCTCTGATATCGATTGGTGCAGCTACATAATGGAATGCTTGCAGATCAGTAAGCTAAACTGGGCCTAAGTCAAGTTGGGTACCAACTTCTATTATGGTCCTCTAACATTCTTATGTGTAAGTTATTTTCCATTAAACTTATCAACTATGATTCACTCATATAAAAAATTATCTAACAAAATTTTAATTGTATTTTTGTGTATAAAAAAGCTGCTATACTTGAACTCAACAAACTACCTGAGCTTCCAAGTTATGCATCATCGCCCAGCCCTCAGAAGTTGGAACACTCCATCAATGAGGAAAAGAATAAACATGGAAATGAGAGACGGTTGCTTGGGGACGTTAGATTATCACGGAGAGTATGATCATGATGAGGAGCAAACCGGCCTCAATTTGTACAAGGGAGCAGACATATACTATGAACCGTTGCATCCCAGAAAGCCAGTGGAAAGAGAGGTAATTTTATTGAATTCATTCATAAAAATGTTGTTATAAAAAAGTATGTTATGATATATTTTACTTATTATTAAAAAAGCATGTTTAAAAGAGTTAACAGAAAACAAAACCTTAAGCTTAGGCGCAAGCATAGCCTTCGGTAGCGACTAAGCCTTCAGCAGGCTAACATTCAGCTGTGCTTGCAAAAATATCATATATGATAAAACACTAAGATGAATATCATATTTGATATTAGTGTTAAATCATATATGATATGTGATATCACATGTGATATTACACTAATATCACATGTGATATTACACTAATATCACATGTGATATTACACTAATATCATATGTGATACTACATATCATATATGATATTAAACTAATATGATATTTTTAAAATCATATATGATTTTGCATATACATTAAAAAACTAACCTGAAATACTTACTTTACAGGAGTTTTATGAAAAGATTGATGAGAAATTTGAAATAATTTCAAAAGAAAAGATAAATTTGGTTGAGACGACGAGAGAGGGATTAAAGAAGTTGAGGGGAGACAAGGTGATGTTGACCTTATACAAGAAGTACAAGAGATTGTTCAACAAGATCGATTTCGATGTTGACCTTATGCAAGAAGTACAATAGATTGTTCAACAAGATCGATTTCGATATAGAAAGTAGTTCGATGGAAGAGGATGATGATAGTGATAGTGAGAACGATGAAAGCAGTGAGGCTGAGAATCAAGAAAAAACAAATGAAGGAAAAATTGTAGTTGAAAAAGAGAATGAAAGTGAGAGCGAAAGTGAGGATGAGGAACAAGAAGAAACAAATGAAGAAGAGAATATAGTTGAAAAAGAGAATGAAAGTGAGATGGAAAGTGAACAGGAGAATGAAAGAGAGAATGTAGTTGAAAAGGAGGGTGAGAGCAAAGATGAAAACAAAACTGAGAAGGAAAACGAAGTTGGAAAAGAAGAAGCAACTCCAACTGAAACGCAAAAACAACCTGAGAAAGAAACATAAACGGAGAAAGAAAGAGAAGTTCCAGTAGTGAAGGTGAGTGTGAAGCAAAAAAAAATTAAAGTTCCAGTAGCGAAGGTGAGTGAGAAGGAAAAGCAAATTGAAGTTCCAGAAGCGAAGGTGAGTAAAAAGGAAAAACCGATTGAAGTTGCAAAGAAAGTAGGAACTCCAACTGTGGAGATAACATCAGGTTATAAGTTGAGAGTAGCAAGTCCAGATGAATTTTGGATTCCAAAAAACTTTGATAATCTCGTGAGTCAAGCAGAACAAGATTATCAAAAGCTTCATGGGAAAACAGAGAAGAGTGATCAAAAAGAGATTGTTGGGACAAAAAAGATGATGAGTGATCCAAAAGAGAATCATGGGACAACAGAGATGAGTGATCTAAAAGAAATTCAAGGTTCAAAAGAGAAAATGACAAGAGGAATAATAAGAAAATCAATGATGCCACCATCTGAGAAAATGACAAGAGGAAAGATAAGAAAATCAATGACACCACCATCTTTCGGTCTTGGTATAAGCCCAATGGCAATAGAAGCTATTGTTGAGACTGAAACAACATCAAAACCGGAAGAAAAGATAGAAAAAAGGGTGAGAGACATCGATGTCGAGACCGAAAGCAGAATCAAAACAAGAAGAAGAACATCCGCAAAAGAGTCAAAAACGCCACGTTTTCGATATCACCATATATGAACAAATATCGAAGCCACATACCGTGAAGGTATGAAGTGATGATAACGGACGCGCTATTTTCAAAGGGAAGGAAATCCATGTAAGTCTGCTATTTCTTATTTAAAATCATACAAAAATAATAATATTGTGATAATAATATGTATATGATTTAAATTTTGTGTAGTGACTTTGTCTTTGAACCAAGTGTGAAGGAGCCCTACCACAAGGGACAACATGCAAACACTGGCACCAAAATTGAAGGTGAACGCTAGTGTTATTGACAGCTTTGCTTCTCTTTTGAACTATGAAGAAATGGTGAACAATAGTGGATGCAAGATGAAGTATTACTTTTACACAGGAATGTTTCTAAGTAGATAAAAACTTAGAAACTAATTACTAATCTGTTTGTTAACAATTATATGATATTGTTGATTTTTGAAAACAGACAAGCCAAATGGTAGAGTTGTCGAAGAAAGATGAGGCTAAGTAATATAAAGCTTTCCTTGATTGCATGACAAGCGAGTTTCAAGAAAATCCAAATGACATGTCATTGCAACATGTAGAAATGGTAACAATTTATTTCACTTATTATGAAGAAATAATTTTCGTTCAATTTGTACAGGCATTCTTCCCAGTAATCGCTCATGAGCACTTCTATGTCGTTGTATTCAATCTAGCCATAGGAAGTTCAGCGATCATTGACAACTCCAACTCTGGGAAGACATATGATACCAAATACTAGAAAGAATGCGATGTTTTGGTAACTAACTCAAACTAGGCATGGAAAGAACATAATTGCATTTAATATTAGAAACTATAATATGACAGTAAAATATCATATATGATATAATTGTCTTTAAAATTACAAACTAAAATATGGTAGTAAAATATCATATATGATAAAACACTAGAAAGTAAATTGAATCTTTTGTTTGAAATGTCAGATATAATAAAACAATAGTAAGTAAATTGAATCTTTTGTTTGTGCAGAAAAAAGTGTTTTCACGGTATTTGGAATCATTCAACCATCCAAAAGCAAAGCAGACAAAAAAACAAGACAGCAGTCATGAAGCTCCAATGGGCAACAAATGCAAATGTGATTGATTGCGGAGTTTTTGTTATGATGCACATGGAGATGTACAATGGTGAAACGGCAAGAACTAGGAGTTGAACTTTCCAACTGAAGAAGAAGGCCAAGAAATGGCAATCATCAAGATGAGAGTAAAGTATGCAATAAAAATGTTAACGCATGAAATTAACAGTTACAGAGAACAAATCAGCGAGGAAGCACATGCGTTTGCAAGGGAGCATACAGACAAAGCAATCAAACAAATCTACATAAAAGAGCAGATAGACAACAAGAAGAAAGAACAAGATGCAACTCGTGTTTCCAGTGCAATTTGAAGGTAAAAGTTACTAGTAGACAGTTGATAGATGGTAGGAGCTGACGAATAGATGGGAAGTCACTCTTTTTGGGGTAAAGGTGGAGTGACAATTGTGATGCAGTTAGAAACTTACTTATGCTTAGTTAAATTTAGGATATTGTGTGCCATTTAGAATGGTTAGAACAATATGTTATGTCTTATGGTACAATGTCACAATTGTTAGGATTTAGTAAATCCAAGTATTAAAGAGTCGGTCACCTCAAGTATATGTAATCGTTAGTAAGCTCGTAGTCGTAGATTATTATAAGTTAAGTAGTATTTAGTTTAAGTAACACCGTGGAGGACGACGGGTCTTTACCCACTGTATGCCCGATCCACACCCGATAGGTGGCGATTTATGTAATGACTATAAATACTCTCTACCTCCCAAGGTAGAGTTGGAGCTCATAATAAGATTTTTCTTTCTCTCACTAAAGTTCCCAACCTCTAACTTTCTCTCTAAAACATCATTTGTACGCCTACTTGTGATTATGGTTTAGTGTGTTTATGAAATCCAATATGTTTCAAATGGTATCAAGAGCCATGGTTTGATCATCTCTTACATATCCTTGGATTTCTAGTGATTTTAGATGGTTTTAGAGTTTGAAAAAGTTTAGTGGTTTTTGCATCATTTGGATCATTTCTAGTGTTAAAGTTTGAATCTTGGGTGTAGTTTTGTGTTTAGAATCATTGTATGTGCTTGGGTTTTGATTTGGTAAGCTTGAATCATCGTGGTTGGGTTGTTTTTGGATTTAAAAGTGGTGTTTGTAAGTTTTTCTAGCTAGCGACTTGACCCACGGAGTGTAATTCTTGCTAGCGACTTGCTTTGTAAGTTGGTAGCGAGTTGTAGTTGAAGTTCTTAGCGAGTTGAGCTTAGCGACTTGTCTATTGAGACAAGCTGACAAACAGTACACTTAGTGGATTCTCCACTACGGGTAGCGACTTGGTGAAAGTTAGCGACTTGCACTTAAGTTTGTTAGCGATTTGGTGTTTAGCGAGTTGCTATTTAGCGACTTGACAACTTAGCGACTTGGTTTAGCGAGTTGCTATTTAGCGACTTGACAACTTAGCGACTTGGTGCTTAGCGACTTGTTCAAAATTTGCTAGCGACTTGGATCTTAGCGAGTTGTTATTTAGCGACTTGACCGTGTCTTAGCAACTTGGCATTATAGCGACTTGGTTCAAGCGACTTGGTTCAAGGTTTCTTAGCGACTTGGTTGATTTTTTCATAATCTGGTTTTCTCTTGATTTAGTAAAATCCGTGAAAGAATCTATTTCCGGTTTAATCATAGAGTTATAAAATCCGTTTAATCATTAACATGTCTACCAACGTACCTACAATCATCTCCACTGTTGTCGAGGATGTTCAAGCAATGGTTCGGATACTCGTCCACCCATGCTTGATGAAATGACTACGACTCTTGGGCTCAACGAATCAGTTGTCTTGTCTTGGAAAGGAAAATGGGGTCAACATTCTCAAATCCATTGATGAAGGACCTTATCGGGTTGAGACTACTAGAGACATAATTGATACAATTGAAGATGGAACAATGATCTATGGAATAGATGCACCAAAGGCGTATGATGAGCTCAATGATAAGGAGAAGAAGAGATTCGATGCGAGATATCGGGGCTTCTAACATTATACTTCAAGGTCTTCCAAAAGACATCTACAAGCTTATCAATCACAACATCAAGCAAAGGTGTATGGGATAATGTCAAGATGCTTCTCTCGGGTTCAAATTAACTGTTGAAGATAGAGAATCACAACTATATGATGAATTTGAGCATTTCAAGATGAAACCGGATGAGAGTGTCTATGAGTACTACGTGAGATTCCATAAGCTTGTGAATGACATGAGGAACATCAAAATGACCATGCCTAACATTCAATTTGAACTCAAAGTTTGTAAACAACATGAATCCCGAATGGCACAAGTTTGTCACTTCGTGAAGCTCACTAAAGGATTGAAGAATACAAACTATGAGCAATGTATGCCTTCCTTCTCCGAATGAGAGACATGCTATGTTTGAAAAAGGATTCGGAACAGTTCAAAACCAATCGGGGAGAAACAAGTTCATCAAATGATTCAACCGCTTTTACACAAATGTTGGGATTACCACCAAAGCTTCTCAAGTTGTACCCATGGGTAATGGTAATCACAAACTCATTCCCGATCCAATGTTCAAACAAGGCGATCTTGATGCGGTAGTGGAAACTTCATTAATCAACTAGCTCTCATGATTAGTCAAAACATGAACACTCTCCCACACACCAACAACAACCTCGAGCGCATCCAATCCACACAATCAAGCCACCGTCGAGAGATGGAAAGGTTATGGTGCAACCGGTTCAAGAAAGGCGATATGATCGAGAAGAGGGTGGAGTAGGTGGAGGCTATGGTGGAAATCGAAATCGAGGAAGGATTGGAAATCAAGGACAAGCAAAGCCTATCAAATGCTACAAGCGTGGTGGTGAGGACACATTGCAAGGAATTGCACATCTCCAAAACGTCCACGAGAATGCCGAGTACTTGAGGATAAGATGTTGCTAGTGCAAGCTCGGGACAATGGAGCGACTTTGGATGAAGAGGAGTTATTGTTTCTTCTTGAAGGAATGCCAAGACTTATGATGTTGATGTTGATGAACAACCAATTCGGAGATAGGTCATAATCATCGAATGCCTTTCAAGTAGCCGATTGTGATGCATTTGACTCGATGTAGATGATGAACCTCATGCTCAAACAATCTTCATGGCTAGCATCTCTCCTATGGTTTCTCCAAAGGTCTCTCCACCACAACAAACTGGTCCATCCAAAGACAAAATCATTTCAGAGGTATTAAAACTATATGATGATGTTGATGAGCGAAAGATGCATAATGAAGTACAATCTCTTGAAACTTATGAATCAGATATTGATGATGTGGGTAATAGCAATATTGTCCCATATGATCAATATGTGAAGCAAAGTGAATGTGAGACTGTACCAAGTAATGCATCTTCGCGATCAATAATGACTATGTCTTTGATGAATTCACCGCATGTACCCCGATGATTCTGTTGTCTCGAATCGAATGCCTATAAAGAACGTGTTGCTATTTATGAACAACGTGCTAAATTTGAGTTGACCACCCGTGAGCAGGAAATGGATGACCAAATGCGTACAATTATTAGAAAAAGTAATTTTTGAGAAGAAGTATTAAAACAAGAGTTAAACTCCTTACAAGAAAAGCTTTCTAAAATCGCTAAGCAAAAACAAGAACTTCAAGAAAACGTGAAAATGCTTAAGCAAGAATTCAATGCTAAGGAATCAAAACTTTTGAATGATTTTTCTAATCTGAAAACTTTGAAAAACAAACTTGAAAATAAGTTGTACGTACAAGGAACACCATTCGATTGCTCACATGATCACTAAGCATAGAGTCTTAAGCGATAAGCATAGCATTCCCTTGTTGAGGAACCAAATCCAGAGGTCATTAAAAGGCTAGAAGTGCTCATAAGGTAATTTATGATGGCAATGAAATCCTTAAGCCTAGACAGAAACCTAGTTGTCTTTGAGTGCCTTGAGGAAGATAAGAAATCGATGAAGTCACTAGGGAAAGATGAACAAGAAACTAGATGATCCTAAATGTAAAGAGAAGAAAATAACTATCAAACCCCATGATTACAAAAGGAGAATTGGATTTCCTTGAACAAGTTTAAGCCTCGGACGTTGTTAACGCCCGAACAAGTGTTCGGAAAAGGATTTAGATAAGCAAAAGCGAGAGAATCTTGTTGTAACAAACCCCCCTTTAGGAAAATGCCTTGACAACTGTGTATCCTCCCAATACACCAATGCATTTAGTCCCTAGAACTATTGCCACTAAAAGCAAGACCTTAATCAGTCAATATGTTATCTTTCAACTATTTGTTGATTTTGAGAAAACTTGTAAGAAAAGGATCACACCCATCGGTATAATCAAGGGAAAGGGTTTTGAGCAAACTAAAGAATGTTATTTAACGAAGTCATGCCTTTCTTTAAACAACTAAAAGATCAATTTGAAAGTCTTAAAAGGGAATGAATTCGGATATTAAAGAAATGGAAAAGGAATTTGATGCAATGATTGTTGAGGTTAATGACTATGAGCGAGAATTAAAATATAATGAGATTGAGAGGAAGAACTTGCATACACTAAATGAGAATCGATTTACGAATGTATTGCTCAAGATGTGTTTTCATCGCTACAAATTGTTCCATTAATGCTTCTCAATTTCATGAATTATCTGTTGCTCTGAAAGTCTCCCATGATCGTGTCATTGAGCTTGAAAAGACTAATTCTAAACTAAATGAGAAAATTGATCTGGATGATCACGACAATTTGGTAAAACATCTTTCTAAACTAGAAGTTGAGCATTTTAATTTACAACTAAAATATCAACATCTTAAAGAAAATGTCAAAACCTCAAATATCAAGACATCCTCAGATGCTCGAGTTTGATGCGATTTTCGGATAAACAAACGTGACGAACAGATTCAAGCTCATTGTAACACGATCGAAAGTTGAAAGCCCAAATCTCTCAATTAAAGGGTGAAAAGAACAATGTGGTGGCTCCCAAATGCCTCCTCCTTTAGATTCTCGGTATTCTCAAACGTTTCATCTTCAAAACTTAGTAAATGCATTACAAAAGGAAAGCGAGAGTTTTCTAGAAGAAAATGAAAAGGTTAAACGTCACTTTAAAGAGTTATATGATTCAATAAAAGTCACTCGTGACAAAAACAACGAAAAATAACTTCTTTACAAAAGAAATTGAGAATCTAAGGAGTCGGGAAAAGGAAAGCGCCACTTGTTTTAATGAGAATGTTGCCTCAAAATCATCATCATTGCAAATATTCTGTATGATTATTAAATACATTCCTCCGCATCTTAGGAATAATGAACTTGTGTTTCATAAATACTGTGCTTACCTTAAGGATAGTCTAGAATGTCTCCGTGAGATTGTGGAAGAGGATTTCATTAATAAGCCTCTTGACGGAGAAATTAGGTTTGCTTGCATTTGTGCCAAACGATCTCGGGAGTGCTAGAATGTTTAATTGCAACATGTCCTAAATCCTTAGGTGCGAAAGGTAAAGTCGTAATGCCTTGCTCTATGCCTAGTGCCAAGCATACAAACCATTCCATGCCCAGTTTTAAGAAAGTGAACACTAATGTGCCTTCTAGTAGTTCGGATCCTTGCACATCTAGTTCGGGAATGCAAAAGTAGATCAACCAACTAATGTTCCCATAATTCCCTCTACAGAGTAATCGGTGACATTAAAGCAAGCGGGTCAAAGCCTCCGAGCAATACCAAGCAAGATAGGACCTCGCAAGCTAAGAATGTGCATTGGAAGAGAGTAGAAGACCAACCTAGGAACTTTAAGTTTGAGTTGAATAAAGCGAATCGTGTTGATTCTAGTATTAGCCATAGGCGTCTTGTAATTAATTCGAATTCGATACTATTTGCAAACCATGTAATGATGTCTCGCTTGAATTACATTACTAATCATGAATGTGGTGTGAATGCTTTGTCTAATCTTGTCAAATCCCCGATTAATATTGTTAATGCAAAAATCATGCTAAGAAGGCTAAAAGGCAAAGGCGAAAGAAAGTTAGAAAACAGTGGAAACCCACAGGAAGAACATTTAGTAAGATAGGTTATCAATGGATACCTTTTGGCCATAAGGTTAATCGAGACAATGCCCACTAGAAAATGGATGCCTCTTGGTAGAACTATTCCTTAAGAAGTGAACATACTTTGAATAGGGCAAATCGGACACTAGTATTGCATCTATTCATAATGATTCCATTGCTTCTATTTACGATATGGATGTTTCTATTTCGATGTGGGTGTTCCAATCATCATTACTAACCAAATGGAACCCATTCTTGCATGGGGATCCCAATTATCCGATTATCCATTCTTGTATGTGTTCAACTGCGGATCGTTCAAATCGTTACGTGGTACTGGACTCAGTTGTTCCAAGCATATGATTTGGAGACCGGTCGCGGCTCATGAACTTCGTGAGTAAATTCATCGGAGACGATTAGATTCGGGAACGACCATTTTGGAGCTATTATGGGTTATGGAGATTATGTGGTTGGTAAAAGTGTAATTTCCAGGGTATATTATGTGGAAGGTCTTGGTCATAATTTGTTCTCTGTTGGTCAATTATGTGATTCCGATCTAGAAGTGGCTTTTAGAAAACATACTTGTTTCGTTAGAGAACTTGATGGTGTGGAATTATTAAGAGGTACTCGAGGTTCAAACCTATACACCATCTCTATCGATGACATGATGAAGTCTTCTCCAATCTTCTTGCTGTCAAAGGCTTCTAAAACAAAGTCTTGGTTATGGCATCGTCGTCTCAATCACTTGAACTTGGCACCATAAACAACCTTTCGAGAAAGGATCTTGTCGAGAGGCTTACCCAGTTAAAATATGAAAAGATCATCTTTGTTCGACTTGCCAATTGGGAAAAAGCACGAAATATGCCCACAAACCAAAACCCACAAACTCGTAATGGAAGTTCTTCATACCCTTCATATGGATCATGCGGTCCAATGAGAGTGCAAACTATTAATGGGAAGAGATATGTGTTAGTAGTGGTTGATGACTACTCCCGATTCACTTGGGTTAAGTTTTTGAGGACAAAGGATGAAACTCCGGATGTCATCATTAAACTCATTAAACAACTTGGATCCGACTCAACAAAATAGTTCGAATCGTCCGAATCGACAATGGGCCGAGTTTGTTAATAAAGAACTCAATGAATTTTATGAAAATGTTGGAATCAGTCCTCAAAGAAGTGTTCCTCGAACTCCTCAACAGAACGGTGTAGTTGAAAGACGAAATCGAACTCTTGTAGAAGCTGCAAGAACAATGCTGATTTACTCAAAGGTTCCAATGTTTCTATGGGCTGAAGCTATTGCCACTGCATGTTACACTCAAAATCGATCTCTAATTCACACTTCTCATGGAAAGACTCCATATGAACTTGTCCACAATAGAAAACCTGATCTATCATACCTTCGTGTGTTTGGTGCTTTATGTTATCCAACTAATGATGGTCAAGATTTAGGTAAACTAAAAGCTAAAGCGGACATTGGAGTATTTGTAGGATATGCACCAAACAGAAAAGGTTACCGAATCTACAACAAGAGAACCCGAAATATCATGGAAACAATTCACGTTACGTTTGATGAGCTGACCGGTCAAATGGCTCCTGGACAATCCAGTTCTGGACCCGCACTTCAAAACAGTCCCATTGGTTCATCCCTTGTACCAAACTCCTCTCCAAAGACTCCATATGTACCTCCATCGAAGATGATTTGAAGAAATTGTTTGATCCTATGTTTGATGAACACTATGAGCCAAGTGCTAATGATCATCAATTCCTACAGCAGAGGTTGCTCATATCCATGAGAATGAAGTCAACCCTTGATCTCAATATCATTAAGTCAAGAAGCGCTGCTGCGATCACTCTGTCTCATCAACAAATCATCAATCTTCAAATGTACATCATGGAACTGTTTCGGCATCAATGATGAAGTTAATCCCTTTGCTACTCCTGAAGATGCTCCATTTGAAAACATATTTGCTCTCGAATCATCATCGAACCATCTTCTTGGGAGATATCGACTCCGCTACTTGGGTCCCTCAACAATGACCACATGAACACCTCGGAAAATGGACTCATGATCATCCATTGGACAACATCATTGGAAATCCTCTCGTCCAAGTATCCACACGGAAACAACTTGCAACCGATGCCTTATGGTGCTTCTTCAACTCCGTACTCTCTAAGATCGAACCAAAAGATGTTAAAACCGCCATGAATGAAGACAATGGTTCAATGCCATGCAAGAAGAAATTCATGAGTTTGATCGACTTGATGTATGGGAATTAGTACCGCTCCAGTTGTGCTATGATCATTGCTCTAAAATGGATCTTCAAAGTGAAACTTGATGAGCATGGTGATGTCTTAAAGAACAAGGCTCGATTGGTTGCTAAAGGATACCGTCAAGAGGAGGTATTGACTTTGAAGAATCATTTGCTCTGTTGCTCGTATCGAGGCAATCGAATCTTCTTGGCTAATCTTGCAAGTAAGAACATGGTAGTCTATCGGATGGATGTAAAGACGGCATTTCTTAACGGAGATCTTAAAGAAGTCGTCTCGTCGACCAACCCGAAGGCTTTGTGAATCGAGCATCCTACTCACGTTTATCGTTTGAAGAAGGCTCTTTACGGTTTAAAGCAAGCTCCAAGGGCATGGTATGATACACTATCAAAGTTTCTTCTATCTCTTGGATTCAACAAAGGAGCGATTGATCCGACATTGTTCACCGAAAGTCGAGCAAACATTTAATTCACGTTCAAATTTATGTTGATGATATCATCTTTGCCTCGACCGACCCCAATGAGTGTGACCGTTTTCAAATGAAATGGGTTCTAAATTTCAAATGTCAATGATGGGACAAATGTCATTTTCTTGGGATTACAAATTTCACAAAGTCCGGAGGCATTTTATAAATCAATCTAAATATGCAAATGAGATTTTAAAGAAATTTGGATTTGATTCTAGTGACCTGTTGACACTCCCATGATTGAGCGTACTAAACTAGATGAGGACCACTCGGGGATCATGGTAGACCAAACGAAATATCGTAGTATGATTGGATCCCGATGTACCTCACGACTAGTAGACCGGACATCTTGTTCGTTGTTTGCATGTGTGCTAGATACCGTGCTAAGCCTACTAAAAGCACCTTGAAGCGGTTAAGCGGGTCTTCGGTATCTCAAGGAACCATCAATATGGGACTTTGGTACCAAAGGACACCGGTATGTCACTAACGACCTATGCGAGATCTTGATCATGCAGATGTCAAGATACTCGTCAAGTACGTGCGGAGGTGCTCGGTTTTGGGTGATAAGCTTGTGAGTGGTCTTCAAAGAAGCAAATGAGTACTTCTATTTCCTCTACAGAGGTGAATACATAGCCATGTCATCTTGTTGTGCTCAAATCCTATGGATGAGATCCCAATTATCGACTATGGCTTTGAATTCAACAAAATCCTCTGTCTTGTGATAATAAAAGTGCTATTGCTCTCTCATGCAACAACGTACAACACTCAAGAGCAAAGCACATCGACATTCGACATCATTTCATCGAGGAGCAAGTTGAAAGCGGTGTGGTGGAACTTTACTTTGTGAGGACCGAATACCGGTTAGCGAGACATCTTCACCAAAGCTCTTCCTAGAGAACGTTTTGAGTTTATTCTTCCACGACTTGGTCTTAAAAGCCTTCAACCGAAAACACTCAAACGTCTTCAAGAGGAAGAAGAGGAGTAAAGGTTTTCCTTCATCTATCTCTTGTAAATATTTATTCGAAAAACAAAATACAAAATTATAAAACCTTCAAAAATCAAATAGAAAAATATAAAACTTTCAAAATCCATAAAATTTGAAAAATCTTGAAAAATCTTCAAAAAATATTGTCTTTTGTCATGTTTTTCTTGATTCGATAATATCTACGGTCTTGATGTTTGTCATTCAAAGAATGACACGGGACTTTAGATGTTGTTCGAATTTTCATAAAAAATAAAAAAATAAAATAAAATAATATTGGGAGAAAGAGAAACAATGGTTTATTGTCATTTCAGCAATAACCCGCTTTTCAAAGAAAGAACGAGCCATGCTTTATCTTGGTTTTCAAATCTCATGCTCGATTCTTTAAACAAATCCTTACTATCTAATGAAAACTAGTTGCTTTGAAAAATAACTCGGACTCTATTTTTGAAATCATCTGGACTTAAAATTTGTCAAAATATCTATCTCTCAATCAACAACTTATGTCATTGATTGAGGGAGAATGATTTCAATTAAATCAAAAGGTTATTTGTCATTCAATTGTTTTCAAAAGATAATCATGCATGTTTAATCAATGGAGTTTAAAGTCTCAAAATCCGATCCTTATCGGTTAAAACGCTTTCATAATCAAGTCACAATTCTCCTTAAAAGCTTTCAAAATCAATTTAAATCTCTGAGATCACAAATCTCAAATGATTTGATAATTGTGATCGGGGAGAATTTGTGATTTAAATTGGTTTAAAGCGATAATTCGGTAAATGGTTTTATAAGGATGTACAAGCTCTCCTTCCCACATGTGTCAAACGATTTCAAATTTTCCATGCACATGTTGAGGGGAGCATCTATCTTAAACCACAAAGATTTGAAACGTGATCAATTTATTTCAATGTGCGTCTTTTCCTCTTGTATGTGCAAAACTCTTTCAAACCTCAAGGCATATATTGAGGGGAGCAAACTTATGAAAACCTCATCCTTCCCAATATGCTTTATCTACTTGTTTTGATCGGGAAGTGATGTTGATATCTTTAGAAAATGGTAATCAAAGAAGTTAATTCTTTCTCTTGCCTCCGTGTGCAAAACGATTTCAAACACTTGATGCACATGTTGAGGGGAGCTCTTGTTCTAAAAATATCAAAAACAATTCGGTACAAAATGCTTTGATAATATATCACAAGTATCCGGATTGATTTTCAAATGGTTTTCAATTGGTTCCAATGGCGGATGAACAATACCAAATAGACCGACCAACTTTACTTTATGTATGGTGATATAAGGATGATAAGGTTAGGTATTTGTTCCCATGATCCGCCGAACGGAGGGATCTACCGAGGACAATCCACTAGATAGTGTAGAAGTCCTTAGGTATATTGAAAAAGGAGAAAAATGAGATATGGGAAGAGTGCGGATGAGGCCGAGCTAGTCTTGGAATAAACCCAACAAGGTTCTAGTTATGAAGTCTCGGTAAGCATGAAGGGGTTGAAGAATGAAAAGAATTGAATGAGAAAGGGTGAAAACAAATAGCCCTCCAATTATTCAACCTTAGGGCGAATACCGGGTTCAATTCATATACTCTTGGTGGTTACCAAGGTAACATCGGTATTGAAGACAAGGCGTCATGGACCCGGTGGCGCGCCGCACTTCAACTTCCCAAACCACTCAAGTTCCTCTTAAAAGGACTTGTTTCATTCTCACGGGAACCGACATTATCTATCGACTTTCTCTTAGAGATTGTTGATATTGAAGAAGGAGACCTCTCCTAGTCTCCGAAATAGGATCCAAATATGCACAAATTGAGTCTAGAGCCACGAGATCATCAATAAATCTCATTAGGACACTTTCAATGAAGACTCTGTTTCACACAATGTGGAAAGAGATTATATCTTGAGTCCTCGCATTATCCTTGTGGTATTGCGGAACATCCGAGTGATATGCAAACATATTCACAATGAAGATGGAAAGCCTTCGGAGCCAACATCAAACAAGCTCTGGTAGGTGGCATGTGAGATCTATTCAATAGATCAACCATGTGACAACCGAATGAAACAATGGGCGATTCAATCTTTTGAATCAATCACGGTTCGAGTTATGGATTGACGGATACCTTTGAAAAACGGTCATTGTGCTTAAAACTCTTTTCTTTAGCACATCGATTGTGTACTAATATTTCAAATCAAAAGGTGTTTATGATTGATAATTGATTTTCATTAAAACCTTCGTTGTATTGCAAAAACAATTTCTATTGAGCAATACGATTGTTTTTCAAATCTCTTTTCATCAATCGGTGAATCTCAATTCACGGGTTCACTCACTCCGTGTTGTCTTCTTTGAGACGTTCGGTTTGAGAACAACTAGAGCATTGCGAAACCACATCAAGGAAATTCTTGAATTATACGATCACGAGCGATGCTTGTCTTGATCAACGGGAACCGTGGGCGTGTACCTCAATTCAACGAAGTGATCAAAGACACTTTCGTGCGCTTTATTGCTAAATGTTTTATGCGGTGCGCCCCGACGTTTGCGGTGATCGAATGAAGCGGTCAATCCATAGCCGCATGCTCACTCAACACATTCATCTCGAAAGAAATCATGATTAGTGCATCAATGACTCGATATTTTCACTCCATGCTTCGCTACTGCTGCGCCAATATCATGAATCAATAAAAGCTTCCGCTACTCGATGAGAATATATCATGATCCGAATGTGAGCATGTCGGTCCGAAAGTCACAACATCACATAATACCAACACCACAATGGATGAGTCGAGATTGAATGTTGGTGATGATCTCAAAGCGGCTCAAAACTCATTATCACGTGGATCGGTAAAAGACCTCCACTTGGATTAACCAAACATGCAATGAGAAGAATCAATGACTACGAGCTTGAGCAAAGTACTACATCAAGAATGCAAGAACAATTTTTAATGTAATATCTGTTTGTATTCAATGTAATTTTAAATATGTGTTTGAGGTGACCTCCTTGGGGAGATTGTTAGGATTTAGTAAATCCAAGTTATTGAAGAGTCGGTCACCTCAAGTATATGTAATCGTTAGAAAGCTCGTAGTCGTAGATTATTATAAGTTAAGTAGTATTTAGTTTAAGTAACACCGTGGAGGACGGACGGGTCTTTACCCATGTATGCACGATCCACGGCCCGATAGGTGGCGATTTATGTAATGACTATAAATACTCTCTACCTCCCAAGGTAGAGTTGGAGCTCATAATAAGATTTTTCTTTCTCTCACTAAAGTTCCCAACCTCTAACTTTCTCTCTAAAACATCATTTATCGCCTACTTGTGATTATGGTTTAGTGTGTTTATGAAATCCAATATGTTACATAATTGTGATCGGAGGAGAATTTGTGATTTAAATTGATTTAATCGATAATTCGGTAAATGGTTTTATAAGGATGTACAAGCTCTCCTTCCCACATGTGTCAAACGATTTCAAGATTTTCATGCATATGTTGAGGGGGAGCATCTATCTTAAACCACAAAGATTTGAAACGTGATCAATGTGCAGGTTCTCTCCTGTATGTGCAAAACTCTTTCATAACTCAAGGCACATATTGAGGGGGAGCAAGCTTATGAAAACCTCATCCTTCCCTAATATGCTTTATCTACTTGTTTTGATCAGGGAAGTGATGTTGATATCTTTTAGAAAATGGTAATCAAAGAAGTTAATTCTTTCTCTTGCCTCCGTGTGCAAAACGATTTCATACACTTGATGCACATGTTGAGGGGAGCTCTTGTTCTAAAATATCAAAAAAAAAAAAAAAAAAAAAAACAATTCAGGTTCAAAATGCTTTGATAATATATCACAAGTATCCGGTTCGATTTTCAAATGGTTTTCAATTGGTTCCAATGGCGGATGAACAATACCAAATAGACCGACCAACTTTACTTTAGGTATGGTGATATAAGGATGATAAGGTTAGGTATTTGTTCCCATGATCCGCCGTAACCGGAGGGATCTACTCGGGGAAAATCCACTAGATAGTATAGAAGTCCTTAGGTATATTGAAAAAGTAGAAAAATGAGATATGGGAAGAGTGCGGATGAGGCCGAGCTAGTCTTGGAATAAACCCAACAAGGTTCTAGCTATGAAATCTCGGTAAGCACCGAAGGGTTGAAGAATGAAAAGAATTGAATGAGAAAAGGTGAAAACAAATAGCCCTCCAATTATTCAACCTTAGGGCGATACGGGTTCAATTCATATACTCCGGTGGTTACCAAGGTAACATTGGTATTGAAGACAAGACGTCATGGACCCAAAGGACGACCGCACTTCAACTTCCCAAACCACTCAAGTTCCTCTTAAAAGGACTTGTTTCATTCTCACTGGGAACCGACATTATCTATCGACTTTCTCGTAGAGATTGTTGATATTGAAGAAGGACCCTCTCCCTACTCTCCGAAATAGGATCCAAATATGCACAAAATTGAGTCTAGAGCCACGAGATCATCAATAAATCTCATTAGGACACTTTCAATGAAGACTCTCTCTTTCGCACAATGTGGAAAGAGAGATTATATCTTGAGTCCCACGATTATCCTTGTGGTATTGCCATAACATCCGAGTGATATGCAAACATATTCACAATGAAGATGGAAAGCCTTCGAGCCAACATCAAACAAGCTCTGGTAGGCGGCATGTGAGATCCATTCAATAGATCAACCATGTGACAACCGAATGAAACAATGGGGCGATTCAATCTTTGAATCAATCCCGGTTCGAGTTATGGATTGACGGATACCTTTGAAAACCGGTTGTTGTGCTTGAAAACTCTTTTCTTTAGCACATCGACCGTGTTTATGGTTGATAATTGATTTTCATTAAAACCTTCGTTGTATTGCAAAAAACAATTTCTATTGAGCAATACACGAGTGTTTTTCAAATCTCTTTTCATCAATCAGTGAATCTCTATTCGCTGGTTCACTCACTCCGTGTTTTCTTCTTTGAGATGTTTCGTTTTGAGAACAGCTAGAGCAACGAAACCCTTTCAAGGAAATTCTTGAATTATACGATCACAGCGAAGCTTTGTATCGATCAACGGGAACCGTGGGCGTGTACCTCAATTCAACGAAGTGATCAAAGACACTTTCGTGGCGCTTTATTGCTAAATGTTTTATGCGAGCACGCCCCACGTTTGCGGTGATCGAGAATGAAGCGGTCAATCCATAGCCGCATGCTCACTCGACACATTCATCTCGAAGAAATCATGATTAGTGCATCAATGACTCGATATTTTCACTCCATGCTTCGCTACGCTGCGCCAATATCATGAATCAACGAATGCTTTCGCTACTGCGAGAAGATATCATGATCCGTAATGTGAGCATGTCGGTCCGAAAGTCACATCGTCACATAATACCAACACCACAATGGATGTCTCGAGATTGATGTTTGCCGATGATCTCAAACGGCTCAAAACTCATTATCACATGGATCGGTAAAAGACCTCCACTTGGATTAACCAAACATGCAATTAGAAGAATCAATGACTACGAGCTTGAGCAAAGTACTACATCAAGAATGCAAGAACAATTTTAATGTAATATCTGTTTGTATTCAATGTAATTTTAGTATATGTTTGAGGTGACCTCTCTTGGGGAGATTGTTAGGATTTAGTAAATCCAAGTATTAAAGAGTCGGTCACCTCAAGTATATGTAATCGTTAGTAAGCTCGTAGTCGTAGATTATTACTACTCGTCCCAAAATTATAGTCCACATTTGACTTTTTGGTCTTTCTTTTCAACTTTAACCTTAAATATTTTTCTTTATTTTATACAATAGTTGATGAAAATTATACCAAATGAAAATACATTAAAAACCCAATCCATTCATATATTTTGCATCAAGTATTATATAACACAAACAAAAATATTTAAGGTCAAAATTGTAAAAGAAAGACCGAAAAAGTCAAAAGGGAACTATAATTTTGGGACAGAGGGAGTATAAGTTAAGTAGTATTTAGTTTAAGTAACACCGTGGAGGACAGACGGTCTTTACCCACCGTATGCACGATCCACACCCGATAGGTGGCGATTTATGTAATGACTATAAATACTCTCTACCTCCCAAGGTAGAGTTGGAGCTCATAATAAGATTTTCTTTCTCTCACTAAAGTTCCCAACCTCTAACTTTCTCTCTCTAAAACATCATTTGTACGCCAACTTGTGCTAATGGTTTAGTGTGTTTGTGAAATCAAATATGTTACAATTTGGAATCATTTCAACATTCGCATTCTTAAAGGCACAAAAAATGTGTCTACACAATATTCCAACTCTAACAAAAAGCTGACAGGAACAAACAACTGATCCATCTTCTATGTTTCGCAAAACCTCTATGCAAAAAAAAAATAATAATAATACATAGTCAAAAATCATATATGATAGATCATATGTGATACATCATTTGATATATCATATATGATACATCACATATGATATATCATATGATATATCACATATGATATATCACATATGATCTATCAAAATTATAAAAGTATAAAAATTAACACTAAAAAAAGCTTTAAAATACCATTAAAAAATGGTTAAGAAACTAACAAACCTTATACAGTCCATCTTCTCTGTGAAACAAGTTAATCGGCTCCTCTTCTTCTTCATTTTTATCATTATCATCACTTTTTTTCTTAAATTTCTCTTTTTTCTTAGCTTTTTTCTTCTCTATTAATTCATCAAAAACTTTTTCACTTTAATAATGCAGACCTCGGATCCTTCAACTAAACTTTTGTATCTATTTGGCAAAACCATGTCACGTTAAGTATTTCACTTGAACCAATTCAAAAGGGGACGAGTATAAACCTTTGACGCATGACGCTCAATCTTAAGATATGTTCTAAGTGTAGAACGAATCAATCGACTTATGATCTAACCTCTCTTTATATGCCTCTGTTTTTCCATTGCCGTCTCAAAACAATTCATAAAGTTCATGAGAGTCGAACCGAATTAGTAAAATGAGAAAAAGGAATTCTCACTCGGACCTAGAAGTTGTCCTCATCAAACCACACAAAGGAGAGTCCACAAAAAGGTGAATCCAACAAGAACGTGTCTGAAACATCTTTGTTAACCACTTATGATTATGCAAATTAAACTCATCTAATAACTTTCCCCATTGATACTGAAACTCATCAGGACCAATATACATATTCCACACAATTTAATTGAATTTCCTTTTAAAGTCTGTGTGATCATAAATTTTTGAGCATATCTGCAAACAAATATCACATATGATTTAACAAATGATTTACCAAATGAAAAAAGTATGAAATATCACATATGATAAATCATTATAAACTACAAGAAAGCAAATAAAATACAAGAAAGCACATAAAGTATCACGTATGATATAACAAAAGAAAATACAAGAAAGCACATAATATACCTTTCCAGGAAGCTTTTGTGTAATATGCCACATACACAGTCGTGTTTCGATCCAACAAATTCTTGTTCAATCGCTTTCTCATAGCCCCGTCCCGATCGGTGACAACGATACTAGAGCTTTACCAAAAGCTTTTATAAATGCTTTGAGCAACCAAATATAAGAGTTTGCGCTTTCATTCTTCAAAGAAGCTGCGCAAAGAACCGTAACACACTTCCTATGATTATCAATTGTCGTAAAAGGAACAAACATCATTTTGTACCGAAAAACAAAAACAAAAATAGTTAAAAAACAAATACGAAGACAAAATTCAAGTAATACAATAAAATATGATATATATCACTCGAGACACTTACTTATTTGTCTTGTACGTAGCATCAAAAGAGACAACGTCACAAAACTCTTTGTAGTTGTACTTGAAACTTCATCGACCCGTAAAATTGCGTAAAGCTCAAGATTCTCAACCAAGTAATCAAACGAAAAACTGGAACATGCTTCATCTATTTTCCATCTTAGCTATAAGCATCTGCGCATCACTATCACCTATATAACAATTCACACTCCTAAAAAGTTCTTAAAGTCAGCAGTTGTACCATGAACAAGCAAATACGATCCCTTCGCACGATCAACAAGTGATGAGCTCTCGTTGCACCTATATTCACGCCGCATCTTTAACAATAAACAATCGCTCAAAGATATGTTAACTTCCTTCGGTCTTTGACAAATGCTTATATTCTTTACGCTCAAGCTCATGGTTATGTATACTATCCAAAACAGTCAACTTATACTTTGTAGAACCAGGAATCAACTCAAACATAACACGTGCTTTGCAACCCGTGATATGCAGGTTCGAACTTCTCTTCTGCTTGTCGCTATTCTATAAATCTAGTGTGTCTACATGAATTACCTTAGGATAGCCTTCCCTATTACACACTAGATACTTTTGCTTAAAAATACCGCTCCTCAACCTTTTCTGACATGATTTCCTAACCACAAACCCTGCTTTTGAAGCATATTTTATATACGCACTAATGCACTCATCAACTGAATTAAAAACATTGCCCTTAGCTAGTATAACGTTGACAGGAACTTTAGGAATATAATAAACCATTCCACTAGGAGTATCAAAATTAGAGTGAGTAGAGAATGATTCAGGAGTTTTCAAAGCATTCAGTTCTGAAAAAACAAAAAAGCATAAAATAAAAACATTGATCAAGTAAAACTGAAATAACAAACACAAGTTCTTATGATCACATATGATATAACACATGTGCTGTATGTAACAGATATATATCACATGTGATATCACATGTGATACCAAATGTGATATCACATGTGATATCACATGTGACATATCATATGTGATATCACATATGATATCAAATGTGATGCAAAATAAAAAGTGCTTATCAAAACATAACTAATAGCTTATTCAAAAAGCTTAAACTACTTAATTCAATCAAAGCATAAACTAATAGCTTATTCAAAGCTTAATATGCTTAATTCATCAAAAACTAATTAACAGCTTAATTTGAATCTAAACGTAACTAATCGCTTATTCAGAGCATTAAAAAGATTAACACCTTATTCATCTTCTTCACGTAACACTAAACTAACAGTTTAGTTCAATCTAAAGCTAAATAATAGCTTATTCACAGCTTGAAAGTAACTTAAAACTGCCTAATTCAATCTAAAACTAGATTAAAACTGCTTAATTCAATATAAACCTAACTTTATAGCTTATTCACAGCTTAAAACTGTTATTCAAACAGAAAACATAATGAAAAAGAAAAATTCGATGCATCAGACTCTTAATAGCTGCGGATTCATCACCGTGTTCATAAGCCACAATCTCCTCCATATACTTATAAGAAACATCATCACTAACAACAATATCTTCAGTTGTAGATTCAGTTATAGAAACAACGACGTTTTCAGTTATAGAAGAAGAACGATCAGATTCAGTTGCAGATTCAGTTATAGAAGAAGAACGATCAGAAGAAACTGAAGAATTTGGAATCGAATCCATGAAAGAATCATTTTATTGAAAATGAATTAGGGTTACCTGATGAAGAAGATGAAAAAAAAGAGAGAATAGAGAGAAACACACACTTTGTGTGTGTGCAATTAAAGAGCGTTTAATTGAAAGAAAGATAAAAAAATGCTTTTTATATTGACTAAAATACCCCGGGAGTGTAAAAATCAGGTTTAATCTAAGCCATTAGATCAAAATGAATGAAAGGTGAGGATTGGTCCCTTGGTATGTAGATAAAGTTTTGTCCCTAAATGATCTTTTATCTTTCTAATACACCCTTAAGTGAAAAATACAAATTATTAAGCCTATTGTATACAATTTGTATCATAAACTTCTTTCCTATGGTCACAGTTTATGCATTATCAGTTTATGCATCATCGACCAAGTCAAGTTTCAACGAACCAAGATTAAGAATCAAGAAAGCCAACAACTTCACCCACAAGCAAAGAAAAAGAACGTACAAACGAAACAAACTACTAGACACAATAAACAAATAATACACTATCCTAAAACCTATTCAACGTTAGTCTATCTCCATCACCATACAACAACTAAAACTCAAAAATACATGATATGAAAAAAATGTAATCAAAAGATATTGCTCGCTAAAAATTTTGATCACAGGATACCCGCCGCCGCAACGCGCGAGTACCTACTAGTATCTTTAATTATAGAACGACTTTTTGATGCATCTAAGTTGGTAAAAAGTGCCACCTAATTTATTAGTAACCGAATGAACAAAAATGTTCACATTTAATAACATTCTTTTAGGCTTTTATTAAACGATTTTCTAGTATAAGGTCAGGTTATCAACAATGATAAACCTTTAGGTTTATATTTGCGTTATAACATTTAATTTAAACCTTTTTGTTTTACGAACTTATATCCGTTAGTTATAAGCCTTTTTTCAAGTTTTGTGAATATCGCATATTATTATTCAAATACATTTAATTATGAAAAGATTCAATAACTTTCTTCTAATGGATGTCTATTATAGTTTAGATTTTTTAAATTCCTCTTCATCATTTATAATCTTTAGCATAAACCACCATATTGGTTGCACTCATATTGTTTCTACATATTGTAGCTAGTAGCATGAATCATGTACAAAACTATAATAATAAAACATTGATAACCAAATTTGTTAATCCAACGATTGAACTCAATTCAAATTGTTATATAGAGGTAAAAACACAAATCACAAAACTTGTACCAGGGCACGTAAAAGAACTATCAAAATTATCTTTAAAACTAACTATATACCAAATATTTAATGGAGGAATCATCGACTGTAATATCAAGGTGAAGAATGAGATATTAACACTAGTCGACATGCATCCTTATTCCTTTAAGTTTGCTCTTCCCTTTAGTCCCTCGCCTTGACCTTGACAACATAATCTCCTCGCCCGCCTTTTTAAGTTTCTCGGCCAGAACTTCCCTCCCGTTGGGCTCCGAGAGAATCTTAGCTATATAAGCCAATGATTGCTGAATGGATTATTCCTGAACCAAAAAGATAGCATAAAAATTGACAGAAAAATATTGTTCATGTCATAATTATCAATGGAAACTTACCACTCTTGCGTCCTCGTCTTCTTTTGCTTCAATTTCAATAGGTATTGTACCCTGAGATGAACAAAAAATTAAATTTAAGAAAAAAGAGGAATGCTACCTATAACTGAGTTAAAGAGGTTTAACATATACCACCATATTGAGGATGTAGATGTAGATATATTGAATCCGGTTGTTCGAGGAATGTTATGCCCTGAGTATGAATGCAAAACTTATCAGCAGAATTGAAATGCTTATTTACGGTTCTTAGTTCTTACTTTAAACAAATGATGTGAATGTATAGTATAACGTACCTAAGCATTTGATTTAACTTTATTTTTTAAACGACTATTATTCAAGCACTTAAATCATCAAAACAACTACTATCTTACATAAACCTCACATATGTTTCTGACAAAACTTGAACTCACAACTTCTAAGCTGATAGCTAACCACATACTGCTAGGGAAAACAATCTATAATGTGTACACATGTATAACCTAAAACATAAAGTTGTCCTGTCATTTTATAATCACTACGCTTATAATACCGAAAAATAACATTGTACTAATTGCTAAACATGCATCACATATTCATGAAAACAACAACTTTTAAAAAACAATTCCAAATCAGCAAGATCAACACGTACACACACAACATTCATGAATCTTATAAAGTGAAAATACTAAACTTGATTATGAATGAATATAATACCTACTTGATGATTGTTCGATTAGTGAATATGCTTGTTTCACTACTAGAAAGTGGACTTTCAGAGACAGATTTTCCGATGGATATATATCCGTCACTAAGTACCGACCATATTCCGACGAAACAACGACAAGTGAGCTTTTGGGAGAAACTTCCGACAGATTTACAAGAGAATCGACTGTTGTCGGAAATCCGTCGGTAATGCACAAAACCTACCGTCGAATTTCCAACGCCATTCCGACATCTAAATTTATTCGTCTCTAATCCGTTGGAAATGTTTTAATTTCTAATGATTTTTTATTTTTTTAATATTTCCATCGGAAATCCGTCAGAAATAAATATTATTTCCGATGGATTTCCGACGGAAATGTTAAAATTTATTAAGTACACATAGTATGTGAACTATGTCAACTCGTTTTTAAAGTAAACTACACTTAACCATCATTTTTGATATTACACTATTAATTCTTATGGTTTTGGGCTTTCATTATGTGTGCCCCCAACTCATGTTTCAAGTTGCCCTCAACCTATATCATAGTCTTTAAAAACCATTAAGTAAATGCCATTAACAGAAATTTATTCATTCAAATCAAATTACAAGTATGGGTTATAATCTCATAGTGTTAAAAACGTTTTCTATTTGCTCTAAATTTACTAATTATTACATCACTCGTATTTGGCTAGAACTATAAAAAAAGATCGAAAAGAATATAATTTAAACTTTCATACAATGTTGGAGACTTGATTAACTTTTTAGTTAGTTAACGAAGCTCTTAAAAGTTGGTCGTTGTGTAGGGTCACTGTTTCAAGTTTCAACATGCAAAGATTAGTTTAGAAAAGTAGACAAGATAAAAGGGTGATATATATTGATGCAAAGTGTTCTTACCGCCCAACAGATTCCATGAGTGAAGTTATAGGCGGAAGAGTGTTGACCGGTATAGTTAGTTTTCTGCTCGAAAGCCACCGCTCAACAACCCGAATCCGAGTCTATGTCAACCAATAGAAACTTGTGTATATGTTAGCAAATAAAGGGATTGTGGTGGACTTATCTAGTGTCTATTTAGGATATGTTTAATTGTCAATGATGCTAATGTACTCAAACAGAAAGGTTTTGACACATTCTTGTCCCATTATCCTCTCTCAAGATAGCTCACGTCTTACTCCGTTGCGTCTTCCCCTGCTATTCCTCTTTTCTTATTTTAAGCATGAAATATGTTTTAAGCTTTCTAATAGGACTTAATATAATGCAGGTACAAACTTTGCAAGAAATAATAAGAAGATTGCAAGAGGACAACACACAAATGAGAGCACGGTCATGTACACATGCAACAACGTGAATTGAGGTGAATGCTCGTGAACAAGCTCAAGAGAGAGCATGGCAACAAAGGATGAATGACATCAACTTAGTATTAAAGAAGTTTACTGATTCCGTCCGATCCTTAGTTGGATAACAACATATTATTTGAATGCTTGATTAAATACTCTAGTTTCATCTTGAATGTTTTAAATGCTTCGGATTTAATTTTGATTTGACTACAACTTTTGTGATTTGAATGTTAAATCTTAGTAATTGATCTATTTAATTTTGAATTATCCATTTCGTTTATTAGCTCTTTTTAGTTTTTATAGATACAGGTTTATAAATGTGAGCTTTAATGAGGGAAATCATTTGTATTTTTGTGATGGAACTGTGACGGTTTATCGACTACACTTTTCCGACGGATCTCTAACGGAATTTTTTTCGACGATTTTTCGAGAGAAAGTATACCGACAGAGTTTCGACGGATAGTAATTACCGACAGATTTCTGACGCGTTTTTTCAATCGGTTTTTCCAACAGATTTCCGACGGATAGTAGTTACCGACCAGGATTCACAGACGGCCTATTTTGGTCACAAATCTGTTGGAAACAACTGTTACCGACAGATTTCAAGCGGGTGAGATTGGTAAACGAGGCAGGTAATGTACCTGTGAGATGATTACGATAAAGCGAAAGATGTTTTAAATTTGATAGCAAACCAATCGCTCTGGGATGCTCCTTCAAGCTTGCAGTTATCAATAGAAAGCTTCTCAAGGTTTGAAATGAAGCGAAGTCGAGGCTTCTCAGATCACCTAGACCTTCATTATATTGACCTAAATTACTGTTAATGCAAATCGAAGTAACACTTCCCGCTTTGTTGCAAGTGATTGCATGCCAATAACAATGATCTGAAGAAGCATTTCTATCATTAAACCAATTCGTTGCACGCAAAGCTTTTACTTCTAATGATTTGTTATAATTATTAGCAGACGCCTTACATAACACCAAAACGAGCATCATAAACACATAAGTGAAATTGTGCATATGAACAGTAAAATTTTTGGAGGAATTTGGACACATTATTAATGTTTGTTTGATTGTTAAAACTCAAAAACACTCCAGATTTATAATGGAGCATATGTGCATACCAATATTTTCAGACCTTTACTTTTCCAAGTCAATGTTAATGAGTAAACATTAGTCAATATTAACAATCTTCTTTGAGGAAAATTTCTAACCCATCCTATGGGTTGGGCACAGTTAATTTCCACAAAATTGTTATCTCTTCAATATTATAATTAGTGTCCACACAGTTTTTGTCGGAGGCCTTTACTGCTAGTGTCATCTTAGCCCCAGGATCCGTTCACATGCTTTGACCACATTGCTTTTTGACTTCCAAATTACTCAGTATTATGATGATGATGAGAGTCATATTTGGCATCTTGCTGTCTCGCATGTACAATTTTTTATAATTGGTCTTTTAATTTGCTACCAAAGAAACACTACACTATTACATGGTGTATGATTAAGCAAATTTTGGACTTATAGAAGAGCTTGATATACAACTCACTATGGTTGAATTCGGTTTTATAATTAACAAGTCTAACAGATAAGCTTTGAAAAATTAACTAGGAACAAAACGAGTCAAAAAATGACCCAAACCGAACACGAAGCCATTTTTTACTAACTCCAGATGCACAAAAAAAGACAAAATGAAACAGTGTGTATGCGACCTTCCTATAATGCCAGAAAGGCCCAAAATTGTTCATTCATGCATGCATGCTATGGCATTCCTATTGAGATTTTATTTCATATAGTTTGCAAAGAAAACTGAGTACGTGGGAATCTTGTCACTTTCAGTCATGGCTTGGGCGTTTCACAGAGCCCATGCACAATTAGACCCATGAGCATTTAGGGCTACGATTTAGTTTTGATCAATGATTGGGAGGCCTAAAAGATGTGCCCCTAAATTTATGCCTAAACCCGGGTGTCATCATTCAGCGAAGGGACGCACTTTTCCACAAACCATATGATTATGCCACACATGTTTAGCCATGAATGTAGGCACACAATTTAGGTCTCCTATCATTTTCCATTAGTTTTTAGGTGTTTTGATTGCGGGCTTTGTGAGAAGTAACTTAGTAGCCCAATGCTTATAAACATTTGACTAAAATACACGGTTGGTCCCTAAACATTAATCCGCAGCGTTGGGACAAACCCGGCATTATCATCGCCACAGTCCAAAACTTGGGTTTTAATGCCAAACTAGTCAGGTATTTTAGTCACGACATTTATACTTTAATAACACATTTATATTTAGCCTTCTTCATCTTTATTTGTCGTCAACATCATCATCGCTATCATCTCCCAAGATAACATCTCTTGAAGGTAAGATTATCGTATGCTCATGATTTTATTTATTTATTTATTTTTTATTATTATTTTTTTTTTATTATTATTATTTTTTTTTTTTACGGTATATTGTAGCGTGTTGCTAGTTTTACTTAACAAAAAAGGAGTAACAATAATTTCGTTAACATAAAATAACTCAGAGAAAGTATGAGTATAATGTGACCCACTGGTATGCACTAGGGCCGGATGGGTAAATACATAACAGAATCTAATATTGGCGGGTGACGAGCATGTGATAGGGTATGTACAATCCATAACTCATATATACTAGTCTTGTGGTTAGATGTGATGTGATATCTGTGACTCATAGTCACATGTGGTTTGGACCTTTTGGTGCTTTACAGTTAAGTTTGTGTTGGATTTGATACAAGCTTGTGTGTAATTTAGTTAAAAGTTTAAAGAATTCAAGTATGCCTTTTCTGCAAACAAATTGAAATCATATATTGTGCTAGGAACTTGAAAGTGATCCATCCATGTGGTGTGTCACAGAATGCTTGAGTAGCACAATGATAAAGTTGATATGGAATTAAACCTCTCAAAAGATTCGATCATAAATGAACAACCAGAATTCAGTTATATCCAGGAAGACACAATTTCATGAACATTGAACCATTTTTCTGTTTTTTTTTTTTTTTTCAGAATATTTGTTGAACAATGACGACTCAAAGATTATATCTAGACATATAACAATACGATTATTAATATAGCTAGTTATTTTATCCATTTGAGGAATTAGTCTAAGTAAATTGTTATGATCCTGTTAAATAAAGTACTAAACCAAAATTAATGAACCAATGGCTGAGAAAACCAAAACCAACAAAGTGACTGAAGAAGTATTGGTGATGTGTGACGTTGAAAACCATGACGTCCATGATGATTCAGACGGGTCATATGGCTTGATTTGGATATTGAACTTGCAAAGATCAGTAGATGGATCTTTGTCAACTTGAGTTGCTAACCCTCCAAACTCACAACTATCATCAGACTGGTTAGCCACTTGAAAAAACACGTTCAAGGCATATGATAACTTGCCAGCATCATCAAGTCCACTACATGATCCACCCTCTGCAAATGCACTACAATCCGCAATCTCATATGCATAAAGCATGTTCTGGGTCAGTTTTAGTTTGTCAAATGATGCGTCGTCCTTCAAAATGCACCACTTCTTAGATTGATATTTGATGTTATCTTGGGGAGATGATGACGAGGATGATGTTGACGACGACAAATAAAGATGAAGAAATTAAAATATAAATGTGTTATCAAAGATAAATGTGTATGGACTAAAATACCCTCGACTACAAAACAAAATCGACATTGACTTTGTCAAGGACTAGTTTGGCATTAAAACCCAAGTTTTGGACCCGTGGCGATGATAATGCCTGTGTTTGTCCCAACGCAGCGGATTAACAAGTTTAGGGACCAACCGTGTATTTTAGTCTAAACATTTTCATTTGTTCCGTTTGAACATATATTATCTTACTATCTTATAATGCATTTAGTCTTTTTGAAGCATTTAATGCACTGAGTTTTGAAAATTCAGCAGTACAAGTATAAAAGCTAAATGTACAACTAACTTAAACACGGTTTTCTAACATTAAATACCTCGAAAACTTAATTTTCAACAACACAAAAGTTATTCATGCAATGTTTACAATTTATTGATGCATAATTAATAAATATTCTTAAAATACTCATTTAATTATAAATACAATTATTAAAATATATAGTACAAGTCATGCAAGCTGCTAATTAATGATACTTTAAAAAACCATTTTAATGAAAAATACAATTAAAGTAACACATTATTATACAAACCAAGCAAACTACTAAACACAAAAAACAAACAAATAAAATAGTACAAACTAAGCAAAGTTTCACCAAAATTTTGTCATTGCTTATAGTCTCTAAACGAACAAAATAATCAGTAAAGCTATCGCCAAAAAACGTACAAATGAAATAAATTATTAGCCGAAAACATTACATTATAGGATACACACAGCCGCATCGCGCGCGGACCCTGCTAGTTATTATTGTATTAGCAGAGTTCTAGTTCAGCCCTGGCACGGGTCGAACTTTGGTAGAGCTCGACTAGACTGACAATATTATGTTATGCTTGATAGCTCAACGAGTATTCATGAGAGATGCTAGAGCTCAGCTTGAGAATGTTTGAATTTCGCTCGAGCTCGGCTCGATAAAGCTCGGATCGAATGATATCGAGTCGAGTTACACAACAAAAAGGTCGACTTTTTTATACCCGTAGCCATATCACCCCGCTCCGGTGGGGTTAAGTGTTGATGTCGTTGTTAGCAAAGTTTTTTTTAAGTAGCTCAACTTTTTTCTACACTAGAATGTACAATTTTGTTTATTTTTTTAAATCAAAGACAGTTTTGTGTTATTGAAACTGTTTTATTTATAATTTTGTACTGAGAAAAAATATGATGATTAACAGGTCGCGAGTTACTTGTTTTAAAATGCTAACTGTGTTCTCTAATTTGGTTTTAGAAGAAAATGAAGTAAAATGAGAAGAACTTAAAAATTCTCATGTTCTTGAGATTTTTAAAGATGAAAGTGAAGAGTAAAGGAGATGCAAGTTTGGGGTTTTTATCATGAATACTTTCATGTCACATTTCATCCGATGAAAGGTGAGTAAACAAGTACAATCACTAAATAAATGACAAAAGTATCATTGATTTTAGTTTGGTTCCTTATTTTTTTTAAGGGTGCAATAGTAATTCTATAAAATCAACATCTTAACTACATAAAATAGAAAAATATACGATCGCTCCAATCATTCTTCTCCTTCATAAATCACTCACGTGATACCTATATCATTGTTACCTACCAATTTATCTCATAGGTCAATCTTATTAATTCTCTATTGTTTCACTTCACTTGGTCAGTAGTCAAATTCATAACATTGATCAATTAGTGGGTCGGTTGGTCTTTTATTATTATTACTCAATTAACTTATTATTGGTATAATCATCATGAAGGGGGGCTAGTTCTTATGAAGCTTTTCGAGCTAAAACCCTAACTTTTGAGTTAGGGTTTTCTTTTTTATTCGGTTTGTGTATGAATGTTGGGGGGGTTAGTTTTGCTGCCGCTTGATTTGTTCTTGGTGAATTCGTGTGCTTTGCTGTGGTTGTAGGGTTTTGAGAGAAGGAAAAAGGGTTCTTCAATAAGACTAGTGCTTCCAAGGTTTCGGAAGATCTGGGTAATTCTGTTGCTAATGATTCGAATGATACTAATTCTATGAAAAAGAGATCCTCTGCTAGTTTGGCCGATCAAACTAGCTCCATGAATGAAGATCTTGCGCAAAGTGTGGCTGAGATGAATTATGGTTTTGATCCGGTCGTTTTGGAAGCGTGTAAGACCTTTAAAGAGGCTATGCGCGGTGTTGAAGTCACGAATGCGGAGAATTCAGACAAAGGTACTAATGTTGTTTCTAATTCGTCTCCCAAAGTTCATAATCAACCCCAACCAACGAATGCCTTGAGTGTGAAGCCGGTTTCATATGTGTGTGCTACGTCAATTGATTCGACTAAGCGCAAGTCAAATTTTCGTAGGTTGAAATGTAGTAAAAAGTCTAATGGGGTCGATCTCTCCATTCCTATGAAAGTCATTGAGGAGGTAAACTCTAAATTTGAGAATACCCTTTATGGTTATTTTCTTGGTAAACGTATTGCTTTTCCGGTTGTAGATTATTATGTTCGTAATACATGGGCCAATTATAGTATTCAAAAGGTTATGATCAATGCGAAGGGGTTTTTTTCTTTAAGTTTTCTACTCGTAAAGGTGTTGATGATGTTATTGAAAATGGACCGTGGGTGATTAGGAATGTGCCAATTATTCTTAAAACTTGGACGTTGAATACTAATCTGCTTAAAGAAGATCTGACTAATATTCCGGTATGGGTTAAATTCCATGATGTGCCCCTTGCTATGTTTTTTGATGATGGTCTCAGCCTCCTAGCCACATTGATTGGTACGCCAAAAATGTTAGATTCTTACACTAGTCAAATGTGCTTGGAATCATGGGGTCGAAGTAGTTTTGCTAGGTGCTTGATTGAATTTAAGGCGGATCAGGTTCTTAGGGAGAGCATCACGGTTGAGATACCATTACTTGATGGGACAGGATCTACTATTGAAAAGATTCGGATTGAATACGAATGGAAACCGCCTCGATGTGATACGTGTAAGCTGTTTGCTCATACGCTGCTTAATTGTCCTAAATCTGTTCCACCCCCTACTCAGCCTAAACAGGGTCTTAATGATGGTTTTCAAACTGTCAATAACAAGAATAAGGGTAGGAATGGTGGCCTAAGTGTTCCAGGTAAGGGAGGTTTTACTAAACCTGGCGTGGGTCCTAAGTTTAGGTATCAACCTAAAGCGCCTCCTCATTAACCCAAGAAGGTGGATCATACAAAGAAGAAAACCACCGAAATGGCTAGTACGAGTGGGATGAAGATTGATACATCTAATCCTTTTGCTGCACTTAATATGATCGACATTGATAAATGTGGCACTCCTACTGATGTAGAGGATTCTGGTAGTACAATGGAAGAAAAGGAGGTTGGGTCTCTTAAGACTGGTAATGTATCACAAGAACCGTTTGTGAGTGATTCAATGGAAGCTAACGAGGTTGGTCCTACCCCTATTGTTGAGAAAATTGGGGAGTTTGAAAAGCTTCTTATTGATGGGAAAGCTACTCTTGTTGATGATGATGGTAATCCAATTAAAAAGGTTGATTATTCAGGTAATAAAAAGGATTTTCCGTCTACTTCTTCTACTAAGAGGGTTAACCCAATTCTCTAAGGTGGGGGAGATTGTTGATTCCGATAGTGATGAAGAGGAGGTTGTGAACACTTTTGATGAGTCGATGAACATATTTGGTGGTGGTCATGATCGTGAAGATGATTATGATGACTATGCGGATCAGGTCTACGATCTTCTAGGGAATTTAGATGCTTATTATGACACGTATGGTATCAAGATCCAAGGCCTTGGTAGGAAGTAATTTTATTTCCATAGGAGTCAAATGTTTCTTTTGAGTAGTGGTTTATTTTCTTGTATAGAAAATATGAAGTATCTTGTTATGTAAGCTTTTCGTCTATGTAACGGGCTGAGATATGGGATTCACCCATATCCTTTGTACTTAAACGTTTTTTGGAGTAATATATTTACCGGATCTTTGACCTTTTACCCAAAAAAATAAAATAGAAAAATGGTCAAATAGTCAAAATGTGGAAAAGTGGAAAAGTGAAAAAGTGGAAATTATTTTTGGTAACTTGGAAAATTATCTTTGGTAACTTGAAAAACTTATCTCTACTGCATGAGGTACAAATTGTGTAACTTAGAAATGTGTATCCTGAATGAACGAAATTGTGTAAAGCATGAAGGTACAATCTCTATTGCAAGGTCATTTACTTCTTGGTACATTTCAAATAATCGAACAATAGTTTCAAGTTGCAAAATACGTTATTGAGATTCTTTATTAAGAAAGATGTAATCTCCAAGCATCTTATATGATTTTTGAGCAGCCAATAAAAAATCTTATTTAATTTTAACTAACTTTTGTAATTATAAAGTTAAAACATAAGCCCAAACTATCAATCAATGTTTTAAAACCCAGTTTTTTATCGACCCGGTTTAGTGGCCGGTTCATCGGGTCACCGTTTCAACCAGTTGAACCGTCGGGTCGAACCGGTTCTATACACATATATACTTTTTCTATATTTTACAATGGGCTAATTCTTTGAAAATGCATTATACTTGTCAAAAAAATCATCTTTAGTGTAGCGAACTAAAAAAATACTGTTTTGAACACTAATGTGACACTTTTGTGTTCGTATATGTAATAAAGATAAATAAATACTTTGTGATGACCATTTTACCCTTGAATTTTTGAAAATTGCATACATCGTCCGTAGGGTAAATTACATAAATGGTCCCTGTGGTTTAGCGAAAATTGCATCCACTGTCCTTAATTTATTAGAAAAAATTCAAATTTATTAGAAAATATTACGAAAATACCGGAAAAAAAATTTATTAAAAAATATTACGAGAAAAATTCATTTTTTTTAAATACCACGAAAAAAAAATTTCTAAAAAAATTATTTCAGAAAAATTATTGAAAAAAAATTCAGGAAAATAAAGAATTTCGAAAAAAAGTTTATCGAAAAAAAATTTTATTTTCGAAAAGAAATTATTTTCTTAAAAAAATTTATTTTTGAAATAAAAATTATTAAAAAATTATTTTCTAAAAAAAAATTATTTTCAAATAATAACTTTATTTTCGGAAAAAAAATTCTGGAAAAAAAAAGATTTCGAAAAAAAGTATGGAAAAAAAATAGGGACGGTGGACACAATTTTCATCAAACGACAGGGACCGTTTATGTAATTTAGCTTAGGGATGGTGGATCCAATTTTCGCAAACCCTCAAGTACCATTTATGTAGTTTAAAGGGGTAAAATGGTCATACTACAAACAGAAAGACAAAAGTGTCTCAAAAGAGTACTTTTTTTAGTTCGCTACATTGAAGTTGCTTTTTTAATAATTATAATGCATTTTCAAATAATTAACCCTTTAATAATTAGTATGGCATGATCCCATAATTTATCCGCATTTATATATACATTTGATTAAACCAATGAAAAAGATTAAGACTATACCGATTGATAAGGTTTTAAAAGGTACCATTTTGAGGGTCGTTTAAGTCCTTATTTGATCACTTTGTATCCGTTATTGCTTAATATCGCTCCTTTTCACTTTTAGGTCTCTTGAAGGCAAAATGCTGGAATGGCACTTATTTGGACGAAAAGGCGCGAATATACGAAGAAAATGGCCAAAGTCGAATCGAGACACTCAAAGTCATTGAAATGTATATGCGACGGCGTCAGTGTTAATTGCGACGCCGGGAGGATTTTTGTGACGATACGTGAGCCAAAACCCTATTTTCAAGTGACGACGCCGGCTTTAAAAGAGTAGGCCGTTGCTACTCGACGGCCTAGATGCAACCCGCACGACGCCGGTCAAGAGGACGGCGCCACAGACATAAGGTGACGCCGCGCAAGGTTAACGTGGCCAAGACGAAACCCTAATGACGGCGACACGACGGCCACACAAAACATAAGGTGACGCCGTCGCATATGTAATATTATATATAGAATCCGAATTTTTCGCTTTTAGGAGAGTCTTTTGGAGTAAAACCTAAAACCGAACCAAGGGTGTCTTGTACAAGATTTTAGGGTTCCAAACCCTATCTTACATCAAGATAAGTATTTACTTCATCAATTCAATTATGTCTTTGATTATTTGTGTGTATGCTTGCATGTTCTCCATGTCCCGCTAATTTATTTGTGTGTTTGCTTAGGAATATGAAACTTAATTATTGAATATTGATTGGTTGTTTCTTATCTTAGTTGATTAATGATCTAGTAATGCGATAGGTCATTCGTTGTGTACTTAATGCTTGATTCATCTTTGTGAACCTTAGAATATAATTACCGAGTAGTTGTAAGCTAAACCATCCAAAGAGTGCCTTAGAGTAAGAGTTTATTATCCCTAGTGGGTTTTGTAGACGAGACCCTTTGGTAAGTTCAAAGAGTTAGGGAGAAACGATACCCTACAACTTTAGACACACAACGCAACTAAGAATAAGGACGTGACAACTCAACCATCAATAGGAGATAATTAAGGAGTAGTAAAACCTAAGTAAACACATCTTTAAACTATCATACGAGCACACATTAATTAGACATAGACTACCACCACCTTAGTTTAGATAATTAGATAATAGTAGAGTAATCGGTAGAAATACCAACCCCCAAATCCAATACCCGAGATTCGACTTTTCAATTTCCTAAAAAACATAAAAAGATAAAAATAATCTTCCTCAACCTTAACCTTAGCGTAGTAACTTCTCACTAGCATTCCTATTCCCCAGAGAACGATATCAATACCCGTGGCTTACCCTAATACTACACTACAACGATTAGGTTCATCGCCTAGGTGTTGAAAAACTTGCTCGACGAAAAGGAAGTTCCTTTGACCCCGAACGCCGCGTAAGCGTATCAAGTTTTTGGCGCCGCCGGGAATAGAATAGCTAGTTAGTAGTCCACCTCGCTTAGGTTCTTTGCTTGATTCCTATCAAGTAAATTTTTTCTCATTTTTAGCTTCCTCTTAGTCTATCCCCTTCTTCGTGACCTTTGTTCGTAACACCCATCACTTTTCATCATGGAAGATGATAACCAACCACCACTCATCAACCCACCACCAAATGACCCGCCAAGAGCCCGCACTTTTGGTGAATACTCAAGACCAAGCCACCTAGGCTATAGGAACACCATTGAGCTTCCCGACCAAGCCCAAACTACGGCCTGCGATCCGACACCATCCGGTTGGTGCAAAACGGATGTGCATTCCATGGACTTCGTTCAAGATCCAAATCAAGATCCGAGGATTTCTCAAAATTGTCGATTCCATCGACCTTGATGCTACTACTCGGGAGACCACGCTACCGCTGCTCTTCCAATTCTCTCTACGGGACCAAGCTAGTAATTGGCTTGAGCGACTTCCCACCGGCTCCATCTCAAGTTGGGATGATCTTACCTCTCGCTTCCTTGCTCAATTTTTCCCACCGGGAGAACCACTAAGCTTAGGAATGACATCTTGATGTTCCAACAACGCCAAGGTGAATCTCTACGAAGCATGGACCCGATTCAAGGACTTACTTCATAAAGTCCTCATCACGGCATTGATCTTTGGCTCCAAGTCCAAATCTTTATGATCATGTCAACTTCCCACTAAGCGATCCATTGACCAAGCGGCCGGTGGAAAACTTAGTGATCTCACCGCTGAAGAATCATGGGGTATAATAGAGGACCTTGCCCTCACGACAACGAAAGTTGGGATGACCCCGTGAGCTACCTAAACCGTCAAGGCAATCTCCTTGCCTTCCATCAACTCACAACCTTCCGACCGTAGGATGATCGAACTTGAAGATCAAGTTAAATTCCTCATGAGTTCCTACAAAATCCTAAGTCCTCACGCCAAGTGAATCAAATCACTCTACCTTGTGAGTTATGCAAGGTCCCCATGACACTCGTGATTGCACAAGGCTCCCGAACAAGCTTTTATGGACTACGCCCATGCGCATCGACGGAGCGGGAGAGAAGTGGTACACTTTCAAACCCGAACAAAACAACTTAGGAAACTCAGATAACCCCTCATGGAGAAATCACCCTAACCTTAAGTGGAACCAAAACTCAAGCACACCCCAAAGCTCATCTAGTTCACCCACTAGGTTCAATTCTCTTAATACCGGAACCCCACTAATCTTGAGGCAATCGCATCTAGATTTTTGTCATCCCAAGAGACTCGATTGAATAAGCTTGAAGCCGATTTTAAGCAAAACAAAGCGAGATGACAAACAAGCTTGATGCCCTCTTAAAAGCCTTCAATGAACGGGAAGTTGGAGCACTCCCAAGTGATACCATAAAGAACCCAAAAGTGAATTCGATTGCGGCCGACTTCATGTTCTAGTTCACCATGGAGAATGCACATCCATGCCCCTCACACCCGACGGTTCACTCGGTAAATGCTATCAAAAGGGTTCCAAGCCATCCAAGAGGTACCAAGGCCCGACACCATTGGTAGAACCCCTCTTGAGAAACCCGTCACCAAGAATCCAAACCTAGTTTAGAGGAGGAGTACAAGGAACTCCATCAAGAAAACCGATTCTTGAAGTCTTAGCTCATGCACCTTATTATAATGCTTTGAAAGAAAAATATGAGTTAGAACTTAGGCTTGGAAAACATGGGTCCGCTTTTGTGCGAAACAACTTACCTAAGAAGTTAGACGATCCCGGCTATTCACTCTTCCGTAGGCTTGGAACTTCCAAACCACTCGACGCCTAGCCGACTTAGGGTCATGCATCAATCTTGTTCCGTTGTCCTCCATAGAAGCCTTAACTTAGGTAAAATAGAACCAACGGAAACCATCTTAGGTCTAGCGGACGGTAGTGTGGCACGTCCGTAGGAATAATAAAGGACATGGTAGTACACGAGGAGAGTTGACTCTTTGGCCGACTTTCATGTGCTAGACATGAATAAGGACCCGACATGCCCATTACTAGTAGGAAGAGGATTTTAGCTACCGCTAGTGCCATCATCGATTGTAAGATGTCCAAGATAGTGGTAGGAGAGGGAGTGCTAGATCGCCACGATGTCAAAAGCATACGTACTACAAGGATGAGGAAATCCCACAAGAGATTAGGTTGGATAGAGAGCCTTCTAGATATGGACCTTGGATTGATAAGAACCTCATAGGCCCCCAAAGACCTTTTACCTAGATAAAGCCTTCACTAGTAAAGCAACTTTCCAAGAAAAGAAATGGCTAGGGACATGGAAGTGAACCCGCTCGAGGACGCCTTAGTATTTAGGAAGATGACCGAGTTCCTAGGAAGCTTGCCTGTTAACCTTGTCATGAATAAGTGGAAAGTTGAGGAATCTAAACACAAATGGGATTGGGATAGACCGCCTAGTGATGGTAATGGAGAGTGGCACATTAGGATACAAATCTATGATCCCGATGGTGAGAAGTTTGAAAAGACATATTTAACCGAGCGCACTACTAGGAACTTGAATGATAAGTTTGATCCTTACGACATTGTTGAGGATAGACTTACTTATATCGGCACGTAGGGCACGACTACGAGTCTAGCTACAAGACTCTTAAATAAAGAAAAGCGCTTCGGGAGGCAACCCATGCTTAATTGTTTGCTTGTTAGTGTCATATATCTTTTATTAATTGTTTATCCTCATGTTTAAATTTGTAAAATGCTTTATTTTGTTTTTAACCTCGCCTTAATTGCATATAAAGGTATTTTACATAAGGGATAAGTGTAGGAGGATTACACACGCTTTCAAAAGAAACGTAAACATGAGAATAACAATTAACTAAAAGATATATATGTTTGTTTGTTCGAGTCAAATGCTTGTATCGAGTCATAATGGATGTTTTTGCGTAAATTTTTCCGATTCTAAAGATGTAAATTTTCCGAATTTTTTTCGTAAAATCGCAGTAACGCTTTTTGTCAGATAACCGACGGCGTCAGATTGCAACCGACGGCCGAAGGAGTAAAACATCGATCACTTTTTCTCGCTTTCTCGAGCTACTTATAAATTTTTGGAATTTTCCGTGTCTTAATTTTCTTAGAAATTCAGAAACATCCATTCCACAAGCATTATATCCTAGTTTAAATCGAGTCTTATATATATTATTACCGCCGATTTTACGCGAAGGTTTCGTTTGTTTTCTTCAAGTGTGCAGTTTTAGTTTGTCAAGAAGAAGTTACACAAGATTGGAAGGAGCTTTTCACGCAATAATTCTTCTTGGAAAGGATTTAACCACCACTTTACACGGATCCTACCGAGCTAATCGGGGAGTATTAGTTTCTTCGCTTTTGATTACCTTCTTTATCATAACTTTGATATTTTCGGGAACATTGGGGACAATGTTCGCTTTAAGTGTAGGAGGGAAAATAAACGGAACTTTGAAACTATGCTTATCCTTGATTATTTGCTTTGTCCAATTGTGATTGTGTAATAAACCATGAGAAAATGTCGGTTAGGGTAATTTTGGCACCAAATTTAAAATTTTTCATGACATATAGGAGTGGGCCATTAGTCTTAACAAAAGCGCCTCACGGATAGGAAGTTATATGACTAGCACAAAACCCTTTACCACCCAAATTCCACCCAAAATGCGAGGATCGCCTTAGATTAGTAGGAATTAAAAGCATTCATCTTCAATGCTTAGAGTGTGAACCGTAGTATATTAGATTCTAGAACTTGTTTTGTGATGCATTCCGAGATCGCAAGTGAGACTACACTTGTGTAGTTAGGAATAACTAAATGATAAGAGGCATTAGGATAACCCTTGTTTGATACCGTAATATAATTACTTCTTCCACATCGGTTGAGTAATTCCCCACACCCTTTGCGTTGTACTCATCTTTAGTACACGATACCCCTAGTTAACCCCTCGAGCCTATCCTTTTCGCGGTTCTCGTGATGTTTCGGTTTTTCCGAATATCAATGAAGAGCATTGTTTACACCCCACCCCAAATATACACCCAAATCGCCTTAGCCTACCCCTTATGCACTCACTTTTAGTGCAAATGTTTGTTATCACCCTAAACCCTTAGTTCAATTATCCGTTGCTTGCATGAGTTGCTAAGTCGAGTCATATCCTTTGTATACGCTTTGGGACGATTGGGATTCATGGGAAAAGTTAAAGTTTATGAAATGACGGAAGGGAACGTTAAATTCAAATTCCCTTTGTTTGCGTAATAATGTACCCCAAGTGTTTTGATCTTTTCAATTCGGGTCAAATTAGTGTTAGAGTAATAAAACTCAAGTGTAGGGATGTGCCTATAAATCCCTATCATTTTGATGTTACCGTAGAGGATGGTAGAGTAAAAGTGTATGAAAAAAAAAAAAAAAAAAAAAAAAAAAAAAAAAAAAAAAAAAAAAAAAAAAAAAAAAAGAAAAAAAAAAAAAAAAAAAAATACTGCTACCATCCTACATCTATCCTTTAAATTTATGTTTGTTTATTTCGTTACCTAGAGTTTTAGAGTGTCGAGTCTTGGCTTAGCAACGCCATTCTTCGTATGCATTTAACATAGAGATTTTTGACTTGCCACCACTAAATAGCCTATCCCACCAAACCCTTGTTTCCTACCGTAAGCCTAACATTACAACCCTTTAAAAGACCTCTTTGATAGTCTTTCCTAGGTGCTTACGCCAAAGCGATGGAGGTTTGATCTATTCTCAAGCCTATGGTAATCTATGTACTAGGACCGTTAATGAGTGTTTATCTTCCATTTCCTATTTGTTATATTTCATATATACACCGAGAGAGATGCGAGTATCCAAACACCCCATGTGAGGTGCTAGTATGTAATTTCCGTGCTTGTTATGACTTTTATGGGCTTATATGTGTTGTGGACCGCTTTAAATCAATGCTTCATGACCCCTAACTTATAAATTAATTGGTTAAAGCACATTTGCTTGAGGACAAGCAAATAACAAGTGTAGGGATATTTGATAAGGTTTTAAAAGGTACCATTTTGAGGGTCGTTTAAGCCCTTATTTGATCACTTTTGTATCCGTTATTGCTTAATATCGCTCCTTTTCACTTTTTAGGTCTCTTGAAGGCAAAATGCTGGAATGGCACTTATTTGGACGAAAAGGCGCGAATATACGAAGAAAATGGCCAAAGTCGAATCGAGACACTCAAAGTCACCGAAATGTATACGACGGCGTCAGTGTTAATTGCGACGCCGTCGGAGGATTTTTGTGACGATACGTAAGCCAAAACCCTATTTTCAAGTGACGACGCCGGCTTTAAAAGAGTAGGCCGTCGCTACTCGTGACGGCCTAGATGCAACCCGCACGACGCCGAAGTCAAGAGGACGGCGCACAGATATAAGGTGACGCCGCCGCAAGGTTAACGTGGCCAAGACGAAACCCTAATGACGGCGACACGACGGCGCGCCACAAAACATAAGGTGACGCCGTCATATGTAATATTATATATAGAATCCGAATTTTTCGCTTTTAGGAGAGTCTTTTGGAGTAAAACCTAAAACCGAACCAAGGGTGTCTTGTACAAGATTTTAGGGTTCCAAACCCTATCTTACATCAAGATAAGTATTTACTTCATCAATTCAATTATGTCTTTGATTATTTGTGTGTATGCTTGCATGTTCTCCATGTCCGCTAATTTATTTGTGTGTTTGCTTAGGAATATGAAACTTAATTATTGAATATTGATTGGTTGTTTCTTATCTTAGTTGATTAATGATCTAGTAATGCGATAGGTCATTCGTTGTGTACTTAATGCTTGATTCATCTTTGTGAACCTTAGAATATAATTACCGAGTAGTTGTAAGCTAAACCATCCAAAGAGTGCCTTAGAGTAAGAGTTTATTATCCCTAGTGGGTTTTGTAGACGAGACCCTTTGGTAAGTTCAAAGAGTTAGGGAGAAACGATACCCTACAACTTTAGACACACAACGCAACTAAGAATAAGGACGTGACAACTCAACCATCAATAGGAGATAATTAAGGAGTAGTAAAACCTAAGTAAACACATCTTTAAACTATCATACGAGCACACATTAATTAGACATAGACTACCACCACCTTAGTTTAGATAATTAGATAATAGTAGAGTAATCGGTAGAAATACCAACCCCCAAATCCAATACCCGAGATTCGTACCTTTCAATTTCCTAAAAACATAAAAAGATAAAAATAATCTTCCTCAACCTTAACCTTAGCGTAGTAACTTCTCACTAGCATTCCTATTCCCCAGAGAACGATATCAATACCGTGGCTTACCCTAATACTACACTACAACGATTAGGTTCACCGCCTAGGTGTTGAAAACTTGCTCGACGAAAAGGAAGTTCCTTTGACCCCGAACGCGTTCCTACAATCTTCCAAGTATGAATGTTAATTTTGATAGGGGTGAACTTGTTTCATCTTGTTTTTAACTCAGCATTAGGAAATAATTTCTTATCAATCAATTTACGAATCGATGACACCGAAAAATCCCTCGTAATTTCCAATTCCCAAACCCAACGATCATCGTTCGGTCTGAGCACAGCACCCTTTAGATCGTCCTCCAACCTGACAAGTTGGTCTAACTCATTACTACCTCTAGGTTTTCTGCGGAATGAGGAACAAATGCTAGGCTGAGACAATTTCGTACCAGCAGAAATCATCTTACATGATTCAAGAGCATATAACCGTGGGTATTTAGATTTAAGAATACCGTCTGCACACCATTTGTCCTCCCAAAATCTGGTCTTCTCCCTATTTCCCAGCTTAATATGAATAAAACTCATAAAATCAATTCCTTTTTTACCCAAATTATTCACCTCTTGGACAATGGTCGTCCAGCAAGATCTCTAGCCACCTTTTAGAATTGTCCCAATCCTACCATCAATTACATGTAAAGCTTGAATGACTCTAGCCCATAACGTATTCTTTTGAGTAACAAAACGCCAAACCCATTTTAACAGAACACCTCTATTCATCTCGTAAAGACTCGATATTCCCAACCCTCCCCCAAGACACTTTTTTACTCTATATATCATGCCCATTAAAAAAAATGACTACGAAGAGATTCAATGTAGTTCAACACTCCCGCCGGGGCTTTAAATAACGAAAAGTGATATAAAGGAGTAGAACTTAGAACCGATTTCATTAAAGTAAGGCGACCTCCAATAGAAAGAGTGTTCATTTTCCATTTAGATAATTTCATCTTGACTTTATCTACCGTTTCATTCCACAAGTGCTTTCGAAACATATTCCCTCCCACAATTGACCCCAAATAAGCAAATGGGGTTTTGAACACAAGACATCCCAGTTTATCAGCAGCTCTATTCACCTTTTCGTCATCCACATGAACTCCCATAATTTTGCTTTTACTCATGTTTATACGAAGCCCCGACACCTTATAAAAACAATCAAGAACATGAACAAGAGTTGTAATGTTGCTCTCACACCACTGTCCAACAAAGACCGCATCATCCGCATAAAACATATGAGACAGTTGACCATATCACCACCTAATTTGATCCCTTTAAACATACCCTTGTCCACAATACGTTGGAAAGACAAATGAAGGCTTTCCATAATTAATATATAAAGAAAAGGGGATAAAGGATCATCTTGTTTAAGACCTTTACCGTATTGAAATTCTTCCGTAGGACAACCATTCACAAGAATCGAACCTCTCGAGGAGTTAAGGCAACATTGAATCCATTTGCACCACTTGTCACCAAAACCGAATTTCCTAAGTATAGTACTTCATCTAAAATCCCATCTAACCGAAGTCATATGCTTTCTCAAAGTCAACCTTGAAGAAAAGCGCCGGTTTCTTCTTCACTTTACACCATTGAATAACTTCATTTAAAATGAACGGTCCGTCAAGGATCCGCTATCCGCGATAAAGCCGATTGCACTGTTAACAATATCATCCAAGACACTCACGAGACGATTATTTTGTCAATAATTTTGTAAATGCTACCAACCAAGTTGATGGGCCGAAAATCTTTGACATAATTAGCGTTAAGAGATTTTGGAATCAAAGCAATAAAAGATGAGTTGCAACCTTTTGGGAAGTCGGTATGCAAGAAAAAAATACCTAACAGCATCATAAACATCGTTGTGAATAAGATACCAGAAATGTTGAAAGAATCCGAAAGTGAATCCATCGGGTCCTGGAGCCTTTTCCGTACCACAATCCCAAACCGCCTTCTTGATCTCATCATTGGAAACCTCACGTTCTAATTCCCGTAACTGAATTTCCGAAATCTTTTTAGGAAAGTACATAAGAATGCTCGCATCCTTGTTGTTAGGAATAGAGAACCGAGCACTAAAATGATGGTAAAACTCTTTTTTTACCTGTTGAGGATCACAACCCAAACACCATCTACCATAACCCCCGAACCCCTGAACTAGATCGTTTTTTATTTAACATACCATGAAAAATTTAGAATTCTCGTCCCCTTCAATGGCCCACTTAATTTTAGTTTTTTGAGCCAATTCTTTAGCAAGAAGTCCGTCAATCTTTTGCATTTTGTTAACAATCTCCTCTCTTCTGAGAACATCCTCCTCTCCCCCATTACCACTATCAATGATGTCGTCAATGTTCACAAGATCACGAATACATTGATATTTATCCTTTTTAGTACCATTTTTAAAAGAAGCATTCCATTCCCGAATTTTACTTTTAACAAATTTAAACTTACCCATAATGTATCTTATAGCATTAACATCCTTACCCACATAAGACCTCCAAGCATCTTCAACAATCTTATTAAATCCTTCAATATCCAGCCAGTAATGAAAAAAATTTAAGGGAGTGGGACCATTGTCAACATACCTTTCTCGAAGAAGAATAGGACGATGGTCAGATAAATATCGATCAAGAGAAATGGCAGTGATATTCGGACTATTATTGATCAAATTTTCGGAAACCAAAAACCTATCAAGCTTACTCATTTTTTCCCCGATGTATGACACCATGTATAATGACATCCACCAAGATTAATCTCCACCAATCCAGAATCTGCAATAAAAGAATTAAATCTTTGAGCTCCACGAGCATTAAACACCAAACCATATCTATCATATTGGACTCTAACCTCATTGAAATCCCCATAATGACGACCGCCCTTTCCATCTATTGATCTGGCATTGCAAATATTCCCATAACATGAACTTTTCCTTAATATCGTGAGGCGCATAAACCACACCAATAAGAAGATTCTGACCTTTATGACACCATTTACCCCTAATCAAAACGAAAGAATCCGAAATCGTGACACTATCTTTAACAAAAAAATTAGGATCCCAAATACACAAAATACCACCCGAGTTTCCCACAGCCTCACTATGGACGTAATCAAAAGATAAATTACCCCAACATGTTCTGATACAATTAACATGCATATCATTCATCTTCGCTTTCTTGTAGAGCAAGAAAGTTCACCTTATGTTTATTACACAGCTCCTTAACCCAATCTTTTTTAGGCTTTTGGGCTAGGCCGTGGATATTTAAAGATAAATAATTCATCTAAAAACCTCCTCCACTCCTTTTGCTTCGATAATCTCAGCAATATTTGACATGCATCCCTCCATTTTGTATCCCATAACCGTGCCAACTTTAATCACCTCTTCAAGAACAGCTAGTATTGAACCACCAGTACGTGGTAACTCGGATTTTATAAAATGACCAGATGAAACTGAATTGTCACCACTTTCGACAGATTTCTTTGGAGACTTACAATTTTTATATGAACCATCTGTAACAGTATGATCCTCCAAGTTTACATTCTCTCCTCCTGCATGCATATTTTCCACAACATGGTTCTCTTTAGGAGAGAAACCAGGGGGAATTGCATACTCCCTTCTGACACAGCTACACTCTTATCCTTTTTATGAAGTAAAGTATAAATCTTGAAAGGATCCTCCGATATGTTTGTATCCTGACCAATTTCACCTACCTCCATATTGGAATTCTCTTGTTTGTCTACTGACCCATACACATTTTGATCTCTCTCAACATCCTCCTTGTTAATGTCCTTTTGAACATCTAGTGAAAACCTCGTCTCCGAGATCCTCTCTGCATCATTATCATCATCAGATATATTCGAATTCTGATCATTTAGACCTTCAAAATTCATGTAATTATCATCGTGCTCTTCATCTTCAACTTCATCTTGAAAATCTGGCACCCACCCCGGTGTTTCATTAACCCTAATCCAATATACCTTCCCCTTATGTATAATTTTAAATTCCTCTGATATACTTCTGACCATCTTCGTGTGAATGCATAGTCTCTTGGAATGATAACACAATTCTTCCTTGTCATCGACATCCAACAGCTCACCCCACTTGGTAGCAATACGATTAAATGTTTTACTCGACCACAGCTTGAAAGGAATTCCTTCTACCTCCACCCATGCAATCCTTTTTGTCAACTGAAAATCCAAAGATGTTGCCCTAATAACCGAAAACCAATATCCAATACTAACATTATTTTGGAACCTTTTCATCAATTCCTTCGAGATGAATTCCAACATAACCCAAAATTCTCCCAAGTATTGTATTTTAACATCCGTAAATCCCTCATTAGATATTGTCATCTTGAGATGTGCCAAGGAGGCAAAATCTTTCACCCTACCCATAAGAAAGTGTGAAAGATCTGTTGAACTCAAGCAGTCATCGTCCAACACCATGGTAGGTTGTGTTTCTTTGTTTGCATCTCCCTTTTTTCATCCCCTTTCACAGCCCTAACATAGGAATTCCCCAGACCAACATTATCATCTATGGATTGCGTATTAACTTTTTCACTTCCACTGTTATTTGCTCTCTTGTCATTGTCTCTAAAGCCAACATTCGCCTTACCTCTAGTATATGCTCCATTATCATTATTTCTTTTAAACCTAGCAATGTTAGCCTGAAGTTTGTGTCTATCGATCCAAATCGTGCATAAATTACTCACCAACCTTTCCACATTAAACACATTTATAAACCGAACAAAACCAAATCACTTACCGTTCTTCGCTCTCTTGTTTGGAATGAATGAGTCCACAACGTGCCCATATATTTTGCATGAATTAAACAACTCCTTAGCAGAAATCGTCTCAGGAAAGTTCGTAATGTAAATTGACGTTGCAATCTTAGCAAGATCATCCTCTTTGGATCTATAGGTTCCCATCACAAACAACAACACCAAATTTAAAACAAGAGAAAGGAATATTAAAATTTGACAAACCCTAATCAAATGAATGTTGAATCAAACAAAAGGAATTGAAGCATCAAAACAGGAATACAATCAATACGAGAAGATATTGATATTTAGGTTTATTAAATAAATAAAATGATTGAAAAAAGAATGGTGTTATTTGAAAAATTGAATTAGGGAAAATGATGGATTGGTGATTTAGGATGAGGGTTTTGAAGGAATTGAATTTTAGTGAATTGGAAGTTGTTTAATTTTGATCATGGTGATCATGGTGTTCGTGGATAGCAAATCGCCTCTGTTTCAGTAATTAAATGTAAAGAGTGCTTTTATTTGTAAACAACTTATAAGTACCTACATTTAAGCAAAAAGAAAAAGAAAAATAAACACCCTGATAAGTTTTGGTGTTTTTTATTACTGTGAATATATGAAGAATAACGAGTTAAAATTGCACGACATACATGAGAAATTTATTAAAGGAAGGTTTAGTGACTTTATTTTCTATGTTTTACAGAAGTAACATTAAAAAATAGTTTCTTCGAGCATCCACAATAATGGAGCTTTTAAAAGGTTCATAAACTAGTCAGGTCATCAAATTATAAACCCTTTGATTTTTTAGGCTCCGTTTCTTTTTATTTTGTATTAAGTTCCATTTTGAGAATTGGTCTGGTTTGATATACGAGACACGTTAACGCTAAGAGCTAAAGGTGTGGTATCGCGGACCGACATTATTGTGCCAACGTGGCTCCCGGGTTACCGGCGTTACCACACCGACCCAAGCAAGAAACCAACGTCGTTGGTCCGGATGTTGATGTATCAACGTGCGTTGAGAGGCAAAATTTGCATATTTCTTTTTTTGATTTTTAGTTATTAAAAATGATAATGTCTGTGTTGTGTGTCTGCGAGTTTGTGAAAGAAGTTGTCGAGGAAGATGAGTGGTATATTTATTTATTTATTTATTTGTTTATTTATTTATTAACCTTTTGTATTTGAATTGGGTGGTTGGATAGTGCTTTTGGATTGGGCTGTTTTTTTTTTTTTTTGTTAAACACGTTTAATTTTTTTATGTTTGAGTTTTAATTTTGTAATTTTTTTAAAAATGTTATTTGTATTTTAATTTAATGAATGAAAATTTATTTTGGTAAAAAAATAAAAAAGAAAATAAATATGGTGGGTCACAAAAAGGATGTTGTCAATGGTGTTATCAGTGAGGGGTTTCTTTTGTGTGTGTGTTGATATTAAAAGTGAGGATAGTGATGTGAAAACATTTCTTTTTTAAAAGGAAAAACTTTTCATTAAACTAAAAAGGATTACAACACAAAAATAAGAGCCCCATGAGCCAACAAATTGATGAGCTCATGATAACCACACAGTCACTTCAGTGACAACAAACACTGTAAAACCACACCCTTCATGTACAATTTTAGCGACAACAACCAACATAATGAGATAAACCGCACAAATGTATCTTCCTTTTGAGATCCATGTCTGGCCTACCACAGAAGCAAATAAACCAAGATTGAAACTTCACTTGTGACCCCACATACTCAATAATTACATCACACTTGACCACCAGCATCTCAGCAACCTCAATAGAGCTTAACCAACTCCAGTAGTAGCCACAGTATCGCAAGAAAATGGACTTTCCAACCATTTTTCCCATTTCAAATTCCACTTTCTTGATCTCTAGAATTCACTCAAATGCGTTTAGTTGAATAACCCGAAAACTTGAGAATTTTCAACTAAAGGCATTTGAGTGTTATATGTGACAATACTTTTTGGTGTTATATGTGTCACTTGAGGCCAATTAAAACACGAGTGTTTCTTTTTTCTAAATGAACCATCATACTTGTAGTTAATGACTAGTTTACCCTTGTATATGAAATCACTATTGACATCCAAAATTATTATTTCAAGTTACTTTTGACATTATGTAGTTCCCTTTGCCATCCCATGAACAAACTCAATAATTTTGTAACAATTGTAAAATAGAACAAATTATTAAGATTCTTGACATTTTGTGCTACAAGAAATACCAATCAATACACAAGCAAAATATAGATGTGGTGGAACAACAACATGGTGGTGCACCGCCGAGTGATGACAAAATGTGGAGGAGGCAATGAGATAAATTGAGATGTAAAGAAGAAAGTGATAAAAACAAATGAGGAGGGTAAATAAAGACTAAACATAATAAGGGGGTTAAGTTTGGTTTGTCTACCTCCATTATGTTCGGTCTCGTTCGGTCCCTCTACTACCCCAACCAAACCCAACGTGTCTCTCCCCCTTTCTCAAATACATTGTTTTTGGTCCGGTTGTGGACCGAATGAAGCGATTTGGTTTGTGTGGGTGTATTTTATATATATTTAATTTTGTGTGACAGGTTTTTCGTTTTGAGTGGGGTTCATTACTACGAGTGTTTGGTCTTGGTTTCGTCTAAAAGAGATAAAGCTGAGGTGACGCTGATATGGTTTGTTTCTTTGCTTGGTCTTATTACTATTAGATAGATTAAGTTAGTCGGCCCAAGCCCAGTCTGCGGACTTAAGGTCCATAAGATTTATCTAGAGTTTTCAAGGTCACATTTATACTTTATATAATGTCATAAATAATAACTTACGGGGTTTACAATGTCTAACAATTACATTCAACCTAAAGGATATATTTGTCACGTTTGTCTTGTTTTGCCTCTAGTTGGATATATAAGAGCATGCATATCCATAACTTGAGTTATAGTTTAACACCACGCGCCGCCACATCGCCTTTAACATTTCACCTTAAAATCCCCAAAAACACCCACAACAATAACATTCCCAAGTTAAACTTTAACACCCAATAATTTACAAAATAACCCCTCATTTAGGGCATAAATGAAAAAGAAAAGAAAGAAAAAATAAATAAATAAATAAAAAAGCAAACAACGCCCGTTAGGGCCCTAACGCACCCGGCTTAACGCCCATATAACGTCGGAGGTCCATTGGGTAAGCAAATGGGGTTTTGAACACAAGACATCCCAGCTTATCGCCACTCTATTCACCTTTTCGTCATCCACATGAACTCCCATAATTTTGCTTTTACTCATGTTTATACGAAGCCCCGACACCTTATAAAAACAATCAAGAACATGAACAAGAGTTGTAATGTTGCTCTCACACCACTGTCCAACAAAGACCGCATCATCCGCATAAAACATATGAGACAGATTGACCATATCACCACCTAATTTGATCCCTTTAAACATACCCTTGTCCACAATACGTTGGAAAGACAAATGAAGGCTTTCCATAATTAATATATAAAGAAAAGGGGATAAAGGATCATCTTGTTTAAGACCTTTACCGTATTGAAATTCTTCCGTAGGACAACCATTCACAAGAATCGAACCTCTCGAGGAGTTAAGGCAACATTGAATCCATTTGCACCACTTGTCACCAAAACCGAATTTCCTAAGTATAGTACTTCATCTAAAAATCCCATCTAACCGAGTCATATGCTTTCTCAAAGTCAACCTTGAAGAAAAGCGCTGGTTTCTTCTTCACTTTACACCATTGAATAACTTCATTTAAAATGAACGGTCCGTCAAGGATCTGTCTATCCGCGATAAAAGCCGATTGCACTTCGTTAACAATATCATCCAAGACACTCACGAGACGATTATTTTGTCAATAATTTTGTAAATGCTACCAACCAAGCTGATGGGCCGAAAATCTTTGACATAATTAGCGTTAAGAGATTTTGGAATCAAAGCAATAAAAGATGAGTTGCAACCTTTTGGGAAGTCAGTATGCAAGAAAAAAATACCTAACAGCATCATAAACATCGTTGTGAATAAGATACCAGAAATGTTGAAAGAATCCGAAAGTGAATCCATCGGGTCCTGGAGCCTTTTCCGTACCACAATCCCAAACCGCCTTCTTGATCTCATCATTGGAAACCTCACGTTCTAATTCCCGTAACTGAATTTCCGAAATCTTTTTAGGAAAGTACATAAGAATGCTCGCATCCTTGTTGTTAGGAATAGAGAACCGAGCACTAAAATGATGGTAAAACTCTTTTTTTACCTGTTGAGGATCGTCAACCCAAACACCATCTACCATAACCCCCGAACCCCTGAACTAGATCGTTTTTTATTTAACATACCATGAAAAATTTAGAATTCTCGTCCCCTTCAATGGCCCACTTAATTTTAGTTTTTTGAGCCAATTCTTTAGCAAGAAGTCCGTCAATCTTTTGCATTTTGTTAACAATCTCCTCTCTTCTGAGAACATCCTCCTCTCCCCCATTACCACTATCAATGATGTCGCCAATGTTCACAAGATCACGAATACATTGATATTTATCCTTTTAGTACCATTTTTAAAAGAAGCATTCCATTCCTAATTTTACTTTTAACAAATTTAAACTTACCCATAATGTATCTTATAGCATTAACATCCTTACCCACATAAGACCTCCAAGCATCTTCAACAATCTTATTAAATCCTTCAATATCCAGCCAGTAATGAAAAATTTAAGGAGTGGGACCATTGTCAACATACCTTTCTCGAAGAAGAATAGGACGATGGTCAGATAAATATCGATCAAGAGAAATGGCAGTGATATTCGGACTATTATTGATCAAATTTTCGGAAACCAAAAACCTATCAAGCTTACTCATTTTTTCCCCGATGTATGACACCATGTATAATGACATCCACCAAGATTAATCTCCACCAATCCAGAATCTGCAATAAAAGAATTAAATCTTTGAGCTCCACGAGCATTAAACACCAAACCATATCTATCATATTGGACTCTAACCTCATTGAAATCCCCCATAATGACGACCTGCCCTTTCCATCTATTGATCTGGCATTGCAAATATTCCCATAACATGAACTTTTCCTTAATATCGTGAGGCGCATAAACCACACCAATAAGAAGATTCTGACCTTTATGACACCATTTACCCCTAATCAAAACGAAAGAATCCGAAATCGTGACACTATCTTTAACAAAAAAATTAGGATCCCAAATACACAAAATACCACCCGAGTTTCCCACAGCCTCACTATGGACGTAATCAAAAGATAAATTACCCCAACATGTTCTGATACAATTAACATGCATATCATTCATCTTCGTTTCTTGTAGAGCAAGAAAGTTCACCTTATGTTTATTACACAGCTCCTTAACCCAATCTTTTTTAGGCTTTTGGGCTAGGCCGTGGATATTTAAAGATAAATAATTCATCTAAAAACCTCCTCCACTCCTTTTGCTTCGATAATCTCAGCAATATTTGACATGCATCCCTCCATTTTGTATCCCATAACCGTGCCAACTTTAATCACCTCTTCAAGAACAGCTAGTATTGAACCACCAGTACGTGGTAACTCGGATTTTATAAAATGACCAGATGAAACTGAATTGTCACCACTTTCGACAGATTTCTTTGAGACTTACAATTTTATATGAACCATCTGTAACAGTATGATCCTCCAAGTTTACATTCTCTCCTCCTGCATGCATATTTTCCACAACATGGTTCTCTTTAGGAGAGAAACCAGGGGAATTGCATACTCCTTCTGACACAGCTACACTCTTATCCTTTTATGAAGTAAAGTATAAATCTTGAAAGGATCCTCCGATATGTTTGTATCCTGACCAATTTCACCTACCTCCATATTGGAATTCTCTTGTTTGTCTACTGACCCATACACATTTTGATCTCTCTCAACATCCTCCTTGTTAATGTCCTTTGAACATCTAGTGAAAACCTCGTCTCGAGATCCTCTCTGCATCATTATCATCATCAGATATATTCAATTCTGATCATTTAGACCTTCAAAATTCATGTAATTATCATCGTGCTCTTCATCTTCAACTTCATCTTGAAAATCTGGCACCCACCCGGTGTTTCATTAACCCTAATCCAATATACCTTCCCCTTATGTATAATTTTAAATTCCTCTGATATACTTCTGACCATCTTCGTGTGAATGCATAGTCTCTTGGAATGATAACACAATTCTTCCTTGTCATCGACATCCAACAGCTCACCCCACTTGGTAGCAATACGATTAAATGTTTTACTCGACCACAGCTTGAAAGGAATTCCTTCTACCTCCACCCATGCAATCCTTTTTGTCAACTGAAAATCCAAAGATGTTGCCCTAATAACCGAAAACCAATATCCAATACTAACATTATTTTGGAACCTTTTCATCAATTCCTTCGAGATGAATTCCAACATAACCCAAAATTCTCCCAAGTATTGTATTTTAACATCCGTAAATCCCTCATTAGATATTGTCATCTTGAGATGTGCCAGGAGGCAAAATCTTTCACCCTACCCATAAGAAAGTGTGAAAGATCTGTTGAACTCAAGCAGTCATCGTCCCAACACCATGGTAGGTTGTGTTTCTTTGTTTGCATCTCCTTTTTTCATCCCCTTTCACAGCCCTAACATAGGAATTCCCCAGACCAACATTATCATCTATGGATTGCGATTAACTTTTCACTTCCACTGTTATTTGCTCTCTTGTCATTGTCTCTAAAGCCAACATTCGCCTTACCTCTAGTATATGCTCCATTATCATTATTTCTTTTAAACCTAGCAATGTTAGCCTGAAGTTTGTGTCTATCGATCCAAATCGTGCATAAATTACTCACCAACCTTTCCACATTAAACACATTTATAAACCGAACAAAACCAAATCACTTACCGTTCTTCGCTCTCTTGTTTGGAATGAATGAGTCCACAACGTGCCCATATATTTTGCATGAATTAAACAACTCCTTAGCAGAAATCGTCTCAGGAAAGTTCGTAATGTAAATTGACGTTGCAATCTTAGCAAGATCATCCTCTTTGGATCTATAGGTTCCCATCACAAACAACAACACCAAATTTAAAACAAGAGAAAGGAATATTAAAAATTTGACAAACCCTAATCAAATGAATGTTGAATCAAACAAAAAGGAATTGAAGCATCAAAACAGGAATACAATCAATACGAGAAGATATTGATATTTAGGTTTATTAAATAAATAAAATGATTGAAAAAAGAATGGTGTTATTTGAAAAATTGAATTAGGGAAAATGATGGATTGGTGATTTAGGATGAGGGTTTTGAAGGAATTGAATTTTAGTGAATTGGAAGTTGTTTAATTTTGATCATGGTGATCATGGTGTTCGTGGATAGCAAATCGCCTCTGTTTCAGTAATTAAATGTAAAGAGTGCTTTTATTTGTAAACAACTTATAAGTACCTACATTTAAGCAAAAAGAAAAAGAAAAATAAACACCCTGATAAGTTTTGGTGTTTTTTATTACTGTGAATATATGAAGAATAACGAGTTAAAATTGCACGACATACATGAGAAATTTATTAAAGGAAGGTTTAGTGACTTTATTTTCTATGTTTTACAGAAGTAACATTAAAAAAATAGTTTCTTACGAGCATCCACAATAATGGAGCTTTTAAAAGGTTCATAAACTAGTCAGGTCATCAAATTATAAACCCTTTGATTTTTTAGGCTCCGTTTCTTTTTATTTTGTATTAAGTTCCATTTTGAGAATTGGTCTGGTTTGATATACGAGACACGTTAACGCTAAGAGCTAAAGGTGTGGTATCGCGGACCGACATTATTGTGCTAACGTGGCTCCCGGTTACCGCGTTACCACACCGACCAAGCAAGAAACCAACGTCGTTGGTCCGGATGTTGATGTATCAACGTGCGTTGAGAGGCAAAATTTGCATATTTCTTTTTGATTTTAGTTATTAAAATGATAATGTCTGTGTTGTGTGTCTCATGAGTTTGTGAAAGAAGTTGTCGAGGAAGATGAGTGGTATATTTATTTATTTATTTATTTGTTTATTTATTTATTAACCTTTTGTATTTGAATTGGGTGGTTGGATAGTGCTTTTGGATTGGGCTTTTTTTTTTTTTTTGTTAAACACGCTTAATTTTTTATGTTTGAGTTTTAATTTTGTAATTTTTTAAAATGTTATTTGTATTTTAATTTAATGAATGAAAATTTATTTTGGTAAAAAAATAAAAAAGAAAATAAATATGGTGGGTCACAAAAAGGATGTTGTCAATGGTGTTATCAGTGAGGGTTCTTTTGTGTGTGTGTTGATATTAAAAGTGAGGATAGTGATGTGAAATCATTTCTTTTTTGAAACGAAAAACTTTTCATTAAACTAAAAAGGATTACAACACAAAAATAAGAGCCCCAAGCCAACGAGCTGATGAGCTCATGATAACCATGCACTCACTTCAGTGACAACAAACAATGTAAAATCACACCCTTCATGTACAATTTTAGCGACAACAACCAACATAATGAGATAAACCGCACAAATGTATCTTCTTTTTTAGATACATGCCTAGCCTACCACAGAAGCAAAGAAACCAAGATTGAAACTTCACTTGTGACCCCACATATTCAATAATTACATCACACTTGACCACCAGCATCTCAGTAACCTCAACAGAGCTTAACCAACTCCAGTAGTAGCCACAGTATCGCAAGAAAATGGACTTTCCAACCATTTTTCCCATTTCAAATTCCACTTTCTTGATCTCCTAGAAATTCACTCAAATGCGTTTAGTTGAATAACCTGAAAAACTTGAGAATTTTCAACTAAAGGCATTTGAGTGTTATATGTGACAATACTTTTTTGGTGTTATATGTGTCACTTGGAGGCCAATTAAAACACGAGTGTTTCTTTTTTTCTAAATGAACCATCATACTTGTAGTTAATGACTAGTTTACCCTTGTATATGAAATCACTATTGACATCCAAAATTATTATTTCAAGTTACTTTTGACATTATGTAGTTCCCCTTTGCCATCCCATGAACAAACTCAATAATTCTTGTAACAATTGTAAAAATAGAACAAATTATTAAGATTCTTGACATTTTGTGCTACAAGAAATACCAATCAATACACAAGCAAAATATAGATGTGGTGGAACAACAACATGGTGGTGCACCGCCGAGTGATGACAAAATGTGGAGGAGGCAATGAGATAAATTGAGATGTAAAGAAGAAAGTGATAAAAACAAATGAGGAGGGTAAATAAAGACTAAACATAATAAGGGGGTTAAGTTTGGTTTGTCTACCTCCATTATGTTCGGTCTCGTTCGGTCCCTCTACTACCCCAACCAAACCCAACGTGTCTCTCCCCCCCCCCCTTTCTCAAATACATTGTTTTTGGTCCGGTTGTGGACCGAATGAAGCGATTTGGTTTGTGTGGGTGTATTTTATATATATTTAATTTTGTGTGATGTGTTTTTCGCTTTGAGTGGGTTCATTACTACGAGTGTTTGGTCTTGGTTTCGTCTAAAAGAGATAAAGCTGAGGTGATGCTGATATGGTTTGTTTCTTTGCTTGGTCTTATTACTATTAGATAGATTAAGTTAGTCGGCCCAAGCCCAGTCTGCGGACTTAAGGTCCATAAGATTTATCTAGAGTTTTCAAGGTCACATTTATACTTTATATAATGTCATAAATAATAACTTACGGGGTTTACAATGTCTAACAATTACATTCAACCTAAAGGATATATTTGTCACGTTTGTCTTGTTTTGCCTCTAGTTGGATATATAAGAGCATGCATATCCATAACTTGAGTTATAGTTTAACACCTGCCACGTCAGCGCCACATCAGCTTTAACATTTCACCTTAAAATCCCCAAAAAAACACCCACAACAATAGCATTCCCAAGTTAAACTTTAACACTCCAATAATTTACAAAAATAACCCCTCATTTAGGGGCATAAATGAAAAAAGAAAAGAAAGAAAAAATAAATAAATAAATAAAAAAGCAAACAACGCCCGTTAGGGCCCTAACGCAGCCGGCTTAACGCCCATATAACGTCGGAGGTCCATTGGGTAACGCCCCATAATGCCCGTTAAGTCCCTTCTAACGCCCGTTAGGGGGGTGACAATGGTCTAAACCCATACCTCACCACCCACCAATAATATCATTCCACCTAATCTCATACCTCACTCATACCTCACCATAGTTTTTTAGTGTCAATGGTCATTCCATACCTCACTCATTTTTATTTTAATTTTTTTTATTCATAATTATATTAAACAATTAAATAAAAACTTAATATTTCATTAATAATAAAAAAAATTACATAATACTTAAAAAAAATTACATCACCGTTGAAATAAAAAGAAAATTATACTAGTCATCGAGGTATGCTATGTCTAGAGCCGCTACATGCTCCGTAAGATCAAATCGTAGACGATTATGGATATCTTCGTCGATTAACTCCTGTAGTGCACTGTCATTGTAAACTGGCGCTACCGGCTGATCCATTATATGAACCGGTGATATTGCCATCTCGTCGTCTTTTAAAATCATATTGCAAAGTATTATACACGCATAAACGAGGAGTCGATTCTTTTCGACCGACATAGCCCGTAGAAGACGACTGAGAATCATTCATTTTCCCTTACGACGCCCAAAAGCTCGTTCGACATCCTTTCTTGCAGACTCTTGTATCTTCTTGAATCTCTTTTCCTTCGGGTCAGTGGGAAACTTATATGCTTTAACCAACGTTGAATAAGTAGGATAGATTCCATCGGTAAGATAATATCCACGCTTGTAAAGCCGTCCATTTATAGTAAATGAGCTTTTGGCGCCTGCTCCATTTCGCTCAAGAAGATACAACGAGATTGATTCAAAACATTGATGTCGTTATTTGCACCGGAGGTCCAAAAACGAATGCCAAAACCACAAATCATTTGAAGCGATCGCTTCAAGCATAATAGTCGGTATTGGTGATCACCTCTTTATATTGGCCTCTCAATGCCTAGGACAATTTCGCCAAACGAAATGTGTACAATCAATGCTACCAAGCATTCCGTGAATTTTCTTGATGTGCCTCGAATAACCGTGCAACGTCATGGGTTGTCGGCCCACGTAAGAACTCTCGACCGTATAACTAAATTACCGCATGGCAAAAATGATCAAGACAATCTCCTACAAAATATTTAAAAATATATATATATATATATATATATATATATATATATATATATATATATATATATATATATATATATATATATATATATATATATATATATATATATATATATATATATATATATATATATATATATATATATATATATATATATATATATATATATATATATATATATATATACCGTGCCTAGCGGCAATGGTGTCTAGTTCCGACGAAGTTTTGACGGCGAATAATTAATATTCGAAAAAAATGTATTTGTAGCGTTAAGGAATGTGTTCGAAGAACTATAGCTGCATTGTTTTTTAATAGTGTCGATGTGTGTTTGAGAGTGTATAGTTGTATAGTTTGCGAGAAACATTGATAGTTGTATTGCGACAAATTGTATCATCTAGTTGCATTGGTTTGTTACTTTGTGCATGTCTTTTTTGTATCTTTCTGTCACGCTAAATAGTGTTAGTTATAAACTTGTGATAAGGTCCTCCTTGGAACGGTTTATAAAATAGATACTCTCCCCGTCTCCGTCTTAAAATTATTTGACAAACTTTGATTAATCGGCAGAAACAAAACATCAGTCCAAGTGTATATTCTTTAAGATTGTTCAAGCATTTGTCAAAGCGTATATTCTTTAACATTGTTTAAGCATTTAACTACGGTAATAGTGGTTCATGACCTACTATAGCTAACCTCGGTCCTTGCAAGATTATAGCTATTTCCAATGACTTGCACCTTATTTCAAATTTTCTTTTGTCTCATTGACACCTGCCAACCCTAGACTATACTTCTCACTTTAATCTTGTATTTACTTTATCGTCGTCGTTGTCGTTGTCATCTTTTCCCGTCTACCAACGTCTTTTGCTTGATTTACACAAATCTCGAATTCCCTGGTTGTAAAATTAATTCAAATTTTTAATGCACTTTGGCAATATAAAAAGGGTAATGCATTAAAACAACATTGTACTTCGTAATACTCCGTATTATTGTTTTAGTTGTACGGCGTAACAATTTATCAACGATTGTGAATTGTAATTCTTAATTTTTATAAAGCCATTTATAAAAGAGGATCTTGGAAGTTTTCACAAATAATTCTAGATACAAAACCATTAAGTTAAACAAAATTTTATAAAGAGATCTACATTCGAAGTTTTCAACAAAAATGCCAATTCTTTTTTTAACATAACGCATCGGAAAAAAAGCTCCAACTTCAAATATTAATCTACTTTTAGTTTCTAAAATACAAAGTATAAATATCAAGCCAAAATATTAGCAGTTCTCATAGATATGAACCATTATCCAAGCAAACTAAAAACCACCAGCACAAAAAAAAATCAGATCCAAATACAGCCTTACAAAATCATTGGCCAATCACACAACAAAATTATACCAACTTACTGAAGAAACCGTATACTGAAGGCGGCAACAACAAGTTTCGGCATCAGAAGAGATGGCCACAGCAGATCTACAAATTTTTATAGTCAAAAATGTTACAAAAACTCAGTTCTATAAAAGAAAACCTTCAATATTCGAAGAACTGATGGATCGATAAAATAAAAAAAATCATAAAAAACTCAATAGATATATTTAGATTTATAAATAAAAATTCACAAACCTCAAAAAGGTTATAATAGCAGCAGATTCGGTAGTAGGGTTCCGGTTTAATGGGTATCGTCGTGGTTTCGTGGCGGTGGCGCTTGTGGTGCTTACAAGGCGAGTGTGGTAAGTGGCGTATTTAATGGTGTGACACAGGTGAGTTTGGGTTTTTAGAGAGAGAGAAATTTGTGGTAATGTGTGTTTTTAGAGAGAGAGAGAGTGTGTTTATCAGGTTTGAGAGTTTGTTTGTGTTGGAGGGTTTTATATCTTTTAGGTTCGGGGCTAGGTTTGGGTGGCTGAATCTTAAATTTAGATTTGGTGCAAGGTTCGGATTTAGGCTGTGTTTATTGCTCTTTTATAAGAGAGTATAGATATATATATATATATATATATATATATATATATATATATATACCGAATTTAAAATTAGAAAAATACCGAAATACAAAAAAATTCGGACGTTCTTCGTGACATGTTTAAATAGTCATCAAATCTATCCGGAGGTTCACCCGCATGAGTTGCCGAATGGCCGATGTGCTTTTTGTAACGCTGAAACTTTTTTTTCTCCTCGCCTGGCTCTCTTTAAACCATTCAAATCTCGCTTCAACATCACCAACAATTCTTAAAAACAAGCTTTTACTCATTCGAAATCTTTCACGAAAAACACGGTCGGAAACTTTGGTCGTTCGACGAAATAGTCATTCATTAAAGTTTGTAATGCTTTATCACGAAAGCGGGTGAAAGACTGCCCCCGAGTATTGCTTGAGCTAGCGGTGTCTTGAAGGGAATCGCGCAAAGCGAAATAGGTTTCTAGGGTACTACCGGTGGAGAAAATTAGTTCGGAAGACTCTTCAGGAAAAATTAATTCGTCATCGGATGAAGAAGAGGATGATGAAGACATTTTTTTGAGTGTTGTAGTTGATTTGTGTGTGTAAAAATGATGAGATTTGGAATAAATTGTGAGGAGGATGAAGTGTTATTTATAAAGGGGAATTTTTATTTTTTTTTTTATTTTTTTTAATGCATGGATAACGGTCGGAAATTCAAACCAAGACCCACGCTCCACTTCCTCTTCTCCTTCAAACCGCTTCGGCAAAGAAAGCCGCTCCCCATACCGAAACCACCATACCGCACGGCTGGCAACGGTGTTGTCGTGCGGTATGGTTGCATACCGAATGCATATTGAAGGTGTTGCCACCCCCCTTAGGGCGTTATGGATGTGCATGCTCTAAGGGCCCTTTCTCTCATCCGCCCGCCTCTTCTACTAAGAGAGTTAACCCTTTTTCTAAAGTGGGAGAGATCGTGGTTTCTGATTCTGAAGATGAGGTGGTTGCTAACTCATTTGATGAGTCTGCTAATCTATTCGGTGGTGGCCAAGAGTTTGAAGATGAGTATGATGACTATGACTACGATGACTATGCGAATCAGGTTTACGATTTTCCAGGGAATTTGGATGCCTTTAATGCCATGTATGGCACCAAGCTTCAAGGTCCTAGGAAGTAATTTTCTTTCGTTATGTCCTATGTTATCATTTGAGTAGTGGTTTGTTTTCTTGTTTAGAAAATAGGAAGTATCCGGTTATGTAAGCTTTATGCCTATGTAACGGGTGAGATATGGGATTTCACCATATCCATTGTACTTAAACGTTTTTGGTTAATATATTTACTAGGGTGTAGGATTACTCCCCTTTACCCCAAAAAAGAGCCGTTTCTCTCTCCTGTAGAATCTAGACACTTTTCAGAAAAGTTAAAAGAAGAAACGCTCTAAGTTGACCCCTCACAACCGGATCTGTTAGCTAAATGGGCTATATTAAGTGAACAATAAACAACCCTTAAACCTGTTTACACTATGCATAGACCTTTTGTAGGTTCATAATGTGTCTCCATAATTTAGTGGTAAAAGGTTTTGAACCACTCCATATCCTAAATGTCTTCAAGCCACCTAAACATGAAACATGTATTCTCTATGGTTTACAGTTTTTAGAACTTTTATTTTTCTGTTAAAAACTCACCATTGTGGATTCACCAAGTAGTAACATACTTTCATAAAGAAAAACAAACATTATGCCTACTTACTTTAACCGGTTATTGTTGAGCACTTGTGCATGAGTTGGTTTTTACTTTTTATGGCTAGGGATTCACTTTAAAGTTGTTGTGGTAATGGGTTTAATGAGAAGTAACCCATGCGCCCAAATCTGTTTGATAGGCCAATCTTTAAAGATTTTTCATCTGTAAGTGTTAGTCCAATAAGAAAGAGTAATAGCACCTAATGCCCACTTAGCTATAATGTGACGAGACAACGTACAATATCGTGTAATAAAGTCGCAATTTGTACAAGAGGTCTCTGTGTACAAGATGATTGATGCAAAACCAAGGGATTAACTACTATTTCAATTCTTAAAAGATGCATGTCATAAGCAATTTCACACACATCTTCACAATTTAATGCTTTTGAGTGACCCATCAACGAAGAGGTCGTGGGTACAAGTTCCGTTAGAGACATTTGTTATTAAAGTAACAAGTGCAACGACTTTGGAAGATAAAAAGTTACATAAGTAGTAAATATATATTATCACTTTTTCATTTATGCTTAGCACATCTATTACAGTACACCATTTTTGCATAATCTCATTTATACAGAACACTTCTAACTCCACAGAAAAACACTGCAGGCTGAATATGAATATGAAACTTCATTTTTTTATCATATATATACATACAGTTGGGACCTACACTTATGCTGAAAAGAGATACACAGGAGTATCGAGGTTGTTCTCCAAATAATAAATCTGTGAGATAGACTGAACTGAGTCATGATATCCTCAACGCGATAATTCCTGTGACACGTTTCTCATGGTTGGTCTGGCCTTTGGATCTGTGAGAATGCATGCCAATGCCACATGACAAACACGCAAAATTTCCTTTTCGATTAGCCTGTCTGCTGGGTAAGAGAGACGCTGGTCCAATATATTTTCCAACATTGTACCATGGCTGGTCGAAGAGTTGAAGTATGAAAGAAGCTCTCCGGGATGTTTCCCTCCAATTGTTTCAAGTGCCACCACTCCAAAGCTATACACGTCACATTTTTCGTTCACAATCATGCTATATGCAAGTTCTAAATGGTCACATACAGAAAAGAATGTTAGCAAAGTTTAGCTGCTACTAGCTAGACGTAATTATACTTAAGAAGCGTAACAGTGCGTAGAAGTAACTACCTGGAGCAATGTATCCCAAAGTTCCTGCGATGACTGTTTGGTTGGATGAATCGGGGTCAAGCAATCTGGCTGCTCCAAAGTCAGCAACAAATCCTTCCAATTCCGAGTTTAGGAGAATGTTGTTGCTTGATATGTCTCTATGAACGATAGGCGGATTGCAATCGTGATGCATGTAAGCTAAAGCATGGGCTACATCCTTAATTATGTTCACCCTCTTCATCCAATCCACTTCAATAGCCAATTCATTGTCACTCAGTGCACAAAATAAGCTCCCTTTTTCCATGTATTCATATACAAGGAAGTTACATTTGTTATGCAAACAAAATCCGTACAGTTTCACAATGCTTTTGTGTCTTAGGCTGGTTAACACCTGGACCTCATTCTTGAAGCTCTGGTCGAATGTTGGTTGCTTAGCTTCATACCGGTGAAGTTTTTTCAAAGCAAATATTTGACCGCTAGGCAGTTTTGCCTTATAAACACTACCATAGCCACCAGTTCCAATGCAGTATCTAAGGTCAAAATCATCTGTAGCTGTGATGAAGTCTTCATATGCAATTGTTCCATCATAATTCAATATCGAGCATACGTCTCCATGTTTTGTGATTTCAGGCTGTATCTTTGTGGTAGCCTTTTTACGTCGGTAAATGACATAAGCAAAAACTAAGAAGAAAATTCCAAAGGCGATGGGGGAAGAAAAACGGTCAAACGGGGTACATGTTGTTTTCTTCGCTTCTGTTCACTTGTCAGATTCTGAGACTGATTTAAAAACAGTATATATGGGAAGTCGTAATATTTAAGTGCTTTTCCAACCAAATGGTTACCACTAATGTCCAAGTATTCTACGTATACACAATCACGTACATTTGTGATATTGCCGTCATCAGATTCCGAGAAAGGTCAAGATGCACAAGCAAACAGGGGTTACCAAACGACATGTTTCCTGACAACTGATTTGATGATAAATCAAGGTAATAGGGACTTGAGAGCTTCCCAAATGCTGGATGAATAGCACCCACAAGAAGATTATGATGAAGGTCTAAATGTCCCAAATTCTTCATATATGCTATATCGAGGGGAATAGGCCCACTGATAGAATTCATAGCAAGGTTTAAGTATTGCAGATAGCTTAGATTACCAAAACTTGACGGAATTGGACCATCAAGATTGTTTTCGCTCAAGTCGAGAACATTGAGATTGACCATGGATCCAAAAGATGGCGGGATGATATCCGTAAAGTTGTTTCGACTAAGATCAAGGTTTACTAATTGTGTGAGATTGGTTAGCCAAATCGGTAACTTACCTGTGAGTTGATTCCCACGAAATGAAAGATAGGTCAGGTTGGTGAGATTGGCCATGGAATCACAAAATGATGGGATCGAACCCATTAACTGGTTTTGACTAAAATCCACCGTAGCCAAATTTCTCAACCTCACTAGCTGAGATGGAATAATAACACTGAAATTATTATGAGAAAGATTGAGGTCTCTTAAACTTGTGAAGGAAACATGTAAATTAGCTTTTGAGGGAATTGGACCATCAAGATTGTTATTACTCAGGTCCAACGTTTCGAGGTAAGACAAGTTAGTTATAAGTGCAGGTGGGATTGATCCATTCAGTTGATTTGCGCTCAGGTCCAGGTTGGTGAGATTAACCATGGAACCAAATGATGAAGGGATTTGACCAATAAAGTTGTTACGACTAAGATCTAGATAATGTAAATTCACCAAACTCACAACCTGAATTGGGAGAATACCAGTGAAATTGTTATTAGAAAGATCAAGGTTTTGTAAACGGGTGAGATTGGCAAATGAAACACCTCTGATATAGTTATAAGAAAGATCAAGGTTTTCCAAACGGGTGAGATTGACAAACGAAACACCTGTGATAAAGTTATTAGAAAGATCAAGGTTTTCTAAAAGGTTGAGATTGGCAAATGAGACAGGTAATTTACCTGTGAGATTGTTATTAGAAAGATCAAGTTTTTCCAAACGAGTGACATTGGAAAACGAAACACCTGTGATATAGTTATTAGAAAGATCAAGGGTTTCCAAACGGGTGAGATTGGCAAACGAAACGCCTGTGATATAGTTATTAGAAAGAAAAAGGTATTTCAAACGGGTGAGATTGGCAAACGAGACAGTTAATTTACCTGTGAGATTGTTATTAGAAAGAGAAACGTATTCCAAACTGGTTAGATTGGCAAACGAAACACCTGTGAGATAGTTATGAGAAAGATCAAGGGTTTCCAAACGGGTGAGATTGGCAAACCAGACAGGTATTTTACCCGTGAGATTGTTATCAGAAAGATCAAGGTATTCCAAACGGGTGAGATTGGCAATCGAGTCAGGCAATGTACCTGTGAGATGATTACTATGAAGCGAAAGATATGTTAAGTTTGATAGCAAACCAATCTGCTCCGGGATGCTTCCTTCAAGCTTGCAGTTATCAATAGAAAGCTTCTCAAGGTTTGGAAATGAAGCAAAGTCGAGGCTTCTCAGATCACCTAGACCTTCATTATCATCACAGTAAAACTCTATCCCTATGACACTTCCTTCTTCATTGCAACTAATATGAGGCCATTTACAATGATCTGAAGAAGCATTTCTATCTCCCCACCAATTAGTTGCAAGCAAAGCTTTTGCTTCTCTTGATTTGTTGTAATCATTAGCGCTGGTTTTTGCTAACATAATAATGAGCATCATCAGCACACAAGTGAAGTTGTTAAGAACAGTAAGATTTTTGGAGGAAGTAGGACACATTGTTAATGCTTGTTTGAATGTTAAAACTCAAAACATCCCACCTTAATATAATGGAGCATATTTGGAGGAAGTAGGACACGTTGTTAATGCTTGTTAATTCTTGTTTGAACGTTAGTCAATAATAACAAGCTTCTTTGTTGAAAATCTTAATATATAATTCCTTTCCACACTGCTTTTGTCGAATACTTTGGCCACTTGAGGCCTTTAACCAGTGGGTTGGTGCCTGTGTATGGTAGTTTTATATGTATTGTAACTTTCATAAAACTGGACGGCTCTGTCCCTGTATTCTAAAAAAAAATTAAGAGAATTTTTAAAGTTATTTGATAGGTTAAAGATGCATTTTGAAAGTTTTTTTTATTTAAAAAGTATATATAGATATTAAACTTTAATATTTTTTATAAAATCGTACGTATGTGAAAAGCATATCAATATTTGGCTCGTTTTGTTCGTTATCGACTGACCTTTTTGGCAGTATTTTTTTAATTTAAGAAATCGCTAGATATCTATTAGCTACACGATAAATAAAATTTGTTATATAAAAAAGTCATAAATAAAAAGTAGTTTAGGGCTGTTTCGTAATTTCTTTTTTTAACTTTTGGATGATATAAATATTTATATTTTATTGAAGGATTGATTATTTTATTCAAAAGTATGTCACCGTCCATTGCCAAATGATATATATATATATAGTGTGAGGTTATTGTAAAAACCAAATAAATTGCGAGAACTGCGAGAACCAATCTACACCCTTAATTATTTGATCAACGGTGAAAATGATGAGTGGCACAAATGTAATAAACTTAAATATTAAGTAGTATTCTATAAAAGCTGGAGGGGTACTATGGGTATTTTGTAATTGATTCATTTAAAACCGTCAATATGTGTATCCTATCTCGTAAACCGAATCACATTTTATTTCTCTCTAATAAAAAACCCTAGCCGCCTGTGGATCTTGATATCTACTCAAAATTCGTCATCCAGTAACATCAGAGGTTCTTCAGATGTAGCCAAAGGTATGATCGATGGTGGATTAATTCCATGTCTATCAGGTATTCTTCGAGTGCCAGATCTAGACCATTTTAAAAAAGTTTTCGACTTGTAACGTAGTTTATGAACTCATTTATTTTATGAAAATGTTTTTGATTCGTAATTAGTATCAGTTTTATAAATTGATATAAATTTTAGTGTTGATTGTGTATAATTTTATTTGTGAAAAGATGTTATCTGATATGGGTAGGAGACCAATGATTGGGTGGGATTGGTGATAGGGGGAAGAGTAATAGAACTGATGGTGGTGGTGGAGTTGGAGGTAGTGCGAGTGGTGGCGGCGGTGGTGGTGTATCGATGTTTTCTATGCCGCCTGGGTTTTACTCGAAGAAACAGGAGAACGAGAATTTATCAAAAAGAAGAATATTTGGGTCAACGGATTATGAAAGTTGACTGCCATGATAACTTTTAGGTTCTTGCGGATCGGCTGATTTATCAAAAAGAAGAATCTTTGGGGACTGTCTTTTCTTTCCAATGCCAACATGGTCACATATGTGTATGATTTTAATTGGTCTCTCGATGGTCCGGTACTACACCTTCACTTTTCAGTTCAAGGAAGAGTTGTCCATAGAAGGCACCGACTAAGAATTACTCCGTACATGATAATTGTGAGGTAGATATCCCACTTATTTTTACAACATCTCATTTTGTTTGTTTTAGAGGAGACAAAACGTAGTTCGTGTTTTATAAGAGGTCAAAATGGGCTTTTTATTATGGGTCAAACTGGGTTTTGTGAGGCTAACACACATTTTATTATTTCATTTTATGGTTTTATACTGAAACAACATATATATGACTTTATGAGGTTTAAAACATTTAATTACACATCCAGTTATGATCACTAGATTATTGGAGGTAGAAAGGTGGGTGTGTGAGCAGGTCACATAATTAGAGGTTATATTTATGTTTAATTGGAAGGTTTTTTTAATTAAGTTTGCCATGACACCGTATGTGTTTAGCGTTTAAATAATACAACAAGAAAATGGTGTGCATATGTGTTATACGAGTAATTATTTGTATGTGTTTCATGAGGTGTGCATATGTGTTTTAAGAGGGATGCATATTTATTTTATGATTGGTATAAATTCAATTAAATTGGTTTGCACATGTGTTTTAAGGGGGCATGCATATTTGTTTTAAAGGGGGATGCATATATTTTTATGGTGGGTATAAATTTAATGAAAATACATGTGCAATGGTTGAGAATACATGTGCACAAAGCATAGGTTTAGGTGTTCGCTTAAATTGTTGGTGTCGCTTTTAAAATATGCTTTCTAATGTGATACAATTGTATTATTTTGTGGTAATGGTTGTACCGAATTGCTTTGGTTTTAATTTCGATGTTATTATGGTTTATAATAAATGACCAATGCCTTGAAAGGATTTATATGTAGTCAAACATATATACCATTTATCATTTATCAAGATCATGCCATTAGATAATGAATAAATCTGAATTTTGTGTAATACTATGTACCTTATAGTTTTAAAGATAATGTCATTAGATTATACATGCGCAACAGTACTAACTTTTTCGTGCGTGCTTGTTTCAGGTTATTGAAGATGATAATAGCATTGAAGACTAACAAGTGGATGCACATATAGATGCATGAAGATAATTTGCTGTATAACGTTTCTTCTTTGTTAAGATGAGCGAGACGATAAAAACACATGTGTACAAGGATTAAAAACACATGTGCACAAGGATTAAAAACACATGTGTAGATTTCATGGGTTCTTGAACCAAGCGAGGAATACATGTCCACACCTAAAAGATGAACCAACTGTTAAAGACATTGTAATATGCACACGCGCACGCTTCAAATATTTGTAATAAAACATATTTATGTAATATTTTTAATAAAGTTTTGTTGTTTGTATAAAATTGCATCAATCTATTAATAAATGTTTGTTGTTTGTATAAATTTATTTATGTAATATTTTTAAAGATACATGTGCAAATACAAAACACCTATGCATAAACAAAAAATAGAATTTTACATAATGCAAAACACATGTGCATATTGATTTTTAAACAGGTTAAAAAAAAAAAAAAAAAAAAAAATCTAAAATTTCGAAGAAAAAACCTTTTTAAAATAAAAATAAAAGATAAAATTAAAAGTAATTTTACCAAAATACCCTTTTGAATTAAATATTAAAACTAAATATACAAAAAATCGATTGGTTGATGGTGGTTCTCGTAATTTATTTGGTTCAAAATAACTTTTCCCTTATATATATATATATATATATATATATATATATATATATATATATATATATATATATATATATGATAACTTGGCTACAATTTTGTAGCCAATTGGCACAATCCTTCATTAAAAATACACTAGAATGATTCTGGAGCCACGAAAGAATCGTGACCCACAAAAATAGTAAGGGACCCACATTTTTAGTGCAAAATTAGACAATTAGCTACAATTAATTGTAGCTAATATATTCCCTATATATATATATATATATATATATATATATTTTTGTAAAGGGAGTAATCCCGCACCTCGGTAAATAAATTAACCAAATAAACGTTTAAGTACAATGGATATGAGTGAAATCCTATATCTCACCCGCTACGTAGGCAAAAAGCTTACATAACAAGATACTTCCAATTCTCTAAACAAGAACACAAACCACTACTCAAATGATAATTTATGACACAACACTAACATTACTTCCTAGGACCTTGAAACGTTGCCATACATGGCATTAAAGGAATCCAAATTCTCGAAGATCACGAACCTGTTTCGCATAGTCATCAAAGTCATAGTCATCATACTCATCTTCAAATTCTTGGCCCCAATTAAAATATTAGCAGACTCATCAAATGGGTTAGCAACAACCTCATCTTCGAATCGATACCACAATCTCTCCCACTTTAGAAAAGGGTTAACTCTCTTAGTAGAAGAGGTAGGCGGAATAAAGTGCACCATCATCATCCACGAGTAGCTTTCCCATCAATAATTAGCTTTTCAAGCTTACCAATCTTCTCGCCTATGGGAGTAGAACCACCATACATTGTTCCCATTGAATCACTCACAAGCTTGGCAGAGAAGAGTCCCGCCTCCTGAGGCTTAGACGCCCACCAATATCAATACGAGAGTCCACCCCGAGATCCATCAATACCGCTTCCTTATTAGTACCGTAAGACGTCCACCATGTCCTTGTTAGTAGAAGAATCATCCACAATACAATCATCTTCCATCTCAAGAGTCCCAAAAGCGTTAGACGTAGTAATCGTGTATCTTTAGCATTACCACTAGCAACGCCGGTGTCTTCGCCTTTGCAACATATACCGCTTCCTAGGTGCAAATCTAGGACCCTTACCCATATTAATACCACCATCATCTTCGTACCTTTAGGTTTGGCTTTCCGATTCGCACCACCTTAAAACCATCATCGGTTTCATCCACATTTGAGCCGGGAGGAGCATCATTATGCTCCTTAATACTTTAGGACAACAAGCGTTATCATGCCCAAACACTTTACATTCCACACAAGCAGTGCGGCTTCCATTCATATTCCACCTTTATACTTGCCGTAGTAAAACCAAGATCATCCTTATTAGGGATCGCCATAGTCACCACATGTTTAAGCTCAAATTCGATGATAATTCCACAAGAGCACGAGCAAAACTAATGCGACCCCATGAATCAACACACATGGAGCTAGTAAAAGCATCTAGCATAATCGGCTTACCCACCGAGTAGCAATTAAGCTCAACCCATCTTCCGAGTATGCAAGTAATGGCACATTATGCAATTTAATCCAAACGGAACTCTAGTTACCTCACTTTTGACAATAGCACATCGAGTCCATTTAGTGAGAATGAGAGGAGAATTGCGAATAATCCATGGGCCCCGTTGAAGAACACTCTCAACACCCTCTTTAGAATCGAATTTGAAGAGGAAAACACCATCATCATTCTTCATTAGTTTCTTAAAACCAAGCTTACCCCATGTATTGGTGACGAGTTCGTAACCAAATGAAAAGCAACATTCTTGCCAACAAAGAAGCCAACAAGTGTATTTTCATAACGGTTGAATACACCTTCCATAGCACCTTCGAAGCACCGTATCATGATTTTCAATTCGCATCTCATTCACCAAGGCACGAAAATTCACTTTCCTGAGACACGTTCGGATTTAATACATTAGCAAATGACCTTACTGTTAGTTTCAACGTTATGACCAAGTAGAAGCATTCACCATGTTAGGACTAGAATTCAACACATCGCAAAGATAAGGTGAAACTTTAGTGCTCGAATCCAAACCACCCATGCACGTATTCCTATAACTTGTATTTTCCGATTAATATTACCCCAAATAGAATCCGAATGAACATCATGCGTGCTAGGGTTAAGACCAACCCTAGCGACTTTTACGCACCTCGTGATCGCAGAGTCACCCTCTAAACCACGCTCACCTTGGAGACGCTTTTAACCTAGCTTCCAACTCCCGAATATCAACCCTTTGATACGAGTTCATGTCCGTGTTTACACCAACTTGATCGGCCAAGTTGGTGGTCGTTTTAGAAGCCTTCACCAAGAACCACCTTTATCAAAAACCCTTTTCCATCTCTCTACACCCCACAAACAAATCCAACAGATTCGATGAACACAAGCTAACAATCAACTTATTAATAAAACCCTAACCGAAAGTTAGGGTTTAAAGCACCACGATCAATTACTAACTCGCTCCCATGGTTAATCGCAATCCTAATCGGTGAAGAATGGATCCGATTACCAAAACCCTAAAAGAAGTATTGAATCGCCAAAACCGCACCCAAACAAGAGAGACGCAGTTCAAACCAATCACGAATCAAAGAACAAAGGTGTTAGTTAATACGAAATCGAAGAAGCACGAATCCCAAGGTAGGTTCGGTTTGAAAAAATCGATAAGGGTTGTTAGGGTATTGGTGATCGCCAGAGAGAAGTCGACTAGGGTTTATGGTTTATATATATATATATATATATATATATATATATATATATATATATATATATATATATATATATATATATATATATATAGTAAAAATCGTCCGATGGACGGGTATGACTTGTGGTTTTATTTTTATGATTTAGTAGAACAAATATATACTAAAAAGTAATTAAAAGTTAAATGAAACGGTTATGATTTATAATTGATATTACCATAATTCATAAAACGACTAAAAGGATGTAACTACTTTATAACATTTTGTTCTAAACAATATTAATCATGAACATCTATTACATTTGATAACATTATTAACATTTATTATTATTATTTTTATTCATAATAAAGACTTTAAGAATTATAATGTAAGTATAATGCACATAACCTCTTAAATTATTTCGAGCGGACCACATGTTTGGTACTGCAACTCAAAGTTGTTAATCATGTGTTGAGTTGTGAAATTGATAAAGATGTGTGAGGTTTTTTCTTTGAAAAGTGTTATTGGTAGCCCATAATAAGTAGATTAGAAGTTTTTGTTTAAAGTAAGAAGTTCAAGCATATTAAAAAAATTCAAAGAATCAACCAAAGGATTTGGTTAATAGTTAGGTGCTTAGCGACTACCAAAACGAAACTCTCAATTTATGATAGACCATGTTGAAGCAACCCGACCCAGTTGGAATGACCCAAAGCTTATATATTTTCATATTTATATTTGGCGAGTGACAAGCGGCGTGGACAATGATGCTAAGTCGTATATTCGATAGATGGTATCTAAGGGTCAACATAATCTGGATTTTTTCTTTATAAAAGTATAAAACATTGTATATTTGTGTTCAAATTGTAGTGTATTTGGTGTTACACTTTTGTTATATGTTTGATTGTTGGTTAGACTACGAGAGTCAAGGGTGACTACTTAGCCGTGGATTGGTGGTTCTTGGTAGCACCTTTACAAGATGCCATTTTGGGTGCAATTGGTAAGGTGAGAAAGGTTCTTGTTCATTTATGTCTAAAGTGTATAAAGATAAGAACTTGAAGTTAAAATTTGATTGAATTAATGTTGTTGTTTGTTTTGATGAGAATGAAGGTTGTTACACTTATTTATTGGATTTTCTTGAGGTGACACTTATCCATCTGCCGAGTATTTGAAGACCATTCTTGGTTCTGTATGCTAAATTTCGGTATAATTAGGGTGTGATATTATGGGATTGTGGGTGTTCTAGATGGTCGTTTGGGGTCTGTGAAATAGGAGTAGCAAAGGGTGAACTGGTCATTTTAATGGGTGTTTGGATGGCTTTTAACCGAAATAACGTTGGACGATTTGCCCATCACCATCTTGCAAATGACTTATAGTAGCGTATCATCATTGCAACTATTGCATCTTTATCAACCAAAAAGCTCATTAAACTATTCTTAAAGTTTTTAATAATCCTTCAACAAGAACTAATAAGATATTTAAATTAATGCATATACATTATTCTTTATATCAATCATTTATTGTCCACACGCTGCTTGTCACTTTGCCAAATATAAATATGAAAATGTATAAGCTTTCGGGTCATTCCAACCTGGGTCGGGTTGCTTCAACATGGTCTATCATAAATTGAGAGTTTCGTTTTGGTAAGCTGCTAAGCACCTAACTATTAACCAAATCCTTTGGTTGATTCTTTGATTTTTTTTAATATGCTTGAACTTCTTACTTTAAACAAAAACTTCTAATCTACTTATTCTGGGCTACCAATAACACTTTTCAAAGAAAAAACCTCACACATCTTTATCAATTTCACAACTCAACACATGATTAACAACTTTGAGTTGCAGTTCCAAACATGTGGTTTGCTCGAAATAATTTAAGAGGTTCTGTGCATTATACTTGCATTATAATTCTTATAATTTTAAAGTCTTTATTATGAATAAAATAATAATAATAAATGTTAATAATATTATCAAATGTAAAAGATGTTCATGATTAATATTGTTTAGAACAAAATATTATAAAGTAGTTACCTCCTTTTAGTCGTTTTATGGATTATGGTAATATCAATTATAGATCTTAACCGTTTCATTTAACTTTTAATTACTTTTTAGTATATATTTATTCTACTAAATCCTAAAAATAAAAACCACAAGTCATACCCGTCCATCGGACGGGTTTTGCCACTAAAAATAAAATAGGCTTTCCAAGATGGCTCAGTTCAGGTTCAAGATCAACTACGGTTTTACCGATTAGTGACTGTAAACCCGGAATTCGTTATTTAATTACACTTTCTAAATGCTGAGAAAATCAAGTCATATGTCAACACTCGTTATCAACAAAAACGGGAAAATGATTCATGACTGTAAACCGACCTATCAAAACATATTTGCAAGATGTTCAGAACCTAGTATTGAAGCCAAATGTTTGTTCATGTAAACCTAACAATGTGACTCTCGTAATGGCACAAATTGATCCATAGGGTACATGAAAAAATATAACTACATGAGTAGTACCTTTTTCCTTGAACAATCTTCGCTCAAAAAACCATAAAGTACGCTTCATTTTCGTGTCCTCAGCTGCGAATTTAGCGTTGTGGCCACGCAAGTGTCTGCACAGAGTAAATTAATAGTCAACAAACACTGGTTCATAATAATATTAGTTCTAAATGGAAGAAGGAATACGGGAATACCATTGGAGCTTACAACAGATTGTAGGTTAAATCTGCTACGTATAGATGGTGAAAAAATGGTGAACTCTTCAGGTTAATGACATATAATATTGTGTCTTTATTGATTTATCAATATACATAAGGTTTTCGTTATATTTTAATAGTATTGATACTGTTGACAGGGATTATAGATGATATGTTTAAAAGTATGCATCCTGACTCTGTACCTGTGAATGGCGTAACTCAGATGTAGCATGGGTATGACCCTTCTTTGTGAAGTAGATAATTTGCAAGAAGTCTTACGTTAAGTATGAAATTGTATGATGTAGTTCATGGTCACGTCCCTTCCGGAATATATTATTTAGTAGAGAGTTGACCTTCATGTGGACTGAGAATTGAGATATACGAAACTAATGCATTGCTTTTGACTGTAACTTTTATAGCAGGTGGGTGGATACAACTTTGTTGCCTATCTTACATATGTACTTAGCTTCATATTATTATAATAAGCACTAAGCAATGGTATGTTATCTTGATTGTCTGATATTTGCAACAATCTTTTTCTCTTCCTTACCAAGAGTTCGGTTGCACACTTATTGTCAAAGATTGCGACAATAGCAGTGCGGTGTGGCCATATGAATTTCTCCTATCGGTATGCTCTTCCTTTTAAATGAAGTTGAGCAACTTTTTAAGGAAACTATTATGGCCTTTAACAACCGCTAATATGGCTTTTGTTTCACTCCCATACCCTTACACATTATTGTTCCTCAATTTTGTGTTTTTAGGGATTTTTGAGGATGACGGTGATAAGTGTCATCTTCAAAGTTTATTCAAGTGATCGCATATCATTCATAGCTGCACAAAAGGATTAGTTGGATTGGAAATAGGATGACAGTCTGCTCACTTTTAAATTGTAAAGCATTGTAAATAAATATAGATATATTCGATTAATCACATCATTATGGTATTAATGTGAAGGAATTACGATAACCTCAAAATTTTTGAAGAACTCATAATACATTTATTTCCAGCTAGGACCCTGAGTTCATATGCATAAATAAATATATTACTATCGTATATTACATCTAAAATAAAAAACTTGTCACGGTAAAAGGAAGCCAAAATACCTCTGGCATGAATATTACAACAAAATTGGGAGGATGCTCATCAAATTCAGTACTATTTCCCCTTTTCATCCAAAGATCTGTATGCAACTATGCATTAGTCAAAATTAAAAATATAATGTTCGAAATGGTTGAGAACAGATGAAACAACTTACAGATCTAGCAGTCGCAATCTTTGATATTTGTATTCCTTAGCAAGTATCATTATTTCTTCCTAAATAAGATTATATCATTTTATGTGTAACAAATATTCATTACACTGTAAGTAAACAAAGTATAACTTTCTAAAGTATATGGTTTTACCTTCATAATTAACTTCATCAGTTCCGTTAGCAAACCAAGAAGACCAGATCAAAGAACCAGGTTCTAGAACATCTGGTTTTAGAAGATTCGCATCTTGAAATTTGTAATCTTTTATATTGGGACCTCGAGCGGGAACAATGCTACCATTGGTGCTAACTTTTCGGGAAACTAAAAATATGTTAACGGCCCAACCTGATTCGATGCGTTACCTAACCATCTTGTTCTCCAGACCTTACTGTGCTAAGAATCCCACTTCAATTGACTATAAAAGACCATTGTATACCAGCACAATATCACAAATAATGGGAGTGTTTCACGCTGCAATTTGAAAGATAACCATGTGATTTGAAAGAATCAAAATTAGATAATCAGTTTAATCAAAATAGTCTGAAAACAATAAGGTCTGGACGTTTTTACTTTTTAGGCTTTAGCTTATCTTTTGGTTTGCCAACTTATTTTGTTCAGTTTTTTGTCGTCAGACTATTTTTCGCCTTTGACCTTATTTTCCAACTTTAAGTCTTGATAACCTCATAAGTAAAAATGGAGAAACATGGGCTTATGAAAAATAAGTTTGCATGCCAGAAATAAGTTAAAACAAACACCCTATAAATTACCCAAAATGATCAATTAGGATTACTTACTCTTTTGAAATATATTGATAAATTGTGTATTTGAGAATACCAATATACGTCTGTTTTTTTAGTTCCTTTGGGTATGAGTTCTAAATCAGTTGTTGGATGCTTTTTGCTTTATTATCTAATTGCTTATTAGACGGGCCAAAACTGCTATCGAATGAAAGGCTTGACTGTCAATTACAGGTTAAAATCGGTAAATATGCTTCACACATTGATGCCAATCATTGATAATGAGTTACTAAATTTACCAATGACAACATGTAAAATTTATCTGTTCAAAAATATTTACCCACTCATTTAGGTTTGTTTAAATGTAATGGGCGCCTCTAAACTCTATACAGCAAACATAAATCAATGCACATTCTAGCCTTTTACAAAATGAAAATAATAGTGGAGTTATAACCAACCTTGATCAACTGAATATTGAGAGTGGATCAACAACTTGTATATGCTTCAGTCCATCCCAATCTGCTCATACCAAGATTCTATCTTTATTCCAAAAAACTAAAAATTAACAGAAACTAAACAACGGGTATTGTTTGTTTTAAGTTAATACAAAATTCAGCAGAATTTCCTGTTTTCTCATATATTAATTTTGCATGTATTTAACACTAACTTACGAATGGGCTATTCGAGTATGGCCTCAACCAACCCAATCCCATTTTCACCAACGTCAAAGTAACCAATCTGACCCATTATTAAATCCAACCCGACTCGTCGAACTTGTCTACAAACCTAAGCAAACCTTAGTTCAATTTCGTCTTTTGAAAGTGTGAATGCTGGAGCCATGACCCCTGCATCGTTACTTTTTACAGCTTGAAGGACCAATGGATATTTGAAGTGCATTCTTTCATACTACAATATCTAGTAGTAGTTTTCAGGCTTCAGCTAATAAAGTCACATTTATCTTGACCCTTCCCATACTGTTAACATAAGTATACACTGGGAACATACCTGCAAGCTTGCCCTCCTGTCTTCCTTGCGTTGTGCAAGTGTGGCGTAGAGAGGCTTGCTACCAACCATCTTCCCATTCATCTCAAATAGCTATAATAACAGAAAAGAAGTTAGCGGTTTATACTTCAGATTTAAAACAATTGAGATAAAAAAAAAAAAAAAAAAGAAAAAATGTTTGCTTAGTTTTGCAGATGTGAAAATTCCTTACCAAGCGTATCTAAAATACAACTTTACATGCAATTAAAATCAAGGAAAGAAACATGCAAGGGAAATAATATTCCAGATGTAATGTCTTAAACTAACTTTAGCATATGAAAGAGAAGGAAAAAAGATCAAGCTCTTGTTCAGAACAAGGATAACCTTTAGGCATCGTACTCGACTTCCACTTTTTATCTGTTACACAGATCTGAGATACTTCAGATTGTAGATATTTAAAGAGAACAAGTGCCTATATAAGATTGTTTTCTGACACTCATCAAGTTTGAGCATGCATGCTAATCATGCCAAACTTCCTATATGTAAAATCGATTACACTCTTATATTGTGGCTTGTGTACGTATATCAACTAACTCGGAGTATCTGTCTTTGATTGTGCATAGATATAGTCCAATGTATTATCTGATTCCCTACATGTTATTCCAACAGCAAAGTTCAGTCTCAGACTTGCTGATGGCCCTAGACCCAAACGCTAGTGTCACGAACTGTAGTTGAAGCTTGTTTCTTGCCTAGTAATAACATATTTATCTGTATTTGGTCTGTACATAGCAGATATGGTCTTAGGAGCAGCTTGGTTGGCAAATTTAAGCAAGTACAACAAAGGAGATAACCCTACTTAAGCCAGTCAGGTTGGTCATAAGAAACCTTTTGCACTACAAATTCCTACTTTAAGCAATCTTGCTGTTCACATACCACGACCATCTTTAGTTAGAGAGCAACAGAGTTTTAATCCTAGGAGCGACAAAGTTTGGATCCAGCTCTTGACTACATTAAACTATGCCTTTTCGATAGCGCGATATTATTGTACTCTAATGAACAAAGAAGTACACAAGAAATAGCATAGTTTGTACATAAAGACTTGACTACTCTTTGACAATAACAGAATTCTGGCCTCCCATCCCGATGACACATTTTACAAGATTGCATTATAAACTGTGTACATTAATTATGAATGATTTTCAACAAACATTAAACTTATTCACAAGTACTGTGTTTAAAAAGTGCACCCTTAGCGCCTGAGGCACGAGGCTAGGTGAGGCAGTGGCCTGATCGCGCATCGACACCCCCCAGCGAAGCAATTATGAAAGTCAGTTAGGCACATGCTTCAAGACTGCCTCAGCCTAGGCACGCCTTGACGCTTTTGGCGCCTCATATCAGGCCTTAAAACATAAATTTAAACTTATGATGTATATTATGCTTCTTTAGATGGGCTTATTACTATTATAGGTAAGTTAAATTGAGAACCACTTTAGACTAATTAGCCACAAAACATATATAACTTTAAACCTATATATAAATTGATTACTTTTGGCATGAATTCAGCAAACTATGAGAAAGCTTGGTTTCGTTTGTTGTTAATGTGGTATATGTGTATCAAAAAGTAGTAAATATATTAAAAGTGTACGTAAAAAGTATGTGTGTGCTTTGTGCTTCGGATTTTTGACTGTTAGAGCAACGGAATGTTTTTTTATGGAAAATGGAACGCAAGATGGACCTATATCCCACCCAACCATCAAACCTGATACACAAGAGATAAGTAATTAGTAAACGTGTCATGATGAGCGGGTCATGCAACAGGTAAAATCTTGTGAATTGGTTAGGCACAATTGGTTTATGCAAAATCCTAGTAAGCCAATACATCCTACATAAGCCTTATGTATATATACCAGGTTATGGAGTTGTATCTCGTCCTAAAGAAGTTATTAATGAATCAAGAGCTCATCCTTTACTATCACAACAGTGAAACCACACAAAACAAAACACCAAAAACCCGAAAACCGAACGCTAACTTATAATTATAGGATCTTGATTTGGAAACTGATGTAGCGATAGAGGATATACACAAACACATACCTTTCTTTCTCAAGCAATATAGCTTCCTCTTCCATTACCTAATTCACAACCAAATTGAATTAATAAGATTCAATATAATAATGTGATTGTTGTCATCGTGCCTACGATGTGCGGCTATCATCATACACCATCATCCATTTTTATTAGAATATTTAATATTGCATCAGGTAAAGAAGAAATATAAAAATCAGAAAACTGAAATTGAAATTCAAACATACTTTATTTGAGATTAAAGATTCAACTTCATCATAAGAACCAAACAATTCATTCGTGAGGAGTACCTATGATGAATTCCTTTATGCTTACTAATTATTTCACCCCAAAATTATAAAATAATAGGATGCAGATATTTACACTCCAGAATTCCTTTTAATATAACGACACTTGTAGCCCTAATTATTAGTGGGGATATTCTTGCCAACAAATTTAGTGGGAGTAATTCTGATGAGGTTTCCAGGCTTACCAGGAACAACCCCATTGATCATAACAATTCTTAGGTCACTGTCAATTTTGACAATTTTAAGTTTTCTGATCTTTGTCTTTGTGCCTCCCATACAGCCAGGAATTTTCTTTCTGGGGTAGACACGACCAGGTGTTGTTCCTGCTCCGATTGAACCAACAGCTCGATGACTCTTTGACCCGTGAATCATTTGATCTCTTTTGAAGTTTTGTCTCTTAATACCACCTATTTTCAACATAAAATAGGTCCAATGAATAAAAAGGACACAAATTAACGAAGTTGAGTAGCAAGTAATTATCTTCCGCCTTATAAAAAATGCAACTTCCTAATCTGTACTCAAATGTGTACTTTCAAGAAGTGCATATTCAGATTCTTAAAGCAAAACTTTCTTTTGAAGCTCAACTTACACACCCAGTTAGTAACATGTTTTGAGTCCACGAGCACAAATGTAAAAAGAGCTGGCAATATTAACCTATTTAGACGACATTGAGTTGCAAAATTTAGTCTAATTTATAAAGAAAAAACGTTGAACCTTTTGAAGCGTATCTCTGTGCCCATTCAACCAGTTGAAACTTATTCATCATATTCAGAAGGCGTACTTGTACAGAAAAGGTCTTCAGAGGATCCCCAGCTTTTTTAGATCTACCCCTAGATCCCCTATTGTTGTTGTTCTTAACTCTTCCCATAGCAGCTCTGGTGAGTTTAACAAACTTGATAGCTTGCTGAGTCATTGGGTCTAGAAGGTACTCAGGCGCTTCGCATAGATGAGTGGCAGGAGCTTTCTTGCTTAGAAGCTTGCCGTGCTTCAGAAGATCTTCATGATAATGCACTAATGAAATACATATACGCTCTAGGGAGTTTTTGTGATAACTAAACTTCAAAAACAATTTTTGCCTTACCTAAATCTCGTGGATTTTCTTGAAAATGAGCTTTTAACCTGAAGAAATAAGATAACACTTTATACCATATCAAGCGCATGTGTAATATAATGTATAATGAAGAAGAAATACTTAAGATGCTAACTTTTCCGAATTGAGAATTTCATTACGTAGATCCTGCGCCGCGCTTCTTTGACAACAATTTTGTCACACTGCAACATCCTGTAAAGATCGACTCTTGTTAGACATATACATGTGCTTTATAAAATAACAATCCAAGCAATTAACTAATCACCTCAGCCCTGTATTGTAAATACTCTACAGCGCGCTTCTCCAGAAGTGGAAATGGAGCAATATGTTTAACATCATTATCTTCTGTTTCTCCCGAATACACTTTAATTTTGTCAAATATCTCACTAAAGGATACTAAGAACATGAAACTATCAATTATGTGATTAAAGATTATAATGAGACTTACTGATTCGGGGTAAGTCCATTTCGAGGCCGACAAGTTCGAGAAGCTTGAAACCATCCATGTCTGGCATATGCACATCACAATGCCCCGTTAACTAAAGGAGATACCATACTTGTTTTCTTAGGGGATTCCACTTTTGTGTTTAACGGGGTCAAGACTTTATCCGAAACTGTAGCTAATAAAACGAAAGAAAGAGGAATGACCTGTAGTAAATGTTTTCTAGAGCTTCCCATTTATACCCGATTTTAAGAATGCGAATCGGGCCATTGTTCCCTTTTTTGTATTAGTGAGTCTTCCTGAACAAAACACATCCAAACGCATAAGGACTCCAAACACCCCTAAAGCTAATTAGCGACACCGGCCCTAGAGGCGTATCATTCCTTGGGTATGCCGTGGTCCATAGAATCTGGCCTGTGTTTGCATCCAACGCCACCCATCCACCTGCGGTCGTGGTTTGGTTAGATGGTGCAAGTTTGAATGGCAACTGCTCACCATTGGCTATGTTAGTGTATATCCTCTTTTCGTATGTAGCTGCACCCCATATCCCTCCTCCCTCGTCGCTTCCCGGTCCTGCAAGCTACAAAAAATCAAATGCAAAAGCGTTTATCAGTGTCACAAAAAAAATATGTTGTTGGTTGAAGAAGTTTTTTTTACTGACATGATACTTTTTCGCTAAATAAGTTGGGGTATAAGAGTATTTACTTTGAACCAAACAATATCGCCATTGTTGCGATCCGAGCCCAAACGAAGCCACTATTTTGTACAGCTTCAACAATATCACGCTGTGTTCTGTTTGACGTAATCGTGTGCAACATTGGCTCTTCACCAAAGTCAGCGTCAATGTTCGGTCCAGGTGGACAATCAAGATTATTAGGAACCAAACATGCTGCATTCCTGTAGAACACGAATGAAAAAGTTACCACATACATACTCGAAGATACGCATTTAGTTACCTACAATGCATTAATATCTTGGCAAGATATTGCTTATGCTATTTAAAGATGTAATAACTAAACTGATTAAAAAATGATTACAAACAGACAATTTTAAACTCAAATCCAAATAGACCCTAAAATCAAAGTAAAACAATCTTCTTTATAAGATCAGTTTAAAAAACATACCATTCCTCAATGCTCTGTATATCAGCATCATAAACAATCTGTGGTATTTAGTCTCGACACCAGATAAGTCCCCTTCGTAAGACTATTCAAAGCAGCCTGCTCAGGTATTTGTTGTCCCAATACAGAATGTTGAAGCCTACGGCTCGTCACATGTAAAAAACACAAAACGCCTGTAATCTTTCCTTTTGAATCAAAACTTTTGTTAGCAAAAAGTAATGACTTAGAGGGTTTTGGGGACAACTCTTAGGTTCTTATCTACAAAGAAATACAATTAGTAAATACAGTTAGTACAATTATGACACAAAAAGACAACGATGTTGAGAAGAGCAAAAGTACCTGGTCACGTGGTCAAGATTTCAGCCAGTTTCCAATATAAGTATCTGTTAATCCTTGTGTCTCTTTCTTTGCAGTGGTTAAAAAGTGTAATCAAGTAAGTAAACAACGTAGTACAAATTTTTATTATAGAAATTATGAAGAATTCCCGACAGTGGACGATTTACTTCCGTTAGAATACTTGAACTCCCCTGCTGCAACAAACAATTGCACCAAAAACCTACTTATATATTGCTGAAATATGCAGCACCAAACGCACCTGTTGCAGCACCAAACGCCCCTTGTTGTAGCAGTATCATAGGAAGAAACACCCCTTTTTATGTACTACAAAAGAGAAAACTTACTGAGATATCATTATCATCACATCAATAATTTATGTTCGATCAATATTAAAAATTGGAACCCTAAAAAAATTTAAGACTTATCTTGTAAGGTAATACGTATCTTCTTTTTTTTTAATTGTTATCTTCATAATATATATTCCTAAATTAAAAAATACAGATTTTTTTTTACATGTCCTTATTTGTATTGTTTTGGAACATATAAACCAAAAAACAATTTATTCTAGTGGTAAGTTGTTTAGATAACACATAAATGACCCAAGTTCAAATCCAATATATGTCTTCTTTTTAATAAAAAAATTTTAAATTTCAAAAATAACAAAAACAAAAACGAATTTTACAATTTATTAAAAAAAAATGTACATATATTAATTAAAATGCCACATGTCATTTAAAAAAATAAAAAAAAATGCCACATAAATATAATGATGACATGGAAATATGACTTGGCATTATGGGATGCCAAGTGGCATTTTATGTGGCATGCCTCCTCTTATATATAATGTATAGATATATATATATATATATATATATATATATATATATATATATATATATATATATATATATATATATATATATATATATAGTGATATGGCATTATCTACGTGTAACGCCCCGTTATATATAATATAGATATATATATATATATATATATATATATATATATATATATAGATATATATATAGTGTATCTTTATTTTGAAAACCCCTTAAGTCATGGTAACTATGAACTCCATCTAAACCGTTAGATAATTAAACTAATGGATGAAAATCATTGTGGCACTTTGGTAAATAAAAGAAAAGACAAATACATTTAATAAATTGAATTTGGGCATTTGGGTAATTTTACGTGGCTCAATTTCTAAACCGTCCTACATTTAATCAAGATTCATTATCTCTCTCATAAAAAACCTAGAGCCACTCTCATCTCTCTCTTCCTCAACAACCGCCCTCCTTCCCTATCTATATTCGTTTTCTTCTCCTTCAACCAAACCCTCGCTCTTTGCATCACTCAAGTCTTCGATCCGATCATTATCTCTTTGATAAGAATTTCACCATTAAGGTGGGCTTTTGACTTTTTTCTTGCTTGAATGCTTTTGTTTCGCTTATTTCAATTAATAGTATGATCATATAGGTTGGTGACTTTCGTCTCTCGTATCAAGCATCAGATGTTTGTTCATGTTTTTGTCACTCGTATCAAGCATCAGACTTTGGTCTCTCGTATCAAGCCTCCACAGCCGCCTCCTCCACCATAACTCCTTCCTTGCCGTCAGTTTTATCCGGCGGTCCGAAGGCATCCTCAGGTCACCATCTCTATAGTTATGCTTCTTTGTTCTTCACAAGCACGCCGGAAAGATATGAATTATATTTATTTGACATAGATGTTTTGAAGATGATTAGTGGCTATCAACAAAGCACAAATAATTACAAGGTAAGGATGAGTTATTTATAATTGTATTTGGGTGTCTAATGATATTATTTTCTTCAGTTCTTCTGTCGTTGGTTCCTTCATACTATAATTGGAATGGTAGATGAGTTTTTTACCATGTTTGGGTTCCGATCTAAAACCAAAAAATATGGGTAATGAAAAAAGTTTGATTTGAAAAAGAGAAAGTATTATTCGTTGTTGGCGTTAATATGTGAAGCAAAAGTTTGATTTGAAAAAGAAAAAGTTTGATGTGAAAAGAAAAAGTTTGATTTGAAAAGTTTGATTTATTTTGTTTTTTGAATCTTTGTGTAACATATCCATAAGTAACTTTTTGATGTGAACGTGATGTGCTTTCGTTTTCATGGATTCATATATTATTATTAGCATTGATGTGTGTGTGGCAATGGATCGACTCAAACCTCATTAGTTTGGTAAAAGGTACATATCCAATCTGCTATTTTCATCAATTAATTATTTACAAATATTGCATTCTTCTCGATCCATTAATTTTTTTTTCGGATCCGTGTTTATTTAATTTTTCGATTTTAAATATTGTTAATAGTTTTTTTCAGGTCTGCTTGCGTTGTTGGAAAATCTGCCGGGTATCCACCATGGTGGAATATACCCCGTCAAGCACCGCTACTGAAGTTGCTTTTGTTGCGGTAGATATGTTGTTTCTTTTAAAGTTTTTAGAGGTAAGTTTTGTTATAAAATTGATACCACATGTTTGACAAGAAAACACTAACATGGTTAAAATTTTTTGTTATAAAGTTCCTACATTTTCTGCTTTAGCCAGTAATACATGTCGAAACTTAATAATCAATCTATAGTTCAATACACCACTAATAGAGAAAGATTGAACATATGTAGTTTTAAGGTTTGTCTTGGTTAGTTAACTATATGTATTGGTCGGAATAACATGTAACGCAATAAACATATATGTACTCATGAACATGTATGTTTACTTAGTATACAACATATATGTTTTGTGTTTCGATTATAAAACATGTATGTTTTGTGTCGATATCGGCTACACTTAAAACATGTATGTTTTGTGTCGATATCGGCTACACTTAATTGTAGATCTATTTTTATTTTAAAGGAAAAAGAGTGTTATAGTTTATTTTTTTGTGCTTAGACATGGTTAATTGGAACATGTACGTTCAAAACATGTATGTTTTAAAACTTGAATGCTTCTAAACATGTATGCTAAAAACATGTATGTTTTAAAAACATGTATGTTTTAATTGTTTTTGTTCATGCTTGTTTCAGATTGATGAAAATAACGATATCATTGAAGATCGAGAAGTGGATGAATACAAATATACATGAAGATTTGAAGATATACGATTATTGCATATGTGTTTTTTGTACTTGTAATTAAATGAAATGTAACATTTAAGTATATGAATCTTGTTTTTTCTTTTATAATGGTTTATGTTTTTAATTTATGCTTCAAACTTCAAAAAATAATAATAATGCTAGCAAAAAAACATACATGTACTTCACTAAAAAATCATGCTTAAAAAAATATACATGTACTTCACTAAAAAAATCATGCTTAAAAACATGCAAAAAACATACATGTACTTCACTAAAAAAAATGCATGCACAGTAAGATTATGAAACCATGTTAAAAAAAAAAAAAAAAAAAAAAAAAAAAAAAATCCGAAAATTTAGGAATACTTAAAATCGGATTTAATAAAAAAAATAAAAATAATATAAAAAATTGTATTTTACTATAATACCCTTTTGGATTAGTAATAATTTTAATATTTAAAAAATCTCATTGGTTTAGAAGGGTTCAAAGTTCCACTTAACAAGGTTCTCAAAATAAAGGTCCCTATATATATATATATATATATATATATATATATATAAAAATATTACTCAGGATTCGTTCACATGTTCTAAGTATTATGAGAGTAAACAAATATTTAAAATATGTCACCGTCCATTGCTTGTTGACTTCAATATTACTCAGTATTATGAAAGTAAACAAATGAAGCAAATTCAATATGTTCAAGATGATTCTAGTGGGATTCACATAATCATGAACGAGTAAATGAGTCTTCTGAAGGATACTCGCTTATTCATTCCCATGGTTTCAGTTATGATGATGATGAGAGTCGTATTTGGCATCTTGTTGTCTCGCATATAGGATTTTTTATACAAGTAAATAATTTTCCTAATAATCAGCCTTTTAATTTGCTGCCAAAGAAACACTAGAGTGTGTATGGGATAAGCACTGAAAAATTAGGTTGAAAAAAAATGGGTCAAAAACTGACCCAAACAGGACACCAAGCCATTGTTTACTGACACCATATGCACAAAAGTATAATGATTAACACAAGACAAAATGAAACACTATGTAGCATTCATGCATTCCTATTGAAATTTTATATTCATAAAAATGGCAGTTAGTTTTTGCAAAGAAAACAGAGTACTCTAGGAATCTTTGGCAAATTCAGTTCTTTGCTGCTGATTTATGAGCAAACACATGAGTATTTAGGGCTACTATTTAGTTTTTAGGTGTTGTGATTGTGGGCTTTTTGAGAAGTAATTCATTAGCCCAATGTTTATAAACATTTTCATTTGTTCCGTTAAAGTTTGAATTCAGCTCGAGCTCGGCTCGATAAAGCTCGACTCGTGTTTCGCTACAAAAAGCTCGACTTATTAATACCCCTAGCCGTATCACCCCGCTCCGGTGAGGTTAAGTGCTGATTTCATTGTTAGCAAAGTTTTGTTTAAGTAGCTCAACTTTTTTCTACACTAGAGTGTTCAGGATTGTTTATTTTTAAAATTACAGTTTCGTGTCAACTGTTTATTTATAATTGGGTATCGAGACGAAATAAGATGATTAACAGGTTGTGAGCTACTTGTTTTAAAATGCTTATTTTTGCTAGAGGTGGAATTACTTTTCTAACAAAAATTAAATGCCACAAATGCTTAATTTTTCTGAGCAAGCAAATTTAAACATCATTTCAAAAAGTGCTTTTATTTGTAAACAACTTATAAATGTGTAAGGTGTGGAGCGGGAATGGGAGAGGGAAATCTTCTTTCTTATGCAGGAACCAATAAAAGTTCATATCCCTCTTTTCGGGAAAAAAAATTTTCAAAAACATGAAGAGAGAGAAAAGTCAATTTTGTGGAAAAAGTGTATATTATTAGAGAAAAGTAAAAAACATAAAGAGAGAAAATTTGTGTGTTTTGAGGGTATTTTAAAAAAATAAAAATTCAATTCTTAGTTGTTGAGCAAACACATGAGTATTTAGGGATACTAATTAGTTTTTAGGTGTTGTGATTGTGGGCTTTGAGAAGTAACTCATTAGCTCAATGTTTATAACCATTTTCATTTGTTCCGTTAAAGTTTGAATTCACTTCGAGCTTGACTCGAGCGAGATCGAGTCGAGTTACACAACAAAAGTTTGACTTGTTTATACCCCTAGAGATAATACCCTCTCGGTGGGGTTAAGTGTAGATTTGGTTGTTTGCAAAGTTTTGTTTAAGTAGCTCAACTTTTTCAACACTAGAGTGTTGAGATTGTTTATTTTTGAATTAAAGTTTTTGTCAAGCTGTTTTATTTATAATTAGGGGTGGAAACAGGCCGAGCCGCTCGTGAAAAGCTCGGGATCGGATCGCTAAAAGCTCGAACGAGCCGAGGCCTAAATGAGCTCGTGCTCGAGCTCGAGCCTAAGTTTGGGCTCATTTAATAATCGAGCTCGAGCCCGAGCTCTATACAAAAGGCTCGTTTAGGCTCATGAGCCTAAACGAGCCCCAGAAATATATACGTATATATTTTTCTATCGTATAACCGTGTTAACGAGCTCAAGCCTTGTGTTAACGAGTCGAGCTTTGTGTTAACGAGCGAGCTCGAGCTTGTGAAAAATTTCACGAGCCGAGCTCGAGCTCAAAATGTGAGGCTCGAAACGAGCTCGAGCCTAAACGAGCTCGAGCTCAGCTCGGCTCGTTTTCACCCCTATTTATAATGTTGTATCGAGACGAAATAAGATGATTAACAGGTTGTGAGCTACTTGTTTTAAAATGCTTATTTTTGCTAGAGGTGGAATTACTTTTCTAACAAAAATTAAATGCCACAAATGCTTAATTTTTCTGAGCAAGCAAATTTAAACATCATTTCAAAAAGTGCTTTTATTTGTAAACAACTTATAAATGTGTAAGGTGTGGAGCGGGAATGGGAGAGGAAATCTTCTTTCTTATGCGAGGAACCAATAAAGTTCATATCCTCTTTTCGGAAAAAAAATTTTCAAAAAACATGAAGAGAGAAAAGTCAATTTTGTGGAAAAGTGTATATTATTAGAAAAGTAAAAACATAAAGAGAGAAAAATTTGTGTGTTTTGAGGGTATTTTAAAAAAAATAAAAAATTCAATTCTTAGTTGTTGAGCAAACACATGAGTATTTAGGGATACTAATTAGTTTTTAGGTGTTGTGATTGTGGGCTTTGTGAGAAGTAACTCATTAGCTCAATGTTTATAACCATTTTCATTTGTTCCGTTAAAGTTTGAATTCAGCTCGAGCTTGACTCGAACGAGATCGAGTCGAGTTACACAACAAAAAGTTTGACTTGTTTATACCCCTAGAGATAATACCCCGCTCCGGTGGGGTTAAGTGTAGATTTGGTTGTTTGCAAAGTTTTGTTTAAGTAGCTCAACTTTTTTCAACACTAGAGTGTTCAGGATTGTTTATTTTTTGAATTAAAGTTTGTGTCAACTGTTTTATTTATAATTAGGGGTGGAAACGAGCCGAGCCGCTCGTGAAAAGCTCAGGATCGGATCGCTAAAAAGCTCGAACGAGCCGAGCCTAAATGAGCTCGTGCCCGAGCTCGAGCCTAAGTTTGGGCTCATTTAATAATCGAGCTCGAGCCCGAGCTCTATACAAAAGGCTCGTTTAGGCTCGCGAGCCTAAACGAGCCCTAGAAATATATACGATATATTTTTTCTATATCGTATAACCGTGTTAACGAGCTCAAGTCTTGTGTTAACGAGTCGAGCTTTGTGTTAACGAGCCGAGCTCGAGCTTGTGAAAATTTCACGAGCCGAGCTCGAGCTCAAATGTGAGGCTCGAAGCAGCTCGAGCCTAAACGAGCTCGAGCTCGGCTCGGCTCGTTTTCACCCCTATTTATAATGTTGTATCGAGGGCGAAATAAGATGATTAATAGGTTGTGAGCTACTTGTTTTAAAATGATTATTTTTGCTAGAAGTGGAATCAGTTTTCTAAAAAAAATTAAACGCCATAAATGCTTAATTTTCCTGAGCAAGCAATTCTAACACCATTTCAAAAAATGCTTTTATTTGTAAATAACTTATTAGTGTGTGAGGTGTGGACTTGGAATGGGAGAAGGAAATAAAAGTGCATATCCTTATTTTCGGGATTTTTTTTTTTTTTCATATGTGGGACATGTTCACATTTTAACTCGAAGTAAATGAGTAATGTGTTAATGTTGTTAGAATGAAGATGGAGGGTTGGGATTTCATATAGAGAGCCACAGCACCATGTTTGTGACCGTGTTAAGCTACGTATCCTTACGACTGCTGGGTGAAGAAAAGGATAACGCAAATGTTGCACTGACTCGAGCTAGAAAATGGATACTTGATCATGGTGGTGCGACCAATATACCCTCTTGGGGCAAAATTTATCTCTCGGTATATCATATGGTTCATTTTTTCCTTGTTCATTTGTATCAACTTACATGCCATAAACTTTGTATAATAGCCATTGACATGTGTATTACATCTCATAATGTCTGTAGATACTTGGTGCGTATGAATGGGAAGGGTGTAATCCTATTCCACCAGAATTTTGGATTTTCCCCGAATCTCTACCCTTTCATCCAGGTACATTGATATCGGGTTTGATTAGAACAAAGTCAAGGCAAACAAAGTTAGTCGATCTAAACATCTTCTTACTTGTGGTGTAGCGAAAATGTGGTGCTATTGTAGAACGGTCTATATGCCAATGTCATATTTGTATGGGAGAAAATATCATGGCCCTATTACGGATCTAGTTCTTCAACTACGGCAAGAGATTCATCTTACCCCATACCACAAGATAAATTGGAATAAACAACGCCATACATGTTGCAAGGTTGTTAAATAATTTACTTTTATAAGCACGCATATAAACAGAAAGAAGTTTTTTTTGTATTCAAGAATGTTTTGTAATGGAATACAGGAAGATTTGTATTACCCTCATACAATAATTCAAGATTTGTTGTGGGATGGTCTTCATTACTTGAGTGAGCCCCTCTTCAAGTACTGGCCGTTCACCAAACTAAGAGAAAATGTTGGAATTATATAACATGACATATCATAAATATAAACAATAAACATCAAAGTAAGTGCGAGCGTGATAGGAACATATAATGAATAATTAATTAACTAAAAATAAAGTATCGTACTTACTTGATTCTAGCCGAACAAGAATCAAATCCACAAACTAGCAATTAGGATGAACCCTAATTAGGGTTTATAGGATTATAAAATTACCCATTACCGTTTTGTAATTCAATCCAAGATAATAACAAAAGTATGTTATTACTATGTTCTTGTACACGCATTTTAAACCGAATTAAAGTAATGCTAGTTTTATAAAACAAATAACTTGGTTTATAGGAAAAGAGTGGATCGACACCAAGAAGTGGTGTACGATCGGTTTGGATCAAAGAAACACACACAAACTGCTTTTGGGGTTTAGCTAATGAGCACAAGAGATGGAAAAATAAAACCCTAGCCTTGTTTATATACCCAAGCAAACTTGGTGAACAAGTTGAGGTTGTTTCCTTTCTCTTTAGGCCGATCGGTGTAGGATTCCCCAAAGGATTAGGAACCTTCCAACTTTGCAATTTAGTCCTTTTCCATAAACATTTAACGCTGTTAGTCCATTACATTAATTACTTAACGTTCGTTAGTTATTTCGTTTAATAAATAAATAAATATAACATTTATATTTAATTATTAACTTTAAATTCTCATACGTAAAGTGTGCAATCCCATAGTCTCGAGTTCGATCCTAACTCACGCCTATTAATTTATTGTCCATAAAACCAACAGCTCCCACTGGACATATCTTAATAGAGTGATCACATTCGTTAGCGTCTAGCAACACTTCGATGCCTCTAGTACAACTCGAGCAAGGCTCACGGAAAACCTTTTAATGATTTCTCATTATTATTATCCTTTTGTTTCTAATACCATGTTAAATAAAGATATGGAATTAAGTCATTCTTTATTCAACCATTCTGCTTTCGTTATTAGTGATTGAACAAGATTACCAAATCTTCCGAACATATTCGGGAGAACTTTGGGCATGGCCATGCAAACATCTTGTCAACCCTACGAGGGCCCAGAAGATTAAACTCCAAAATAAATTTGAAGGAACAAATTCTATTTTGACTACGAAATAACCCATGAACTTTGCAACACTTGAAAACAACCCTTATGACTACCGATTCGTATAGCGTTAAGTTGTTCCACGATGCACTACATTCATGACACTTATCGGTATCTCAAGTCTGAGGATAACTATTCATGATTTACTTAATAACAATATCCATAAAGTAAATTATGTAGTTGGGATAAGTCCTATATTCAATCCATTGAATATCATCCGAAATTGGTATGCATTCTCATCAATATACTTTCAAGTATATTCTACCATATCTCTCGATTTGTCTTAGTTTAATGATACTCCCATATCATTAATCGACAAGCGGACGATTTAGAATAAATAAATTTACTCACGGATTAAACATGCAAATATAGGATACAATATATTATAAAATCAAACATACCAAGTATTTGATTAATTATAACAATTGTTTAACATCCCTTATCCAAATACCAAATAGATCAATGCATGAAAATTCCAGTTGATGAATTATGCCACAAGTAATGACAATCATACTTGTTGACAAGGCATAAATCAACCAACTTGATCTATCGTAATTTTGAGAATACTTATTTCAAGAATTCAATTAATGAAGTCCTTGTATGTGTGCATTCAACAATCCACATAATAATTCATAAATTGTGTAACATCCTCTATCACCAATTTATGACAATTTAAATTTTCAAACATTTTAAAATTTAAAGTATTCTTATTCTTTTAATGTATAATGCAACTGTGCTTTTAGTAGCACAACTAGTTCACATGGCCATTAACAAGGATGAAATCCTACCATGACTAGTATTGAGTGTCATCTCAATTAAACCAAAGATCATTGTATACAAACAACAAGGTGCCCATTAAAACTCGTAAACTTTAATATCTTATTATGTAACGTTTGATGCTTTCCTAACTTTCAAGTTTAAAGTCGATGACAATTTGCACAACAATTGACATATTGTTCATCCATAGAATCTAGGAGCAATTCCAGGGTTTTAAGGATGTAATTCTATTAGAATATTCATTACACAAGTTATCTAATAACTTTTAATTAGATATTAATGTTGTCAAATTATCTATCATTCAAGAATGATACAACAATTTGAATACACTACATGATGTACATGATGAATCTTCATGTCAAACTTAGACTTTATTCATGTTCTATCTTGTCAAAAGATATTTATCAATTTCCCAAATGATATATCATGTTTTATTAGAATCATTTATTTTATCGCACATGTTTATTAATAAACATATATTCCAAGGTTGTATGTTTTAATTCTTAAATCTTACAAGTGAAGTTACATCAATCTAAGACTTAACATTTAGCTTACAAGGAATGTTACTTCCTATATGTTATTCAACATATAAGATTTAAAATCTTAACATAATACTCCCACTAGCTTTAAATACTTAAAATTTATCTTATTTTAATTATAAATCGAAAATGGATTTAATAATTTAATATAAGAATAATTTCATAGATGCATGCATTTATCCATTCATGAATTATTTGCACTTCAGACACTTTCAAAGATTATATGAATTCAAAAACCTTTCAATTACTTACCGTCTCGCTCAAGTAATTTCTCAAGAAAGAGTTTTGATATTCTATTTCATATTTCATATTAATGAAATCTAGTATGACAATTATCATCTTTATATATTTGATGTGTCTTGAAAAATTATTCAATCATAATTAATTGCTTAAGTATGATTAATAATCTTGTCATAAATTAAATATGTGTACAATATTTTGTCCATATGATTTCTACATAGATATTCAAACCACTAGGGTTTTCATCTCTTTGAAGAAACTCATTTCCATTCTCTAGTCTAACTATTAAGATAAACCAAATTTCCCAAATTGATTATCTTTATGGACATCTTTAACATTCATAGTATGAGTAATTTTCCCAATTCAATATTTGGTAATCCATCATAATGATTATCGTGTTTACTATAATCCTCAGAACTCATATTTCTCAAAGATATAAGTCAAATATCCGAGATATCCTTGCAGATCTATGAATGAAAATTCCATCATCATGATGAGGTCTATCATTTACATGTCTAACCTCATCAAGATATTTACTAGTGTGTTTTAGAAGATTATGTATCTTGTAATTTTATCTTTCAAGATAAAAACTCCCACTTGCCTTTGCAATATATAGACTATCTATATATACTTAGCAATTAGAGCAAAACTACATTGTTCTCTATTTGGGACATTACAAATACACATTGATAATTCTTGACATTAGTTTGTTAATAACCTATTCATAAGTAGTTTAACAAATTCGAATCTTCAACTTTAAAACTTAATGTGATTCATCACATTCCATAATGAAATGGTGTTTTAACAATCTTCTAGATTTGAGTCATATTGAGTATATTCAATTCATACTCAATTTTCTAACCTTGTTACTATTTAAGAAAGAAGTTATGGTTATCATGAATCAAACAAATCAAATAGAGTTTGATCCTCCTAACTGAACATACCATCAACTTGTGGTATTCTTAGAATTAATATTGTAAGACAATCTAACAATATATAAGATAAACATATTCATTTTGAATTGCCTATTTACCAACTAAGTCAACTTAATGGTATAATAGACTTTCCAAGCCAATTGCATGCTTTATAACACAAGTACCTTTTAACCAAGTCACTTCATATCCATGTCTCAACAAGAAACATAAACTGTTATAATCCCATTATACGTTATAAATCATTGATCAACTCAATGACTTCTTGTATATGTCTTAATTAAAAAACATAACAAGTTAACGTCTTACTTTATTATAAGTCTTAAAAGACTTTATGTTTATGTCTTTACAATGAATCATAAACATATTTAACTAAAGTAATTATGAACACAACTCTTGGTTTCAATAGTAATTTCAAGTTAATTTATTTTACTTCATAATAATGCAGGACTACATTATTTTTCATTTATGTCATTCCAAAATACATAAATAAACAAATTGAAGTAGGATTAGATTACGTCATTTAATTTTATGTCATTCTAATAATACATAAATATTTAATTTGAAATAGTCTTATATATCATTTTTACACATGTTCTAAATACTTGTCTAATTTAGAAACTGTAAATATGTCCATGCAAGATCTCACTTTACATAGAGATTTACTTTGTTGTTGCAATCTCGCCAAGTTCTCACATGACGTAAATTGTAACACCAAGTGTTTCTTGAATTAGATATGTACAAGTTATATTAGAACGTTAGTCTCTTACCTTGCAGTCAAGAGAATCCATTAAATCATATAACTATATGTTGTACCTTGCTCACAATATAGATTTCTCCCACTTGTGCATGGAACAACATCATGTAGCGTATAAACAACACGACATATGTTTGTTTATGTGACTAATATGATTGTGTCATTGATATTAGCATAACTAGTAGATGTAGAACCACTTTATTGTCTAATAAGGAAACGTATATGACTATCCTTGAAAACATAAGTGTCTACAAGTAGAAAGTAATTATCGTAAGACATTCTAGAGATAATCGAGTTACTACCAAGATGACAAAGCTTGTAACTCCCATCGAATAAGAGATCATTACATTAATTCCTTATTCAAGAATAAAAACAACATACTCCCACCGGATTTGACAACATTGTAAGTGTTTCATTAACCAAGAAAAGAAAATAGTGTTCTATTTACTTCCCTACACCTTTGAAAAGTCCATACATAACAATTACTTATGTACTTAAAGAGTGTATTCTACTATGTAGATGATGAACTATCCATCAATGCTATTAACTTGAAAAATTGGGCATGCAATTTCTTTCTTAATAGTTCTACTATTCCAACAATTGTAAGTAGTACTTTTAAATGGTCAAAGCACAACAACTAGATAAAATATGCTAGTTTGTCTTTTACCAATTATACAAGAATAGTCTAGCTTCTAATTTAATAACTCAGAAATATGCAATTTTCTTAACTATTAAAATTTGCTTACGAGTTATGTATTTAGAATTTAGACAATTCTAATTGTCCTATCATACCTTTCTTCATTCATGAAAAGGAATAGGGTTGAATCTCACTCTTTCGCGTGAAAAGAGGACTAGGTTTATTCTCTTAGCAAAGTTGACTCTACCAAAAAACCCTTACAGGTGTAGATCAATTTACCAATACAAGAATAACCTACGTTTACGATTTAATGTTGCATTAATACATTCAAAGAATTAACAAAATTCAATTTTAGTATTTTCGATAATTAAACTTTTCAAGAAAATAAAATACCCAAGGTAATATTCATATAACCATAGAATTTTCTCGAAAACTAGGATCCAAATTATCATAGGTTCATTACATCAGTTGATCTGCTAGCAACAAACGATATAATAAGGTAATCATCGAACATTAATTGGCAAACAATTTCCAACTCCTAGATCATTATGGGATTTATATTTTCCAATGCTATTGCAAATATAAACATGTTTCATCCCATCTTATGCCATTGAGTCCAGTCTCACTTCCTACTCAACTTAAGTGTCTAACTTAAAGAACTGCAAATATGTCCATGTAAGGTCCGACTTTACATAGAGATTTACCTCTCCATCACAATCTCGCCAAGTAATCTGTCATGACGTAAATTGCAACTTTAAGTGTTCCTTTAATTATATGGCATATTCTTAATTTAAAAGGGTACTAGTTTTGATTTTATGGTCAAATCAAATATGTACAAAGATGTCATGCATTCATCTTGTAGCATAATTTTAATAAAAACTTTTATTACCAATTCATAAAGATCAAATTATCAAAGTTTTGATTGAGGTATTGGGTTCACCAATCAAGGAATTTAGTGTTAATTATCATCCATTATACCGTACTTTTGCATAAGTGTAAACACTTAGTGTTTGGATAATTACCACCAAGTGGCGCATGGAATTAAAACTAATTCGCCTTAAGATGAGCTTGTACTTTTATGGCTTACTAAGTAGCTCCATTCGACCTTACAGAGGGCGAGGACCGTAAGCGCAAACGCATAACCTTAGACATCCATTCGATGACCGCTGCGCACTTCTTAAATAACCCTTTTATAGTTCATTCGAATGGGTGAGCCGTTCATCATTGTACCAAAGTCACCAATCAATTAAACTATTGAAAACTTAACTCTTCCAAAACAAATCAAATTTCACCATTGTTTAGTCCGTATTATTTTCTATTCAAAATTACCCTTTGCTTAAAACTGCCGCACATAATAAACAAACAAGTAATACCAATAAAAATATAAACAACTAAAACAATGCACATAATAAACAATTTATACGTGTAAACAAGTAGCCACATGCAACTTATTCGATAAAACCCTATTAATAATCAATGTCTAGGTTAAATTAACGATATATTAATTAGGGCTTTCACTCTCAATTGAAAGTGAGCCACATACATCGACTTAATCGATTGCGTAAACCCATAATTAATGATATACCAAATTGCACATAATTGATCCATTAATGTATACAATTGAGTCATCCCCAATTCAAGATTTATCATAAATATACATGTATAAAACTTAACAATTAATCCAATCTTAACAATTAAATAATAATACAAGCAACTATCCATGACAAACATGCATGTATCATCATGGATATAACATAACAATTATTCAATAAAGTCACAAGATCGCATACAATTCCATGTCACATAACACTTTATTCATGAATTTATCACGTAACAAATATATTAAATCTAGGTTTCGATATAGATAACTTAACAATTAATATAAACCCTAAAAAAAATTTAAGGAAATCGATTACAAAATTTTAGGGTTTCCACCCAAAAAAAAATTTCGATCCATAATGGATTTTTAAACCAAATTAGGGCAAAAGCCCAACCCTAAAATTAGGGTTTATATAATCATAACCAAAACCCTAGAATAAATCATATCAAACACAATACAATATCCGATTTTACGTGTTTAGTAATTAATTACTCATTAAAACCAATGACTCGTGATGCCATTGTTGGAATTATATAACATGACATATCATAAATATAAACAATAAACATCAAAGTAAGTGCGAAGCGATAGGAACATATAATGAATAATTAATTAACTAAAAATAAAGTATATGACCTTACTTGATTCTAGCCGAACAAGAATCAAATCCACAAACTAGCAATTAGGATGAACCCTAATTAGGGTTTATAGGATTATAAGAATTACCCATTACCGCTTTGTAATTCAATCCAAGATAATAACAAAGTATGTTATTACTATGTTCTTGTACACACGCATTAAACCGAATTAAAGTAATGCTAGTTTTTATAAAACAAATAACTTGGTTTATAGGAAAAGAGTGGATCGACACCAAGAAGTGGTGTACGATCGGTTTGGATCAAAGAAACACACACAAAACTGTTTTAGGGTTTAGCTAATGAGCACAAGAGATGGAAAAATAAAACCCCTAGCCTTGTTTATATACCCAAGCAAACTTGGTGAACAAGTTGAGGTTGTTTCCTTTTCTCTTTAGGCCGATCGGTGTAGGATTCCCCAAAGGGATTCCGGAACCTTCCCAACTTTTGCAATTTAGTCCTTTTCCATAAACATTTAACGCCCGTTAGTCCATTACATTAATTACTTAACGTTCGTTAGTTATTTCGTTTAATAAATAAATAAATATAACATTTATATTTAATTATTAACTTTAAATTCTCATACGTAAAGTGTGCAATCCCATAGTCTCGAGTTCGATCCTAACTCACGTCTATTAATTTATTGTCCATAAAACCAACAGAAAAAGCCCTCAAAAGAACACTTGAGTTGACTCGTTATAACGCTGAAGAAAGTAGGTACATTACCATGGCAAGTATCGAAAAGGTAAATAGAAATATATGTTGTTGTTGTTGTAGCTCCGCTCTGACTATAGTATTGATTTTGACTGTCTTGGTTTGTTTGGGACATAGGGATTCCAAATGATGTGTTGGTGGGCGGAAAATCCAAATGGGGATGAGTTTAAGCATCACCTTGCTAGAGTGCCCGATTACTTGTGGCTAGCAGAAGATGGAATGAAGTCACAAACATTTGGCAGTCAACTATGGATTAGTGCATTTGCAACTCAAGCAATAATAGCGAGTAACATGCCTGAAGAATATGGGGACTCTCTTAAAAATCAAATTTTATCTCAAAGAATCTCAACTAAATCAAAATCCGTCTGGTGATTTTAGTAAAATGTGTCGACAATTTGGAAAAGGGCATGGACGTTTTCGATCAAGATCATGGTTGGCCTGTCTCAGATTGCACAGGAGAGGCACTTAAAGTGATAACTCAACCACACTTTTTGTTATTCATTTTCACATATTCGAGAAATTATTGCTCTTACAACTGATATATGCTGCAGTGCCTACTGTTACTATCCCAAATGTCCGACGAAATATCAGGAGAAAAAGTAGATGATCAAAGATTATACGATGCTGTTAATTTCCTCCTTTACGTACAAAGTCCTACAACTGGAGGTTTTGCTGTTTGGGAACCACCAACCCCACATCCATATTTACAGGTGCAAATGTTAAACTATCAATGGCAATAAGAATTGTAAAATGATATAAAAGACGCTAACTTGTTTTTTTTCTTTCTATGCAGACCTTGAATCCTTCAGAAATGTTTGCTGACATTGTCGTCGAAGAGAGTAAAGTTTCCTACAAATATTCTATTTAGCGAAACTTTGCTATGTGCTAACTATAGGTGGCACACTTATTGGGTTGGGTAACGGGTCAAACTGAGTCGGGTCAAAATGGGTAAAATTTGTTGGGTCGGGTTGGAGTGTCGCGATACATTTTGTCTAAGAAACTTATATAAAAGAAACTAGTGGTTTATAATGATTGCAAATAAGAAAAATAAAAATAAGAATAGGCTACTCTCCTATACAAAATGATATTTCTATGCATTATAAATATACCTTGGCCGACTTTCCACCGATTTGAGCCCTATTTGCTTTTAAGCTAATTGCTTCTATTTTATCTGCTTGACTTGTTAGAAACATAACTTAACCTTAATCAACTTGTTAGCGTAAAGTTACCGCTAATCTTGATGCCTTTTTATGGGTGATCTAATCAGGCATGTTGAGTGCACAACTTCGGTGATGCAAGCTTTAATAGAGTTCAAACGCTTGCACCCAGGGCACAGACAGAAAGAAATAGAAAAATCTGTGAAAAATGCAGTGCGTTATCTAGAGAACACCCAATGGCAAGACGGTTCGTGGTAAGCTAATGACCAAAGCTATGAATCACTAAACAAGTAGGAATAACTTGATCTAAAACCTTGTGAAATGTAACAGGTATGGTTATTGGGGGATATGTTTCATATATGGCACCTTCTTTTCGCTAGGAGGCTTAGAATCGGCTGGACTAACCTATAAAAATTGTGAAGCAATTCGAAAAGGTGTCAAGTTTTTACTTACTACTCAAAACGAAGAGGGTGGTTGGGGAGAGAGCTACAAGTCTTGTCCTAGTGAAATATACACACCATTGGCTGGCAATCCGACAAACATAGTTCAAACAGCATGGGCTATGCTTGGTCTCATGTCAGCTGGGCAGGTTAGCTATATCCGCACACTTCTTGAGTTTGTATAATCTTTACTTCATGAGATCCACACACCATTCAAACCACAATGAAATCAACCCTTTTGCTTAAGTGCCGATTGTTTTTTCTACAGTTACAAGTACAACATCCCTTATGACTTTATAAGTGTTAATAAGATAACAAAAATTTACAAGTCTCATCGAGCCACAAACAGGACCAAGTAACATTTCATTTTTTACCTAATGGCCAGGCTGAAAGAGATCCCACTCCATTGCACAAAGCAGCTAAGATCTTAATTAACGCGCAAATGGATAACGGAGATTTTCCTCAGGAGGTAACTTCGAGTGCGTATCTAACTAAGCACTTGGCTAAAAAAAATGTTACTAACACGTCAAATGATTTTGCAGAACATGACGGGAGCCTCGATGAGGAATTGCATGCTTCATTATCCGTTATACACAGGAATATCTTCCCATTAATGGCACTTGCTGAATATCGCAAATGTTTTTGGTCTAAATAAAGATATACACGAAACTACATATTTGAAAGATAAAAGTTTAAAATGCATGTAGATTAAAATCGCTCATCATGTCATTTTTCTGGTCAAATATACGTTATGAAGACAAGTTAGAGTCATGTATTCTCGTTTGACATGTATTCCTAAACTAAAAAAGAAATGGCTATATATTATGCCATTTTCCCTCAAGTCTAACCTAAATAATTGACACTATGGAAACACGGTCAATTACGGCTTAGAAAAAAGATTGCATGATAAAGAATATATATCCTATATTTAACTTCTTGAACTTAGATATTTATATAACTAGCTTCATAGCCCGTCCAATGGGCGGCTAGCTCCATGATAATTCTTGATAAGAATATAGATATGTAACGCGTATGAAGCACTTCTTTATAAACAACATTGTTGTGCAATTCATAGTTCACCTTGTTATCACAACAAAAAAATGTGTAAGTGAATATCAATTAAATGTTGGAAAATTTAGTGCACTTGTGGGATTAGTTCACACCTGGTAATGGGTTAGGAGGTACGGAGTGTACACCCATAAGGTCCATGAACACCCTGACTCTAATAGTGGTTTGTATTGGTAGTGCTAGAGGAAAGTACTGCTTGTGGTTTCCATCGATAAGCGATGTTACCATCAAGCAAAGGTGTGTTTCCACCGAGTAGTGTATCCACCGCTAGTGCTATGAAAGTACTTGATGAAAGCACGCTTGTAACGGTTTTGACCTATTTAAGTGGCGCTTATAACCGCATAATGACCACGCTTTAATTGGTCATGTAACCACTAACTACTATAATGGGGATAATTATGAGGCTATTAATGGGCGATTAATACTCATAATTCCATTTGACTAGTTAAGAGTAATCTCCTATAAATAGGAGATCCGATTATGCATGAGGAACACACGTAAAATGATTAACACTTCTAAGCAAAAGGGTTATTGAATTGTGCCTAATTCTATAATCGCATTTGGTCTTATCCCAAGTAGATATTCGTGTAACCCGGACATTAGGGTCGAATAGTTTACTTTGGAAAGTGATCACACGATTCCAAGTGATATCCGTAACCACCTAGTGGTATTTGTTTCTGCCGATTTGGTATTTGTTTCTTGACATTGATTATCTTACCCCTGCTCGGGAGCTAACCCCAACAATCAAAGTAAACTATTTGTGATAATCAATGGTCACCGTAATGAACACATGGCTTCAAACTTTGCCAAGTCGGACAAGTTTGAAGGGTGGACTTTAGGAGGTGGCGTAAGAAGATGCACTTCTTGTCATCAAGCATGAGTGTGGTGTATGTGCTAACCACTCATATTCCTAATGATGGTGATGATGCTACCGTGGAGCGATCGGGAGGAGGAGCAAATGGGAGAATGATGACTACATATGCAGAGGTCTTATTCTCAATGGTATGTCGATTCTCTGCTTGATATTTATCGAACTTTGAATCTTCCAAAGAACTGTGGATTCCTTGGATGCCAAATATATGGTCGAGGATGTATCAAGTAAGAAGTTCCTTGTTAGTAATTTCACAAATTACAAAATGACCGATTCAAGACCGGTTATGGAACAATAAAATGAACTTCTTGGAATACTTGGAAGGTTTACACAACACAATATGCACATGGATGGGGCTATTTCATCTCTTGTGTTATTGATAAACTTCTTCTTGGAAAGATTTCAAGCATACCTTGAAACATAAGAAGAGGAGTTAACTCGGTTGAGTTGGGCGATCATCTGCGCATTGAGGAATCTCTCGAGGTGCGGGATAATGACAAGCCAAAGAGTAGCAATGTTCTTTGGTGTATCTGTTGTCAATATGGTGAAGCATAACAACTCCACGTGTACAATGACAACAAAGGCAAACGCAAATATCATGACAACACAAGGGCATATCCTAACAAGAAGGCAACACCTACTTGTTGGAAATGTGGCAAACCGGTCACATCAAAAGGGACCGCAAGGGTGTTAAAGTTGGTGGTAAAGCCAATGGATCGAGCACTAATGGTTCGGGGGTGGTGGTTCAACCAACTCACCGAAAGGTCGAATATGAATAATAAGTCTTTTCGGTTTATTATGTTACATATGTATCTGAATCTAATTATGTGCAGGATGATGATGTTGCGTGGTGGGTTGACTCTAGTGCAACAGTTCATGTGTGTAAAGATAGAAGCTGGTTCAAGACTTATGAGTCACTGAATGATGGTTCTATTCTTCACATGGGAAATGAGTCAACAGCCTTGGTGCATGGTCGTGGTTGTGTAGATCTTAATTTTAGTTTTGGAAAGATTGTAACTTTGTTTAATATTATTCATGTTCCTAATATAAGGAAGAACTTGGTTTCAAGTAGTGTATTGAATAATCGTGGATATAAACAAGTTATTGAGTCTGATAAATTTGTGCTTTCTAAACATGGTGTTTTTATTGGTTTTGGTTATTTATGTAATCAAATGTTCAGGCTTAATATTGTCATTGATAGTGTTATTTCAGCTTTTGTGACCACCACTGACCTGACTGACTCTACCCTATGGCATGCAAGACTTGGCCATGTACACTATAAAAGAATGCAAGATATGTCTAAGGATGGGTTGATCCCAGATTTGACATGGACACTAAAAAGTGTAAAACTTGCATGTTGACCAAGATAACCAAGAAACCTTTTCGTGGTGTTAGTCGTGAGACTAAGCTCTTGAGTTAATACACAAATGACATGTGTGATTTGCATGCCACTCCATCTTTGGGGAATAAGAAGTACTGTGACATTTATTGATGATGCTTCTAGGTTTTGTTATGTCTATCTTTACATACTAAGGATGAAGCATTAGATAAATTCAAAGTGTTTAAAACCGGGTTAAATTACAACTTGGGTCTTTGATCAAAGATTAAGGACCGATAGGGAGGTGAGTACATGGATACTCAGATTTTCGATCTGGTATTATCCATGAAACGATCGCCCTTATACTCCTCAAAGAAATGGTATTTCGAAAGGAAAAAGCGGGTGTTGAAAGAGATGGTTAATTCCATGTTGTCCTATTCAGGATCGAGTCAAGGGTTCCGGGTGAAGCTATGTTAACTGACTTGCTATTTATTAAATAGGGTTCCCAACAAAGGAACAAGGTTACCCTTATGAACTCTAGACTAAAAGGAAACGCAACTGAACTATCTCGTGGTCCGAGGTTGTAGGGTCATTGTAAGAATCCCGATCCAAAGCTAAAGACTTTGGGTGCAAGAGGCATTGATCGTATCTTTGTTGGATATCTTGAGCATTCCAAGGCTTTTAGGTTCTATGTTATTGAACCTAATGAATATGTTTCGATTAACTCAATAGTTGAATCAAGGGATGCAAACTTTGATGAGAATAGATTCTCATCGGTCCTAGACCAAGTATGAGGATTCCTAATGGAACTCATAACATCAGGTGTATCAGAGGTCCCCGATGATGAACCATCGGTGGTCCCTAATGAGGTTGTGGTTCAACAACCTAAACCTCGTGCTTAGAAAGAGCAAAATGGTCGACTCCAAAGTCATTTGGACTCGAGTTTCAACTATACTTAGTTGAAGGAACAAGGAATGAGGTCTCGGACCAATACTCCTATTGCTTTATTGTTGAGGATGACCCCAAAACATTTGAAGAAGCAATGATGTCCCGTGACATTGCTTTACGGAAAGAAGCAATCAATGATGAGATGGATTCCATCATGGGCAACAACACTTGGGTGTTGGTTGATCTACCACCGTGTTGCAAACCTACGGGTTGCAAATGGATTTTCAAAAGGAAAATGAAGGTAGATGGAACTATTGAAAAGTTCAAGGCTAGACTAGTCATTCAAGGCTTTAAACAAAAGTCGATTTGACTATTTTGATACTTATGCCCGATGGCTCGTGACGCACCATTAGATTGTCGATTGCTTTGGCATCAATTCACAATATGATTATTCATCGATGGATGTGAAGACAACTTTCTTGAATGGTGAATTGGATGAGGAGGTTTATATGAACCAACCTCGGGGCTTCATCATGCACGGTAATGAAAACAAGGTGTAAACCGATTAAGTCTCTTTATGGACTTAAGCAGCACCTAACAATGGCATCAAAAATTTGATGAAGTGGTTTTGTCTAGTGGTTATGTTCTTAACCAAGTCGACAAATGTGTAAATAGCAAATTTGATGATTACGGTAAAGGAGTCATCATTTGCCTATATGTTGATGACATCTCGATCTTTACCGACCAAAATCGAGTTGACCGACAAAGGAATTTTTGTCATCAAGGTTCTCCATGAAAGACATGGGGAGGCGATGTTATCCTTGGTATAAGGATTAAACATGAAAGTAAAAGAATTTCTATCTCTGACTCATTATATTGAGAAGGTCTTGAGGAAATTCAATTACTTTGATTGTACTCAGATGAGTACACCTATGGATACTTGTGAGAAGTCGATGCTAATCATGGCAAGGTCAGTATCTCAACTTGAGTATTCTAGGGTAATTGGTGCTGATGTATGCCATGACTTGTACAAGACCGATATTGGTTTTGCGATGGGAAAATTGAGTGTATACTAGTAATCCTAGTGCTCATCATCGGCAAGCGATCGTAGGGTATCAAGTATTTGAAGAGAACTATGGATTATAGTCTCTCATATATCGTTACCCATCGCTTTGGAAGGATACACCGATGCAAGTTGGATCAAGAACATCAAGACAACTCGTCTACCGCTGGTTGGGTATTCTACTTGGTGGAGGTGCAATCTCTTGGGCATCCAAGAAGCAAACTTGCATCACCGGTTCAACAATGGAATTTGAATTTGTGGCTTTAGCATTCTTTGGTAAAGAAGTTGAATGGTTGAAAACTTGCTTCTTGAGATTCCATTGTGGCTAAACCTATAGCACCTATTTCTATCCGATGTGATAGTGCAACTACATTGGCTAAGGCTTATAGCCAAATGTACAATGGTAAGTCTAGACACTTGGGTGTCGGACATAGCATGATTCGTGAGCTTGTCATGAATGGGGTGGTATGTATAGAGTTTGTTAGATCTCAATGCAATTTAACTCGATCACTTGACGAAGGGTTTGGCTAGAGACTTGGTTATAAAGTCTGCTAAAGGGATGGGTTTAAGTCCAACTTAGTCATCGAATGCTAGGATACCCAACTCCTCCCGAGGAAACTTAGAGTGAGTTCAATGTGGAAAGTCGAACATTCAATTGATTTGAGCACATGTTTTATTTACATCCCAAGGTTGTGCTCGTAACACCTTTGAAAGGAGGATGAAGTCTTTACTTAATGGTTAATTTTCTTTGAAAAGTGCTTGGCGAGCATGAATAAAGAGGAACCACCTATGTAAATGTTGAAGTTTTTCCGCTCGAAGCTTTTGGACTTTAGCTTTTACAACATTTATGAATTTGGATATGGACACATGGCTTGTATAGTGTCGGGAGCTTTTCAAAGGTTTGAAAACTTGTGTGTATTTTATCTTCGAGATATTCAAATGGGTTGAAGGGTTCAATTCTTAGAACACCGATTCTCGAATATTTGAACGTGTAATTTACTAAGATGAAATTCAATCCTCGTGACATTTTCGTTTATGCACATGTTTTGTTTGACATTTGTTTTCATGCAAAGGAAGTGAACTAAATTTGGGGAGGATTGTTGGAAAATTTAGTGCACTTGTGGGATTAGTTCACACCGTAATGGGTTAGGAGGTGCGAGTGTACACCCATAAGGTCCATGAACACCACGACTCTAATAGTGGTTTGTATTGGTAGTGCTAGTGGAAAGTACGCTTGTGGTTTCCATCGATAAGCGATGTTTCCACTCAACCAAAGGTGTGTTTCCAGTAAGTAGTGTATCCACCGCTAGTGCTATGAAATCTTGATGAAAGCACGCTTGTAACGCAGTTTGACCTATTTAAGTGGCGCTTAAAGCTGCATAATGACCACGTTTAATTGGTCATGTAACCACTAACGGCTATAATGGGGATAATTATGAGGCTATTAATGGGCCGATTAATACTCATAATTCCATTTGACTAGCTAAGAGTAATCTCCTATAAATAGGAGATCTGATTATGCATGAGGAACACACAGAAAACGATTAACACTTCTAAGTAAAAGGGTTATTGAATTTTGCCTAAGTTTATAACTGCATTTAGTCTTATCCCAAGTAGATATTCGTGTAACCCAGTCATTAGGGTCGAATAGTTTACTTTGGAAAGTGATCACACGATTCCAAGTGATATCCGGTAACCACCTAGTGGTATTTGTTTCTGCTGATTTGGTATTTGTTTCTGCTGACATTGATTATCTTACCCTGTTCTGGGAGCTAACCCCCAACATTAAATAAGAAACCTAAACTACCAAATGATCACCATTTCATCCATTCTAGCAAACGTTATCATAAAGCTGCAATGACAAGTCTATGAATAAACAAAAATAAAGTGTAAAAATTAATATCCAAGTTGAAGGCAACAAAGATCACATATGTTAGTAGTATGGGTTGTGATTGTGAATGACATAGCTACAATCACATAGATATTTTGATTTGGAATATGTTTACAATAGTTATAGTACTTCTATGAATAAATCTCGATTTGTTTGTTCAAATTACCAATGGGGTTTCTTTGGAATCGCACAAACTATGTAAAACTCTTGTTTATTAATGCCATTGTCTTTACCAAATAAACTTGATCAATACTTCATGGGTCACAAGAACTACAACTTGTAGAAGTATGGATGAATTTATGTGGCTTTTGAGCATCAACATGTATCGAACCAATTCAATTATTTGTGTATGGATATCATGTATATACCAATTGCTTAATCAATAAAGTTTGCATTTTGGCACAATTGAACTTTATAACGTTAAATGACCCATACTAAATCTGATATATATAAATACTCTAGTAATTACATTCATGAATCTTAAAATAATTTCAATACCTGTATTCACATTCTCGTCATCTCGAACATCATTGTTTCCAATTGCTATTGAGCTTAAATTCTTGCAAGGATTAACTAATCAAACGAAACAAAATCCTAATCAGGCAACCAAAAAAAACTTTATTTCGAGTTCCAATTTTTAGTTTGACCACAATTTAATTTCTTATTTTTTATTTGCATACATTAATAGAAACTTGATTATCACCTTGAGTGAAAGATACTTATAGCAAGTAGAAGTGAGGATATTGCGACTTCCATCTTGGCAAAGAAATGCCATAGTCGTAATAGTTATCCAATGGTATAGTCCAATCTTGGGTATCGCCGTCACAATCATAGTGGCATATTTCTATCTTTACGTCTTATATAATACTACTGATAAATCACTAAACCAAGCCTACTTAAACGTGGGTGTTGCATCTACATCCATAAAAGAAGAATGGATGTTATGGATTATGTATAGATGAATTTAAAACATACTGCCAAAAGTAGCAACACAACATCTTGTGTTAACGTGTAGTTTATTTGCAGCACGCTCTAAGATGTCGTTGATGCTGGCTTTTCCAAGCCCTCCAGCATTAGTATAGAACTTAAACCCCTTTATGGTGCAAGGAAGATGGGTTGGTGACAAAAGAGTCATAGATGAAACATCCAGTAAGTTAACTCTTCACTTTCGAAATGACTACTAATACCTGTTTGTTAATACAAATAAACCGTAAAAACGTTTATTAATATTTTGCGATCTCTTTTTGTTTTGTTGATAAAAAATGTAATGTTATCTTAAGTATAATTATAAGGATACATGTTATTTTTGTAAAGCATTTACATATAGCCATTTAAATACAAAAATGTAATAATTAAGCATTTGTTGTAATAGTTTATTAGGATGGGTAAAAACCATAACCCATGGATCTTAACCCATGCCAAAGAAGACTTGATACAATGTATACTTAGATACATTGAATCTAAAGAAAACCCATGGACCAACCCATAACCCATGACCCATAACCAAAACCCATGGGCAAAGAGGAGCGTACCACGGATCCTAGGATTACACTAGACGGATCCCAAGTAGGAGGGATCCGTGGGATCCGTGGAACAGAGGAGAGAAATTTGCCTATAAATGAGAGCCATTTCTTCATTCTAACTTACCCTCTTCTTACTAAATCTCATATACTCTCATTCTCTTCTAACATATAGATCACTTGATCTAGAGAGTTGTTCTTCTTTCTTTCTATTTGTGATCCTCATATAGGTCCTTCTCTAAGGCGAGATCACGAGCATTCTAAAGTCATCCAAGCAAGGGTCCTTGATTGATTTGTCACTCCGCAAGATTTACAAGCGAAGATCTTGTATTTGATATTTCACATATTTGTTGTGTAATAGTTGTGTTGGTTTGGTCCACCGTGCTACGGACTCGGTATCTAGCTTTGTACCGGAAAAAGTGTAAGCAACGTTGTGAAGGCTTCTCCGCCAAGTGAAGGAGTTTGTTGACATAGTGCTTGAACTCTCGAGTAGGTGACTCGGGGAGTGGAGTAGGGCAAGGAAGGTGACCTTGTAGCGGAACCACTATAAATCGGTTGTGTCTTTCTATCCCTTTACTTCAATTATTTGCTTGCATTATCATTAGATCTATACGTTCTCAACATCCATACGATTTCACATAATATCGAATCTAAAGTTTTGAAATCAACTTAAAATCGGCAAAACTATTCAACCCCCTTCTAGTTTTCCACAATGGGCATCAAGAGCTAAGTTTATAAAAGTTTTAAAATAAAATTGTATTTTAAAACTTTTCGATCACTATGGGTTCGAAAATTATAAGGAATGGCAATCCATGCAACGACCACCACTACTTGAAACTAATGGTTTTATATATTGGAAAAATAGATTCAAACATATGTGAAGTCTAAAGATATTGATCTTTGGTACATTATTGTTGAAGGTGATTTTGAGGCTACCTCAAATGATGATAAAGGAAATTTAGTTCACATACCTCATGATAAACTAAACGATGAAATGAAGAAAAAGCTTTCTAAAAATAGTGAAGCAAAAATGGTTTTATATAATGCTTTACCGAAAAAGGAATTCGAAAGAATTTCTATGCTTAAAACCTCCAAAGAAATTTAGAATTCTTTAGTTGTAACTCATTAAGGCAACCAACAAGTTAAAAATAATAAAATTGATTTATTTGTTCAACAATATGAACAATTTTCAATATCGGATGAGGAAACTATAGATCATTCTTTTGCTAACTTTAATACTATTCTTACATCTTTACAAGCACTTGATGAATCTTTTTCTAGCCGTAACCATGTTAGGAGATATCTAAGGGCACTTCCATCGAAGTGGAGATCCAAGGTGACGGCGATCGAAGAGTCAAATATTTGACAATCCTCACTTTCGATGAACTCATAGGCAACCTACAAGTCTACGAGCTTGTCCTTGCTAAAGATTCAAGCCTCAAAGGTGAAAGAGAAACACAAATCTCTTGCCCTTAAAGCCAAAAGGCTTCATGATGAGGAGAACTCATCTTGAGTAGTAACGATGAAGAATACGCTATGGCGGTGAGGACTTTAAAAAGTTCTTTAGAAGAAAAGGAAGATACGTCAAACAACCGTATGACGACAAGAAAGGCTTTCGGAAAAGCAAGGAGGACGAGAAGCCAAAGGATGATCGTACTTGCTTTAAATGTAGGGACCCAAACCACTTTATTAGTAATCGTCCCAAACGGGATGATCAAAAGCGTTCGTGAGCGACACATGGGAATGAGCGACGAGGAGGACGAAGAAATTTGTCTCATGGCAAATGTCGAGGTATGTCACGAATACTATAGTAGCTCATCACTTGATGACGACTCATTGCATAATGAATATGATAAACTATGCAATATTAGCCTAAAACTAGTTAAAAACAAGCTTTAAAGAGTCAAAATCAACGTTTAGATAAAGAAGTCATAGAATTAAAAGCAAAACTAAAACGTCTAGAGAAGGGTAAAATAGCAAGTGGTGAATGTGAACTTATGCTCAACTTCAAACACTAGTGGATCACTTAGATTCTAAAATTACTAGAATGAGAACTAATACTTTAGATACAATACTCGATGGTGTTAAAACCGTAACAATAAAAAGGTCTAGGTAGTCAACAACTTGATCCATCAACTAGTGAAAGTAAAGAAACTAAATTTGTTAAGGAACTAGAAAACCAACCAACATTGTGGCGGATCCCACGGATCCCTAAAAGGGAACCGCTAGCGTACAAAAAGGATCGATGGATCTGCTGAGCAAACAAAGTAGCAATAACGTAGCTTCTTCATCTAGAACTGAGTTTGTTATAGTTAATAGGAAGAAACCAAATCATGTCACCACTAGACAACCACCTCCAAAATATAATCCTACTTTTGCAAGAAACAAAGCTCCACCTTTTTCAAAACCTAACTCATTTAGGAGACCTAATAACGTTTACCCAAAAAGTAACCATCAAATGGGATGGAATCAAAACATGCAAAACGGTTTTCCTTTCCAAAACTTTGCTCCATGGAATGCATACTCATCTTATCCATACATGTCTAACATGAATGGAATGTTTAACACTAATGGACCCATGAACAAATGGGGACTGATAACGCTACACGCGTCGTTCGGGGTCAAGGAAACTTCCTTTTCTTCGAGCAAGTTTTATAACACCCTAGGCGTTGAACCTAATCGTTGTAGTGTAGTAATTAGGTAAGCCACGGGTATTGATATCGTTCTCTGGGGAATAGGAATGCTAGTGAGAAGTTACTACGCTAAGGTTGAGGTTGAGGAAGATTATTTTTGTATTTTTATATTTTTGTAGAAATGGAAAAGGTACGAATCTCGGGTATTGGATTTGGGGGTTGGTATTGCTACCGATTACTCTACTATTATCTAATTATCTAAGCTAAGGTTGTGATAGTCTATGTCTAATTGATGTGTACTCGTATGATAGTTTAAAGATGTGTTTACTTAGGTTTTACTACTCCTTAATTATCTCCTATTGATGGTTGATTTGTCACGTCCTTATTCCTAGTTGCGTTGTGATTCTAAGGCTATAGGCGTGCTTGTTTCCTAACTCTTTGAAATTACCAAAGGGTCTTGTTTACAAATCCTCTAGTGATTTATAGACGCCTACTCTCGGTTGTCCTTGAATACTTTATCCTACAATTACCTAGATAATTATATTCTAAAGTTCACAAAGAAAAGTCAAGCATTACACACAAACGAATAATCTAGCGCACTCTAGATCATTAGTCAACTAAGATAAGTATCAACCAATCAATATTCAATAATTAAGTTTCATATTCCCTAGCAAACACACAAATAAATTAGCCGACATGGAGAACATGCAAGATACATGATAACGCCACACGCGTTGCTCGGGGTCAAGGAAACTTCCTTTTCTTCGAGCAAGTTTTATAACACCCTAGGCAAAGTGAACCTAATCGTTGTAGTGTAGTAATTAGGGTGTCACGGGTATTGATATCGTTCTCTGGGAATAGGAATGCTAGTGAGAAGTTACTACGCTAAGGTTGAGGTTGAGGAAGATTATTTTTGTATTTTATATTTTGTAGAAATGGAAAAGGTACTAATCTCGGTATTGATTTGGGGGTTGGTATTGCTACCGATTACTCTACTATTATCTAATTATCTAAGCTAAGGTTGTGATAGTCTATGTCTAATTGATGTGTACACGTATGATAGTTTAAAGATGTGTTTACTTAGGTTTTACTACTCCTTAATTATCTCCTATTGATGGTTGATTTGTCACGTCCTTATTCCTAGTTGCGTTGTGATTCTAAGGCTATAGGCGTGCTTGTTTCCTAACTCTTTGAAATTACCAAAGGGTCTTGTTTACAAATCCTCTAGTGATTTATAGACGCCTACTCTACGGTTGTCCTTGATTACTTTATCCTACAATTACCTAGATAATTATATTCTAAAGTTCACAAAGAAAAGTCAAGCATTAAGTACACAACGAATAATCTAGCGACTCTAGATCATTAGTCAACTAAGATAAGTATCAACCAATCAATATTCAATAATTAAGTTTCATATTCCCTAAGCAAACACACAAATAAATTAGCGGACATGGAGAACATGCAAGCATACACACAAATAATCAAAGACATAATTAAATTAATGAAGTAAATACTTATCTTGATGTATAATAGGGTTTAGAACCCTAAAATCTTGCACAAGAAAGCCTTGGTTCGGTTTTAGGTTTTACTCAAAAGACTACACACAAAACCGAAAAATTCGGATTCTATATATAAGATTACATCTGCGACGGCGGCACCTTATGTTTCGCGGACGCCGTGTCGCCGCTCATTAGGGTTTCGCTTGGCCACGTAAACCTTGGCGACGGCGTCACCTTATGACCGTGACGCCGTCCCCTTCACTCGACGCCGCCTTGGCCGCATCTAGGCCGTCCCGAGTAACGACGCCTACTCCTTTAGAACCCGACGTCGTCCTTGAAAACATGCAATTTCGCTTCGACCGTCGCAAAATTCCTTCCACGCGGCGCAGGATATGCAGTGACGCCGTCGCTTTATGTTTCAAGACTTTGAGTGTCTCGATTCGACTTTGGCCATTTTCTTCAGATATTCGCGCCTTTTCGTCCAAATAAGCATCATTCCAAGATTTTGCCTTCAAGAGACCTAAAAGTGAAAAGGAACGATATTAAGCAATAACGGATATGAAGTGATCGAATAAGGGCTTAAATGACCCCTTAAAAGGTACCTTTAAAACCTTATCAAATATCCCTACACTTGGTATTTGCTTGTCCTCAAGCAAATGTGCTTTTAGCCAATTAATTTATAAGTTAGGGGTCATGAAGCATTCATTCAAAACGTCCACAACACATATAAGCCCCAAGAAAAGTCATAACAAGCACGGAATTACATACTAGCACCTCACATGGGGTGTTGGATACTCACATCTCTCTCGGTGTATATATGAAATATAACAAATCGGAAATGGAAGATAAACACTCATTAACCGGTCCTAGTACATAGATTACCATAGGCTTGAGAATAGATCAAACCTCCGTCGCTTATGTAAGCACCTAGGAAAGACTATCAAAGAGGTCTTTTAAAGGGTTGTAATGTTAGGCTTACGGTAGGAAATGAAGGGTTTGGTGGGATAGGCTATTTAGTGGTGGATAGTCAAAAATCTCTATGTTGCAAGTATACGAAGAATGGCGTTGCTAAGCCAAGACTGACACTCTAAAACTCTAGGCAACGAAAATAAACAAACATAATTTAAAAGATAGATGTAGGATGGTAGTCAGTATGGTTTTTTTTTTTTTTTTTTTTTTTTTTTTTTTTTTTTTTTTTTTTTTTTTTTTTTTTTTTTTTTGCATACACTTTACTCTACCATCCTCTACGGTACATCAAAATGATAGGGATTTATAGACACATCCCTACACTTGAGTTTTTATTACTCTAACACTAATTTGACCCGAATTGAAAAGATCAAAACACTTGGAGTACATTATTATGCAAACAAAGGGAATTTGAGTTTAACGTTCTCTTCCCTATATTTCATAAACTTTAACTTTTCCCATGAATCCCAATCATCCCAAAACTCGATACAAAGGATATGACTCGACTTAGCAACTCATGCAAGCAACCGATAATTGAACTAAGGGTTTTGGGTGATAACATAAATTTGCACTAAAAGTGAGTGCAATAAAGGTAGGCTAAGGCGATTTGGGTGTATATTCGGGGTGGGGTAAACAATGCTCTTCATTGATATCCCGAAAACCGAAACATCACGAGAACCGCGAAAAGGATAGGCTCGAGGGGTTAACTAGGGTATCGTGTACTAAAGATGAGTACAACAAGAAAGGGTGTGGGAATTACTCAACCGATATGGAAGAAGTAATTATATTACAAGTATCAAACAAGGGTTTATCCTAATGCCTCTTATCATTTAGTTATTCCTAACTACACAAGTGTAGTCTCACTAGCGATCTCGAATGCATCACAAAACAAGTTCTAGAATCTAATATACTACCGGTTCACACTCTAAGCATTAAAGATGAATGCTTTAATTCCTACTAATCTAAGTGGCGATCCTCACATTTTGGGTGGAATTTAGGTGGTAAGGTTTTTGTGCTAGTCATGCAACTTCCTATCCATGAGACGCTTTTGTTAAGACTAATGGCCCACTCTTATATCGTCATGAAAAATTTTAAATTTGGCTAAAATTACCCTAACCTACATTTTCTCATGGTTTATTACACAAATACACTTGACAAAGCAAATAGTCAAGGATAAGCATAGTTTCAAAGTTCCTGCTTTATTTTCCCTCCCACACTTAAACCGAACATTGTCCCCAATGTTCCCGAAAGTATCAAAGTTATGATAATAGAAGGTAATTAAAAACGAAAGAAACTAATACTCCCCGATTAGCTCGGTAGGATCCGTAAAAGTGGTGGTTAAATCTTTTCCAAGAAGAGTTTTTTGCGTGAAAGGCTCCTTCCAAACTTGTGTAACTTCTTCTTGACAAACTAAACTCGCACACTAGAAGAAAACAAACGAAACCTTCGCGTAAAATCGTGGTAATAATATACATAAGACTCGATTTAAACTAGGATATAATGCTTGTGGAATGGATGTTTACAATTTGTTTTGAAAGTTAAGATCCGAAAATTCCAAAATTTTACAAGTAGCTCGAAACGAGAAAAAGTAAGTGATGTTTTATTCCTTCTGGCGCGTCGTTACAATCTGACGCCGTCGAGTTATCCCGACAAAACTCGGTCTCGATTTTCGGAAAAATTCGGAAAATTTGCATCTTTAGAACTGGAAAAACTTCGCAAAAACATCCATTATGACTCGATACAAGCATTTGACCCGAACAAACAAACATATATATCTTTTAGTTAATTGTTATTCTCATGTTCACGTTTCTTATGAAAACGTGTGTAATCCTCCCTACACTTATCCTTTATGTAAAGTACCTTTATATGTAATTAAGACGAGGTTAAAACAAAATAAAGCATTTTACAAATTCAAACATGAGGACAAACAATTAATAAAAGAGATATGATACTAACAAGCAAACAATTAAGCATGGGTTGCCTCCCGAAGCGCTTTTCTTTATTTAAGAGTCTTGTAGCTAGACTCGTAGTCCCCGCTCCTATGTTTTCTTAATCTTAAGGGCCCATTCGATCTCTTTAACTCTTCTCTCATCACGAATATATTCGTGCCCCAGCTTCAAGACAAGCAAAGGTAGTAGACTTTGTTTTTCCAATCAACCTCGAATGCGGAATGTTATCTACATCTAAATCATCCATGCCCTCATAATTTTATTTTTATGGGGCATTATATATTTAACACTCTCGGCTTCATTTGAGAACTCAATTATCCACCTCTTTATCATAAACCATCTTAGACTCTTCTATAAATGGTTTCCAAGGATTACATCTCCTAAAAACCCATCAATGATGCCTTAACGCTTTTCCAAAATCATGAAATCACACCTATATGTGAAGTTACCTATGAACACATGTAATCCCTTAATCCTCCCCACATAGTTACTTGCTTTCCTAGGGGCGAAAGGGGTCCCTCATAGGCTCTAGCTTTTGCTCATGATCCAATTATAATAGAGCCTAGACATTACATTCATGGGTGCCTTATAGTCAATGTAGGTGTGATCCCTATATAAGTATCCAATCATACACGGTACCTTGATGTTTTAGGGTTTCCTCCTTATGCGGGCTCGAAGGGTGGTCTTGGAAAATTAACCACGTTATGGTGATAAGTGGTTTCTTTTCCTTTAGGTATGAGTCAAAGTACCCCTAAGTTCTTCCTCCTCCTTGTCACCCTCCATAATTTCTAACACCTTATAATCTCCTTCCTCTAGATCATCATCCGAATCACTTGTGGTCAAATCACTATCTAAAGGGCGATCGATTCCTTAAGGGCTTCTTTGAGTGTATTTTCAATTATCATATTTAATTTCCTAAGCTCTCCGATTTAGCATCATGATACGGCCTCGAGTTGGTTAGCGAGGTCGGGTCAAGCAATGGGTATTTGTTTTGTGGTGAAGTATAGTTTGGTGGTTGGTTATCACCTTCCATGGTGAAAAGTGATGGGTGTTACGAACAAAGGTCACAAAGAAGGGGATAGACTAAGAGAAAGCTAAAAATGAGAAAAATTTACTTGATAGGAATCACAAAGAAACCTAAACGAGGTGGACTACTAACTAGCTATTCTATTCCCCGCAGCGCGCCTAAAACTTGATAACGCCACACGCGTCGTTCGGGGTCAAGGAAACTTCCTTTTCTTCGAGCAAGTTTTATAACACCCTAGGCAAAGAACCTAATCGTTGTAGTGTAGTAATTAGGGTAAGCCACGGGTATTGATATCGTTCTCTGGGGAATAGGAATGCTAGTGAGAAGTTACTACGCTAAGGTTGAGGTTGAGGAAGATTATTTTGTATTTTTATATTTTTGTAGAAATGGAAAAGGTACGAATCTCGGTATTGGATTTGGGGTTGGTATTGCTACCGATTACTCTACTATTATCTAATTATCTAAGCTAAGGTTGTGATAGTCTATGTCTAATTGATGTGTACTGTATGATAGTTTAAAGATGTGTTTACTTAGGTTTTACTACTCCTTAATTATCTCCTATTGATGGTTGATTTGTCACGTCCTTATTCCTAGTTGCGTTGTGATTCTAAGGCTATAGGGCGTGCTTGTTTCCCAACTCTTTGAAATTACCAAAGGGTCTTGTTTACAAATCCTCTAGTGATTTATAGACGCCTACTCTACGGTTGTCCTTGATTACTTTATCCTACAATTACCTAGATAATTATATTCTAAAGTTCACAAAGAAAAGTCAAGCATTAAGTACACAGCGAATAATCTAGCGACTCTAGATCATTAGTCAACTAAGATAAGTATCAACCAATCAATATTCAATAATTAAGTTTCATATTCCTAAGCAAACACACAAATAAATTAGCGGGACATGGAGAACATGCAAGCATACACACAAATAATCAAAGACATAATTAAATTAATGAAGTAAATACTTATCTTGATGTATAATAGGGTTTAGAACCCTAAAATATCGCACAAGAAAGCCTTGGTTCGGTTTTAGGTTTTACTCAAAGACTACACACAAAAACCGAAAAATTCGGATTCTATATATAAGATTACATCTGCGACGGCGTCACCTTATGTTTCGTGGACGCCGTCGTGTCGCCGCCATTAGGGTTTCGCCTTGGCCACGTAAACCTTGCGACGGCGTCACCTTATGACCGTGACGCCGTCCCTTCACCCGACGCCGCCTTGGCCGCATCTAGGCCGCTCCGAGTAACGACGGCCTACTCTTTAGAACCGACGTCGTCCTTGAAAACATGCAATTTCGCTTCGACCCGTCAAAAATTCCTTCCCGACGGCGTCGCAGATATGCAGTGACGCCGCCGCCTTATGTTTCAAGACTTTGAGTGTCTCGATTCGACTTTGGCCATTTTCTTAGTATATTCGCGCTTTTCGTCCAAATAAGCATCATTCCAGATTTTGCCTTCAAGAGACCTAAAAGTGAAAAGGAACGATATTAAGCAATAACGGATCTGTATGATCGAATAAGGGCTTAAATGACCCCTTAAAAGGTACCTTTTAAAACCTTATCAATACACACAAATAATCAAAGACATAATTAAATTAATGAAGTAAATACTTATCTTGATGTATAATAGGGTTTAGAACCCTAAAATCACGCACAAGAAAGCCTTGGTTCGGTTTTAGGTTTTACCCAAAAGACTACATAAAAGCGAAAAATTCGGATTCTATATATAAGATTACATCGCCACGGCGTCACCTTATGTTTCGTGGCGCGTCGTGTCGCCGCGTCATTAGGGTTTCGTCTTGGCCACGTAAACCTTGCGACGGCGCCACCTTATTGTGACGCCGTCCCTTCGACTCGACGCCGTCTTGGTCGCATCTAGGCCGCCCGAGTAACGACGGCCTACCTTTAGAACCCGCGTCGTCCTTGAAAACATGCAATTTCGCTCGACCGTCATAGGCTTTCCTTCCCGGCGTCGCAGATATCAGATGACGCCGCGCCTTATGTTTCAGAGCTTTGAGTGTCTCGATTCGACTTTGGCCATTTTCTTCAGATATTCGCGCCTTTTCGTCCAAATAAGCATCATTCCAGATTTTGCCTTCAAGAGACCTAAAAGTGAAAAGGAACGATATTAAGCAATAACGGATACATAAGTGATCGAATAAGGGCTTAAATGACCCCTTAAAAGGTACCTTTTAAAACCCTATCAAATATCCCTACACTTGGTATTTGCTTGTCCTCAAGCAAATGTGCTTTTAGCCAATTAATTTATAAGTTAGGGTCATGAAGCATTCATTCAAAACGGTCCACAACACATATAAGCCTCATGAAAGTCATAACAAGCACGGAATTACATACTAGCACCTCACATGGGGTGTTTGGATACTCACATCTCTCTCGGGTGTATATATGAAATATAACAAATCGGAAATGGAAGATAAACACTCATTAACCGTCCTAGTACATAGATTACCATAGGCTTGAGAATAGATCAAACCTCCGTCGCTTGGCGTAAGCACCTAGGAAAGACTATCAAAGAGGTCTTTAAAGGGTTGTAATGTTAGGGCTTACGGTAGGAAATGAAGGGTTTGGTGGGATAGGCTATTTAGTGGTGGATAGTCAAAAATCTCTATGTTGCAAGTATACGAAGAATGGCGCTAAAGCCAAGACTCGACACTCTAAAACTCTAGGCAACGAAAATAAACAAACATAATTTAAAAGATAGATGTAGGATGGTAGCCCGTATGGTTTTTTTTTTTTTTTTTTTTTTTTTTTTTTTTTTTTTTTTTTTTTGCATACACTTTTACTCTACCATCCTCTACGGTACATCAAATGATAGGGATTTATAGACACATCCCTCACACTTGAGTTTTTATTACTCTAACACTAATTTGACCCGAATTGAAAAGATCAAAACACTTGGAGTACATTATTATGCAAACAAAGGGAATTTGAGTTTAACGCTCTCTTCCTATATTTCATAAACTTTAACTTTTCCCATGAATCCCAATCATCCCAAAATCAGATACAAAGGATATGACTCGACTTAGCAACTCACGCAAGCAAACGGATAATTGAACTAAGGGTTTTGGGTGATAGCATAAATTTGCACTAAAAGTGAGTGCAATAAAGGTAGGCTAAGGCGATTGGGTGTATATTTGGGGTGGGGTAAAACAATGCTCTTCATTGATATCCGGAAAACCGAAACATCACGAGAACCGCGAAAAGGATAGGCTCAGGGTTAACTAGGGTATCGTGTACTAAAGATGAGTACAGCAAAAAGTGTGGGGAATTACTCAACCGATATGGAAGAAGTAATTATATTACAATATCAAACAAGGGTTTATCCTAATGCCTCTTATCATTTAGTTATTCCTAACTACACAAGTGTAGTCTCACTAGCGATCTCGAATGCATCACAAAACAAGTTCTAGAATCTAATATACTACGGTTCACACTCTAAGCATTAAAGATGAATGCTTTAATTCCTACTAATCTAAGGGCGATCCTCACATTTTGGGTGGAATTTAGGTGGTAAAGGGTTTTGTGCTAGTCATGCAACTTCCTATCCATGAGACGCTTTTGTTAAGACTAATGGCCCACTCTTATACGCCATGAAAAAATTTTAAATTTGGCTAAAATTACCCTAACCTACATTTTCTCATGGTTTATTACACAAATACACTTGGACAAAGCAAGCGATCCAAGGATAAGCATAGTTTCAAAGTTCCTGCTTTATTTTCCTCCCTACATTTAAACCGAACATTGTCCCCAATGTTCCCGAAAGTATCAAAGTTATGATAATAGAAGGTAATTAAAAAGCGAAATAAACTAATACTCCCTGATTAGCTCGGTAGATCCGTAAAAGTGGTGGTTAAATCTTTCCAAGAAGAGTTTTTGCGTGAAGGCTCCTTCCAAACTTGTGTAACTTCTTCTTGACAAACTAAACCGCAGACACTAGAAGAAAACAAACGAAACCTTCGCGTAAATCGGGTAATAATATACATAAGACTCGATTTAAACTAGGATATAATGCTTGTGGAATGGATGTTACGTAATTTGTTTTGAAAGTTAAGATCTGAAAATTCCAAAATTTTACAAGTAGCTCGTAAAACGAGAAAAATTAAGTCGATGTTTTTATTCCTTCTCGACGTCAAGTTGCAATCTCGACGTCAAAGTTATCCCGACAAAAGCGGTGCGATTTTCTGAAAAATTCGAAAATTTGCATCTTTAGAATCTGAAAACTTCAAAATATCCATTATGACTCGATACAAGCATTTGACTCGAACAAACAAACATATATATCTTTTAATTAATTGTTATTCTCATGTTTATGTTTCTTATGAAAACGTGTGTAATCCTCCCTACACTTATCCTTTATGTAAAATACCTTTATATGTAATTAAGACGAGGTTAAAAACAAAATAAAGCATTTTTACAAATTTAAACATGAGGGCAAACAATTAATAAAAGATATATGACACTAACAAGCAACCAATCCATCACATAGGCTAGATAAACCATGCAAGTATCCACACACATCAAATAGTTCACCATAAGGTTAAGTTGTCAAAGATTATTACATGCCCAAACATAAATTGTCTCAATGTACCAACACAATCATAGACAATACATAAACTAAAACATGAGTCACCGGGGAGGGTCCACGATAGTCATAACTGGGGAAGATGGCCCAAATACCCATAAGGTGGGTAATCCTCTTCTCTCCCGGAAAGGATCAACTGAGGTGTGGATCAAGTCGGTCACGCACGGACAAATGTCGATTCGCTTAACAAAGGTGGTCATAGGTCCAATTAGCCCTCTCGATCCCGCTGTGCCATCCACGTATCCATGCGTCCCATCCATGCTCCTTGGTAGGCTCGCCAATCACCACTAGACATGTGTCTCAGAGGTGTCGGTGGAGCTCCTCGCTTCACCCCGCCGTGCTTGCCGCATGTGTGGCTCTTCATCATCATCGTCATCACTACCTTGAATGACGGGTTGAGCATTGAACCAAGCAACGCCCTACCATAATCCATTATAACCTCCATAGCTTTCAAGGACTTGGCCTGACGACCTTGGTGATACCTCATTAAGGTATGCGGGTGCCTCCCGCCAAAATGCCAAAGGACCGAGCTAACCGAGTGATGAACATACCCCATAAACTTTATCCTCAACCTCATTCCATGGCGCGTCCTCAAGTAGTCGGCTAACTTGAATGGGATGTTACAAAGGCACACCTCACCAACATGCAGAGAGATAGAACAGACCGTAAATTGACACGATGATTAGTGTTCCGCGCCCGTGATAGAAAATGTGAGGCAACGGTGCACTAGCCTAATCCGTGGATCCGGATCCGAGATGCGAGAGTACCCCCTGATGTACTCCCATTAGCTATCGTGTTCCGTGAATCAAGACACAACATTTCATCCTTATGGGTAAGTCCGTTGCCAAATTAGCCTCGAAAACATCGCTCCCAACATTCTCGGCGCTTATATAACCCCAATCTCCATCCAAACTCAAGGATCGATAGCCTCCAATCTCCTCCCAACCTAAATCGGACTTCAAACTCAATGTTATCACGACACGAATTAACATCAACGTGTAAGATGCGTGGAATTCACGCACCAACTCCCCATATACGGGTTCACGATCCTAAACATCCTTTCCCACCGGGATCGAGAAACTTGTCCTTCCTAAAACTATTCGCAAACTCCCTAGCGGTCATGACCCTCAAGAAACTCCCATCCACAACAGCCCCGAGTCAATAGTTTGATGAAGCAAATCATTGTAACGAACTTGGCAATCTTCCTCAAGAACACTCCCCATTCAGAATTGTGTCGTGATATTTGCACAGGCATTAGAGGATCGTCTCTTGTTCTCTTTGTTCTTCGCTCATCTCAAATGTAAAATCAAATACGATGAGGACGCGCCAGAATAATCACGACGGCCACATAACAGCTTATGACGCCACCGACTGTAATTCAAATCCGACCTTTGCGAGGAAAACCTGTGTTTTAACCACAACCCTTAGCCCAAACACCCATGTTAATGGTATAATGGCCAGGTGGGTTCGATCCCTGCCGTCAAGGCTCCGCAAAGTCAACCCCATATGATAACACTATCATTTGCCTAATCATTAGCCTAATTAATAGGATTCATAGGCGGTATATAGCATAGATCAAATTAGTCGGGTTGTTGGTTTGAAAAGAGGAAAACGAAATTGAGCATGAATTAGGACAATTAAACGACAAAGATCAATGTGCATTACTTACCTTGTGGAAATTGTTTTGGCAAAATGATGAATTAGAGGTGGGAAAAAGCGTGAGTGTTGGGTGTGGGGCGGATAAAATTTTGTAGGGTAAAGAATGAAAGAGATGGGTGATGTATTTATTCGTCGATGCAGGGTAGCGACGGCGTCACACTTTGTAATGCGATTTGCGTCACGCCTAAATTTTTGCCAAAAGAAAATAGCTTTTGTCGATCCGCTTTGGATCAAAAATTTGATTACTATCTTTGAAAAGAATTTAGTTTTCCTCTTGAAATTTATTTGGCTAATCCACCAATAATCCATATAATGGTAAGTAATGCACATGTCAATTTGTTGTTCAATTGTAATTTTACACATTCAAGTTTTGAGGTGAGGTTTTTTCCGGGTTTAAAACCGAAAGAACTTTTCTTTACATTGGGAAAGTCTGTAAGGATAATGCACCATTCCAATGAATGTATTTCTAGGATCAAGCGGGAACGTTAAACGGGGTTCAAGCAAGAATACGATTTCTTGACGAGATTTGCTAAAGGAGAGGGTTCGGGAGTCATCCTGGTGCGTTCTGGTATTGCATATACCTTTTCTAGCTTTTTAGGTATATTGTTTTTTGCAATTTCACCACGAATGCTCAGTATGAAATTGTTAGCTAGTCCCAAGAAAGTGTCATGAGTTTTCCGCATTTGATCCTCGAGGCGCTTAATTTCCTCTTCTTGCTTGTGGACAAATGTCAACATTATGTCCTCGAATTCATCCTGCCGGGACTTCCTTGGCAGCAAGAATTCCTTGACCGTATTCACATGTTTGTCAGCACAAGTGGTTACATCCATTAACGCTTTCATTTGGGTCTCCATACTCATAATTGCTTGTGCTCGGGAACTTAACCCGTTATCTTGGACAACTGGAATTTCCCAACCTTCCTCTTCGTATTGAGCTAAGTCCTCGATGACTTCCCAAATGCCTCGAAGATTAAGATTACTTAGTCTCCACCGCGGCGTAATCAATGGTTTGTCGAGAGAAAGATCGACATGATCATAAAAGATTTGGACTTGGAGCCAAAGATCAATGCCGTGATGAGGACTTTATGAAGTAAGTCCTTGAATCGGTCCATGCTTCAGAGATTCACCTTGACGTTCTTTGAAACGCCAAGATGTCATTCCTAAGCTTAGTGGTTCTCCCCGGTGGGAAAAATTGAGCAAGGAAGCGAGAAGTAAGATCATCCCAACTTGAGATGGAGCCGGCGGGAAGTCGCTCAAGCCAATTACTAGCTTGGTCCCGTAGAGAATTGGAAGAGACGCAAGCGTGGTCTCCCGAGTAGTAGCATCAAGGTCGATGGAATCGACAATTTTGAGGAAATCCTCGATGTCGATTTGGATCTTGAGCGAAGTCCATGGAATGCACATCCGCTTTGCACCAACCGGATGGTGTCGGATCGCAGGCCGTAGTTTGGGCTTGGTCGGGAAGCTCAATGGTGTTCCTATAACCTAGGTGGTTTGGTCTGAGTACTACCAAGAGTACGGGCTCTTAGCGGGTCGTTTGGTGGTGGGTTGATGAGTGGTGGTTGGTTGTCACCTTCCATGGTGAAAAGTGATGGGTGTTACGAACAAAGGTCACGAAGAAGGGGATAGACTAAGAAAGCTAAAAATGAGAAAAATTTACTTGATAGGAATCAAGCAAAGAAACCTAAACGAGGTGGACTACTAACTAGCTATTCTATTCCCGCAGGCGCCAAAACTTGATAACGCCACACGCCGTTCGGGGTCAAGGAAATTTCCTTTTCTTCGAGCAAGTTTTATAACACCCCAGGCAAAGGAACCTAATCGTTGTAGTGTAGTAATTAGGGTAAGCCACGGGTATTGATATCGTTCTCTGGGGAATAGGAATGCTAGTGAGAAGTTACTACGCTAAGGTTGAGGTTGAGGAAGATTATTTTGTATTTTTATATTTTGTAGAAATGGAAAAGGTACGAATCTCGGGTATTGGATTTGGGGTTGGTATTGCTACCGATTACTCTACTATTATCTAATTATCTAAGCTAAGGTTGTGATAGTCTATGTCTAATTGATGTGTACTGTATGATAGTTTAAAGATGTGTTTACTTAGGTTTTACTACTCCTTAATTATCTCCTATTGATGGTTGATTTGTCACGTCCTTATTCCTAGTTCGTTGTGATTCTAAGGCTATAGGCGTGCTTGTTTCCTAACTCTTTGAAATTACCAAAGGGTCTTGTTTACAAATCCTCTAGTGATTTATAGACGCCACTCTACGGTTGTCCTTGAATACTTTATCCTACAATTACCTAGATAATTATATTCTAAAGTTCACAAAGAAAAGTCAAGCATTATACACAACGAATAATCTAGCGCACTCTAGATCATTAGTCAACTAAGATAAGTATCAACCAATCAATATTCAATAATTAAGTTTCATATTCCCTAAGCAAACACACAAATAAATTAGCTTGACATGGAGAACATGCAAGCATACACACAAATAATCAAAGACATAATTAAATTAATGAAGTAAATACTTATCTTGATGTATAATAGGGTTTAGAACCCAAAATACTGCACAAGAAAGCCTTGGTTCGGTTTTAGGTTTTACTCCAAAAGACTACACATAAAAACCGAAAAATTGGATTCTATATATAAGATTACATCTGCGACGGCCACCTTATGTTTCGTGGCCGCCGTGTCGCCGCCATTAGGGTTTCGTCTTGGCCACGTAAACCTTGCGACGGCGTCACCTTATGACCGTTGACGCCGCCCCTTCAAACTCGACGCCGTTTGGCCGCATCTAGGCCGGCCCGAGTAACGACGGCCTACCTTTAGAACCCGACGTCGTCCCTTGAAAACATGCAATTTAACTCGACCCGTCGCAAAATTCCTTCCGACGGCGTCAGAGATATGTAGTGACGCCTGCCGCTTTATGTTTCAAAGAGCTTTGAGTGTCTCGATTCGACTTTGGCCATTTTCTTCAGATATTCGCGCTTTTCATCCAAATAAGCATCATTCCAAGATTTTGCCTTCAAGAGACCTAAAAGTGAAAAGGAACGATATTAAGCAATAACGGATACTGAAGTGATCGAATAAGGGCTTAAATGACCCTTAAAAGGTACCTTTAAAACCTTATCGGGGACCAAACTTTTGAGTTTATTATTGTTTTAGGTGTGCTTAAAGGTCGATCTAGACCCCGATGAATGGGTCAAGGATAGCGGGCACGAGGCGCATTTAATCGGCAATAGGGATCTATTCTCCACATATGAATCCTTCAATGGAGGTAATGTGGTGTTTGGAAATAGCAAAGTAGAATCATCGGTAAAGGTACAATTTCTAACAAATCTCTAACTATTAACGATGTGTGTCATGTAGAAAACCTAAACTTTAACCTCTTAAGTATAGGACAAATATGTGATAAAAGTGCAATGTACTTTTACCGAAACCGTAGTAAGATACTTAAAATGGCATAACCATAGGAAGAGGAATTGGGAAACATGGAGTCTATGTCATTAAAATCGGTAATGAACCTAAAGACAAACTATGTCTTACCTCTATGGATGATACTTGACCTTATGGCATCGAAGATTGGGTCACGCCAACATGCGACTTCTTCAATCGCTATCATCCAAAGATCTAGTAAGAGACCTACCTAAGTTAAAATATGAACATCATTTTTGTGATGCTTGTAATGTAGGAAAATAAGCTCATTCGAGTCATAAAGCTAAAAACATGGTGTCCACAACTAGGTGTCTAGAATTACTACATATGGATTTATTTGGTCCATCCGCAATCCAAAGTTATGGAGGAAACTACTACACTTTGGTAATAGTGGATGACTACTCTAGGTATACATGGACAAAATTTTTAAAGAACAAAACGGAAACCTTTAACTATTTTGATATATTAAGCAAAAGATCCAAATACAACTAGAAGTCCCATAGTGTCTATTAGGACGGATCATGGTAGGAATTGATAATGAAGTGCAATTGGAGCTTTTGTGACGCCGATGGTATTACTCACAACTTCTCGGCTTCACGCACTCCACAATCGAATGGGGTAGTAGAGAAAGAATAGAACTCTACAAGAAATAAGTCGAACCATGCTTAATGAACAATCCATACCTCAAAAGTTTTGGTGTAATGCCGTTGATACTTCAACATATATACTCAATCGAGTCTTAATTAGACCAATCTTAGGAAAAACTACATATGAGTTACTTGAGGCAAAAGCCTACGTTAAATCACTTTAGAGTCTTTGGTAGTAAATGTTTTATTCTTAAAACTAAAGATTACCTTACAAAATTTGATCCTAAATCAACCGAAGGTATCTTTTAGGTTACTCGCCAAATAGCAAAGCTTACGCCATATTAAACAAAGAAACAATGAAGGTAGAAGAGTCATTAAATATAAAATTTGATGAAAGTCCACCCAAACCCTCTCCACCTCTTGTCGATGACGAGATTATAGAAAGTGAAGCTATAGTAATAAAGAAAAGATAAGTGAAGAAGAAGAACCTCTAAGTGAGGAAATAATAAACATTAAAATTCCAAAGATCACCCTCAGATAAAGTCATAGGAAAACTAAACGAACGAACATTAAGGTCTCAAGTTCAAAACCAAAGTAGCTTGTTTTGTTTCGTTTCAACCTTAGAACCTAAGAATACACAAGAAGCCATAAAAGATGAAAGTTGGGTAATGGCTATGCAAGAAGAACTAAATCAATTTGTTTCTAATGATGTTTGGACACTTGTCCCTCCACCTAGTAATCAAACCATAATAGGAACCAAATGGGTTTATAAAAACAAATTAGATGCAAACGGAGTAGTGTCTAGGAACAAGGCTAGACTCGTTGCTCAAGGGTATAACCAACAAGAGGGAATAGACTTTGATGAGACCTACGCCTCCGTGGCTAGATTAGAGTCTATAAGAATACTTCTTGTGTATGCTTGTGCTAATGATCTAAAGCTTTATCAAATGGATGTCAAAAGCGCTTTTCTAAATGGTTTCATAAATGAAGAAGTATATGTAACTCAACCTCCGGCTTCATTGATTTTGAAAACCCAAACATGTGTATAAATTAAAGAAAGCCTTTACGGTCTTAAACAAGCTCCAAAAGCTTGGTATGATAGACTCAAGTCATTTCTAGTTAAACACAACTATACCATGTGGTTAGTTGACAACACACTTTTTACTAAGAAAAGAGAGTCACATATAATCATAGTACAAATATATGTAGATGATATTATATTCGGATCCACTTGTTAAGACATGTGTGATAATTTCTCTAAAATCATGCATGACGAGTTCGAGATGAGTATGATGGGAGAACTTAGTTTCTTTCTTGGTCTACAAATAAAACAAGTAGAAGATGGTATCTTCTTCAATCAATCTAAATACATCAAGGAGATGTTAAAGAAATTGCTCTAGAAGAGTCAAACCAATTAGGACTCTAATGTCATCCGACACTAAACTCATAAAAGATGAAGACGGCGAATCCAGTAGATAATACTAAATATCATGGCATGATAGGTAGTCTTCTCTACCTCACGGCAAAGAGGGCCGGATATCATGTTTAGTGTTTGCTTATGTGCTAGGTTTCAAGAAGACCCTAAAACATCACACCTAGAAGCCGTAAAAAGGATATTTAGATATATTAAGGGTACAACACAATTAGGATTATGGTATCCTAAGGGCACGGGGAGTAGAAACAATTGTATATGCAGATTCTGACCATGCATGTGATTACGTTGATAGAAAAAGTACAAGTGGGGTATGTACTTTTATGGGATGTTGTTTAACATCTTGGTTTTCTAAGAAACAAACGGCACTTGCAATATCAACAACCGAATCCGAGTACGTCTCCGCGGGCAAAGCATGCCAACAAGCACTATGGATGAAACAAGCGTTAGTAGACTCCGACATCCATCTAAGCGACATAGCCATCCTATGTGACAACAAAGGTGCCATCGACTTAAGTAAGAATCCGGTATTACATTCTCGCACAAAGCATATTGAGATTCGTCATCACTTCCTAAGAGACAATGTTCAAAAGGGGAACATCTCTATTGAGAAGGTAGCATCCGAACTCAACAAAGTCGACGTCCTCACCAAACCGTTGAAGCGGGAACAATTCAACCTACTTCGTCTTGGTCTAATGGAACAAACGTCGTAACTTAATTGACTCTACAAGGTATGCAAACACTAGCCTTCTTCTTTCTGAGTCTAGGATTTCTATTTCACCCACAACTCACAAACAATACGGGAATTTTCAAAACCCAAGATGAGTTTTCCACTTATAGCTTTCATATTTTTTATATATACACATTTTCAAAGAAAACCTACTTTCACAATGTTTTCTAAAAGGATGATACCTTCCCATATCAATTTCACAAAAGCAATTTCTCACGTCTAGAAAAAATCGCTTTTTCATTATTAATACAAAGTAAAAACCCGTTTTCATTGCATCTCATGTCTTTTGAATGCTAAAGGGGACACATAACTAATATGTTTTTTCAGGTACATTCATTTAAGCAACAATGAATTAGGAGCATTGATAACACAAAATTACGTACTCATGTACTAAATATGTGTTTTCGGGTTATCTCAATAAGATGGTTTTATACTTCTAGTTTATTTTCTATTTTTTAGGGTTCGAGATAACCAAACTCCAAATAATTTGCATATAGGCACACACTAGGCAAAAATGTTTCCAAAAGGAAAATTTTGTGTCGCCGAATCACTGAGACCCACGGATCCCACCTTCATGCCGGACGGATCCTCAAGGAAGGATCCGTGGGATCCGTGAAACATGTCGCTTTTCAACTTCTATTTTTCACTTTGGATGAAAAATCCACATTTGTTTCATTTTGGGAGTATGCTCTTTAATGCTTGTGTTCTCATGATCACATGCCTTGAATTCATATCTAATCATTAAATTTTAATCCACATTTTGGGTCAAGCATTCATTACAATGCTTTATTTTCCTATATATAGAACTTCCAAAATGCTTGCATACTCCATCTCCTTCTCACAAACACACTTCATCATGTCATCCAAAACCCTTTAGAGAATCATCTAGTACAAACAATCTAAACAAAAGAAATAGTCTTTTCAACACCACCCACATCTCCAAATACTATCTTTCAAGATCTTGAAACATCACCACCATTAGCTCCCATCACATTACAAGAACATCTAGGTTCTTTTCCACCACCATTTACAAACATTCCGGATATTGATCCATATTTTCCTATTTTTCCACCACAACTTCCGCATAACTCAAATCAAAACAACCCGGAAAACTTCCGCACTCATTACCCACATCATTTACATTGTGAACATTGCCAATCCACTAGGGAAATTGCAATAGAAATTAGGGAAGAAATGCGTTTCATACTCAACCTCATCCTTGATCGCATCAATACCATCACTCATCAAAACCTCCATCCATAACCTTATGCAAGCATGGAAGGAATCACTACTACTATTTTCTACTTTTAGTATTATCTTTCTTTTGAAGTAATTTTTAAGAACAAGTCTTGTTCTTATTTTTACATGCTTGTAAGTGGCATACATACCACTAAAATTTGTTGTTTTATTACAAGGCCTTGTTTACATACCTTGGCTCCCAATCTTGATTCTCGGCAAACACAAGATTATATAAGCATGTTACTAACCTTTCCTTTTGTAGGATTTTTTTTTTTTCTTCACTTGACGCCCAAACAAGGGGAGCTACCGTCAAGGGGAGTTAAGTTTGTTTATTTCTTCCATGGGTTAACTTTTGTTGCGACAAAAGGGGAGAAGAAGTAAAACTTAGGGCTTTCAAAACTTGCATCTATTCTTAAGTTTTACTCATCATAACATTACGCTTTGTCATCAACAAAAGGGGAGATTGTTAATACAAATAAACCGTAAAACGTTTATTAATATTTTGCGATCTCTTTGTGTTTTGTTGATAACAAATGTAATGTTATCTTAAGTATAATTATAAGGATACATGTTATTTTTGTAAAGCATTTACATATAGCCATTTAAATACAAAATGTAATAATTAAGCATTTATTGTAATAGTTTATTAGGATGGTAAAACCATAACCCATGGACCATAACCCATGGATCTTAACCCATACCAAAGAAGACTTGATGCAATGTATACTTAGATACATTGAATCTAAAGAAAACCCATGGACCAACCCATAACCCATGACCCATAACCAAAAACCCATGGGCAAGAGGAGCGCACTCACGGATCCCTAGGATTACACTAGACGGATCCCAGTGGAAGGGATCCGTGGGATCCGTGGAACAGAGGAGAAATTTTCCTATAAATGAGAGCCATTTCTTCATTCTAACTTACCCTCTTCTTACTAAATCTCATATACACTCTCATTCTCTTCTAACATATAGATCACTTGATCTAGACAGTTGTTCTTCTTTGTTTCTATTTGTGATCCTCATATAGGTCCTTCTCTAAGGCGAGATCACGAGCATTCTACAAGTCATCCAAGCAAGGGTCCTTGATTAATTTGTCACTCCACAAGATTTCGATGAGCGAAGATCTTGTATTTGATATTTCACATATTTGTTGTGTAATAGTTGTGTTGGTTTGGTCCACCATGCTACGGACTCGGTATCTAGCTTTGTACTGGAAAAAGTGTAAGCAACGTTGTGAAGGCTTCTCCGCCAAGTGAAGGAGTTTGTTGACATAGTGCTTGAACTCTCGAGTAGGTGACTCGGGGAGTGGAGTAGGGCAAGGAAGGTGACCTTGTAGCCGAACCACTATAAATCGGTTGTGTCTTTTCTATCCCTTTACTTCAATTATTTGCTTGCATTATCATTAGATCTATACGTTCTCAACATCCATACAATTTCACAAAATATCGAATCTAAAGTTTTTGAAATCAACTTAAAATCGGCAAAACTATTCAACCCCCCATTCTAGTTTTCCACACTGTTATCATGATAGCCCCGTCAACTGGACACATGAAGCCTTCATTTCTGGTCAATGTGCTATTGAACATTGATGGCATGGATCCTAACCTAAAAAAATGTGATTAAAATATATTGAACAGATAATGTCCAAAATTAAATAAGCATAAAGGATGTTGCTGCCACTAAACTATTAACTTACCCAAACACTCCTAGACCCCGCATGTCGGTGTTCTCTTGTGTTCTTCCTGGATGTTGGTGTACTACTCAACTCAGTGCTGTGCTAAATCCTGAAACAAAACAAAAGAACACTCACAAACACGGATGATTTATGCACTTCAGTATCCTTTCGCTTTTAAAAATGAATTTGTCAATAGTGACATGATAAATAAATTTTTGTGGACCAAATCCATGTCATTGATATTTATACTCTGATCATTTAAAGATCTGTTACGCCAACTATATACGACATCTACATGCATGCCAAGTAACTAATCAATGTAACCTATTACATAAAACTATGATCCTCCTAGCACAAATATTTTCAAAAAGTTTCTTCTATCATAAGGGGGAGGATAAAATGAAGCTAAAAGCTAACATATCAATAAGTTATAAGTAGACCAAAGATCAATTTCATAATATACTACGATTCCACATAAAAGGGTTAAAACTTACTCTATTCCGCCTTGATCGGTTAACTTCAAATCAAAACTCCTTATATGACCTTATTATCTAGTAACAAACACAATAAAGAGTAGACAAAGATTAAACTTGTCAAACCTGGCTCTAATGCTGATTCAAATATTCTGCAAAACCAAGTGATATAATAACACACATTGAACATAAAAATCAAAAACATCATTTGAAATTGAAATGGACAATAAAAACATCATTATTAATGGTTAAAAAACAATAAAATTGAGTAATCGAATTTACCCAAAACTATGATCATCTATATTGTGGCGATTGTTTTGATGTGGATGGAGGCGATGGATTGTTTTGCTGTGATAAACATGGTATAGATACAATAAATCATGATTTGAATTAGGGATTGTGTTTTGTTATTAGGGGGTTTGAATTTGGAAATGTCATTGTGTAGGGGAGGTGGTTTTAAATTTGATAATGCCAAAGATATTCAGTGATTTAATTTAGGCTGAATTAGGAAACTGATAATGGTCTGAGAAGCTGGTAATGGTTTTGTCAGTATATCAAATTAGGTTTGCAATGGTATATCAAAGCTGGTGGCCTGGTCTAATGGTTGAGCGACTTCTTTGTGAAAGACAAAACCAAGGTTCGATCCCTGCCAATTAATAATTTTTACATATCGTTAGCAGATAGTGCCAAGTCATCATTTCCATGTCATCATAGATGTTCCATGTCATCATTATAGTGCCATGTAAGCATTAATGATGTGTCATACTTAGTCTCATATATATGTATAGATAGATGACATGGTTATCAATGTCGACACGAGACCTTTTTAACAAGCAAAATAATCGGTTTACTGCTTTTATTTAACCCAATTTAGAAGTTTTCTAAAGTAACCACCACAGCTTGACTAGAGTCAAAAAGCTTGCGATTGTCATCTTATGTGTTAAGTCTCAAGTTCAATTTTGTTATATACAAATAATTTTGTAGTAGTCACGCCAACTTTAAGAAAAAGTAAAAATAATAATAATAATAATAATAATAATAATAATAATAATAATAATAAATTATTATTAAAAAAAAAAAAAAAAAAAAAAAAAAAAAACTTTACTTTATTTGAATTTGTTTGACGATGGGTTCAAATTCCGTAAATCAATCAACCAAAATATTAAAACCATAGTTAAAAGGAAAAGAAAAAAAAATAGTTTTCTAAAGTAACTTGTCATTCGTTACAAATTTAATAACCATGTTACATTTAAAAAATAAATAAACATGTGTGCAAATGCGATTCCATATCAACTTATAAATAGTTTTAAATCTAAAAGTAAGAGAATCACATAATTAAAAAGATTTAAATGGGTATTTATCAAATGAAGTGGTTAGATATAAAGTTTTTATTTAGCCTTTTATAAAAGAGATGAAACTTTTAATGCCTTTTCCAATTAAAAGAGACTAAGGTTTTCGGCCCGCTTTTTTTCCCCACTAAGAAAAAACTAAACGTCTTCTAAGGTCAATGCTAATTGTAACTATAAATATTGTGGTCCTGTCACATCAGTTTTCTCTCTCAAAGACTGCACTCCAACCACAAACAAATAATGAGACGACCGGAACCACAACAAAAAACATACCACACAAAAACAAATTAAATAAAAAAACAACACACACAAACAAAATAAAAGTTATGATTCGGTAGCCAACTGAAAAAAAATAAAAATAAAAAAAATAAAAAAATAATAATAAAAGGTGAAACTTGGTTGCATTTGGTTAAGCCAAGGGAAAGACCGGTTTTTTTTTGGGGGGGTTGTACCCATTAGCCTAAGTTCATTTATATACCAAAAGTTTACTTATATAGCAAAGGATCAAATACTAGCCATTGATTTTTAAATTAGATAACAAACTTACTTTCACCATCTTTTTTTAAGATTAGCATATCTAAATTGTTAATCGTTAAGCGAAAAATTACACCATCGCAACAGTATTTAATTATCTTTTTATAGAAGGGCACTTTGATATACTTTCGATAAACTTTTTTTTTCTCTTTTTTTCACGTTTTTTCTTTTTTTTTACGTTGTTAAAACTTGCATGAAAAATCACATGTGATTAAAACTAATTTGAATAATCGAATATCTAAACATATAATATAACGAACATAAATTTTCTACAATATTTTAAAGTTTCACCTTTTTTCTTGAAAACTAGACATGCATAGCTTTCCGAACATATACAACACATTATATTTCGAATTGTAGATTAGTCCAGTTAATTCACATAGTTGGATAAAATACATAAATTACATGTGATTTTTACCACACATGATCTCAATTACATGTGATTTTTACTACATGTGTTGTTTTCACATGTGATTATAGTAGTTTATGAATGAACTGCTATAATTTATTTTTCGATTATAATGTGTGATATGGTTGGAAAGCCATGAAGTGTGTTTTTCATTACAAAAAACGAGAAAAATCTTTGATTTATAGACAAATACTTATGTCAATTTTAGTACAGATATTTAGTATTTGTACTTCGATATTAGTGTTAAATTACATGTATGTAAAGAGGAAAGTTACAAAATAAAACTACAATTTTTGGAATCATTAAAAGTACACGACAAATGTTAAACCGGCTAATATATACCGGCGTTTGTCATGCAACAGCAATGTTATTATGTGGCACATGAGTCTTGAGACACGCTTTCTTTGCACAGTCATCAATAAGTCATTATTGAGATGGCTTTTTTTATGACGTGGCTTAAGTGATCTGACGTGTTCTTTTCTCTTATATAGTGGGGATTCGTAATGGGTTAAGAGTTAAGACAATGTGTAATGATAGTCTCTTTAACATGTGGAAGACACTAAAGGACACACCGTCCTCTATAACACCACACTCTACCACGCATTATCAACCATTTTGAGACATAACTGGATCGTCCGGACAATTGACTTTTTATGTTTTGTTATAGCGTGTGTCGTGGATTTTTTAGGTATATTTGTGCTTAAGTGAGTATGTATGTGTAGTGAAATTAGTGATCTTATCACACATGATTAGCAATGGAGAGATAAGCTCATGTGATGTTAAGTTGTCAATAATAAACGCGATGACTACTACACTCGGCCTAAGATTATCACAAATGCGAATAAGACCCATTTTTTAGTTAATCGGAAAAACTTGACATGTTGAAACATGATTATTAAGATGTGAACATGACTCATTTATAATTTAGTAAATGTCTTTATTTCTTTATTAAAATTGTGTCTCTTTATATGTTGGATACTAATGTCATGGTTATGAAGTTTCAAATATACAAAATAAATTGTTTAAGTAAAATAATTATAATAGATGCAAGGCATGTGCAGAAAGATACAATATCTACCTATATTTTAACCAAGAGAGCTCTAATAACTGTTTGGCCTTCAAAAAATTACACATCAGCTGTGAATAGTGTCTACTGTTGAACCTTTTGAAAATTTTCATCTCAGCTATATCTTACTCAACAATCAACACACACATCACATTCACCCACTTTCTTTTATTTTTCAGTTCTCTCTCTTTACAGATCGAGCCAACAAGGATCGCGGTCAACGGGAAACGTTCATAAACGCAACTTTAGTTTTGTCTCCACTCTCCAAAGATGTCAACATCTTGATCTAACCATTTTAGTCATTCCTTTCACCGCTCCGAAGATGTCTCAAGAAGCTATGTTACCGTAAAGAACGTTAAGGTAGAAAATTAAATGAGCTTTCATGAAGGTACAATTTTTTTAGAATTACAATATTTCTATATTCGAGCATAATCCAGTAAGCTAATTGCTCATTTGATTAGTATCAATAAATTTTGGTTAATAGGTTGGTTTTATTTTCTGGGTTCAAGGAGCTGAGTAGAAGATGATGTATGCTGCGCGGGAAAGCGGGTTTAGTTGACCTTTGTAACTATTGTAAGTTCCTAACATAGTAACATTTATTTGATTTTAGATTTAAAGTAAATGTTTTCCTTTTTAGGGATATTTATCTCATTCTAAGTTGTAGTAAATTCCGTTGCTTTTAATAGTTTTGTTAGTAATAGCAACGAATCTCATGGACCTTCCAATCCTTAAATTAGTTGTATATATTTCGAATATATCTTCATGTACATGTTTAAAATATTTCCTGTATCTTAGGCTTTATTGTTACATCCTATCCTTTGTAACTTATCTTCTATATATTGATCAATATACAACTCACCAAAGTGTGGTGATTATCATAAAACCTTATATGGTATCAGAGCTGAAGGCATATGGCCAAAGAGATGTAGGAACTTGAGCATTAAACATCATGGCCAAACCAGTTTCAGTAATATGACGGTGTTTGCGTTCGGCTCGCCCATTTTGTTGAGGAGTATATGGGCAAGATAGGCGATGATGGGTACCATTAGTTGAAAAAATAGAGCGAACACGATCATTCATAAACTCGGTGCCACCATCAGATTGAAATACCTTGATCTTGCATGAAAATTGATTTTGCACAAGATTAAGAAATGCCGTTAGAACTCCATAAAAGTCGATTTAACCTTGAGTGGATAAAGCCATGTAAATGGAGAAATCATCAACAAATATAACGTAATATCAATAGCCATCGGAGATACAACGGAGATGGACCCATAAATCACAATGAATTAAATCTAGAACATGCAAAGAACGCTTTAAATTAAGTTCAAAAGGTAAGCGTCGCTCTTAGATAATTGACATGAGGAACAAATGCGTGTATTCGGTAAAATAGAAGTAACCGACAAATGTCCCAATTTATTTAATAAAGAAATAGTATCAAAACAAACATGTCCTAAACGATTGTGCCATAAATCATATGATGCCTTTAATCTTTTGGAAGAAAGCTTAGACAAAATGCATGTTGACCTCGTTCAAGTACATAGAGTCCATTCTTATGCCGTCCTTGTGCTAGGTGTGCCTTTGAGAACCGATTCTCGAATAACAAACATGCGATCGGAAAATATAACATCAACAGATTATCCTTCGTAAGCTTGCTAATGATGTAGATTTTTGTGATATTTGGTACCACAAGTACATCTTGCAAAGCAATATTTGGGGTTATAGATGAAGTACCAACATGAGATATTTTGGATGCATTACCATTGACAAATAAAACACAATCATTACGAGAATAGGTTGTAGCAAGATCCATGTTGGAGAGATGGCGTCATGTGAGCCAAGCACCGTGATCAACACACCAATCGGGAGAGTAGTCATTGACATTGCATTGAGCTTGAAAAGCTTGTGCAAGGTTGGCATCAATAGAAGGTGGTTGGCGAGCAAATGTGTGTAAGTCGGGACATTTAGAAGCATAGTGTCCTTCATTACGACATAGTTGGCGGTGAGGTGGTCGACGACCACGACCATTTGATGGCGACCGACCTTTAGATAAATTACCACCATTTGATGGCGACCACGACCGCGAGTAGATCCGGGAGCGAGGCGAGGATTAGTAAGAAAAGCAACCCGAGATGTAGCGGTAATGTTGATAGATGTGAGAAAAAGTTCATGATTTTCGGCGAGAAAGAAGATCACGAAACTTTGGATGAGGCCTCATCAAGCGTTGAGTGGTAGAAAAGGTTTCAAATGATGAACCAAGACCACATAGAAACCAAAGTGAATCTTATCGGTTTCATCAACGGGTGGCCAATTGCATTGAGTTGATCACATATGGCTTTAAATTTGCGACCAAATTCAAAGAATCGTGGAGGTACCTTTACAAGTTGATGGAGAGAATCACGAAGGATGTGCATTCGTTCAACGGAGTCATGACTATAAGCATCCGCAAGAGCACACCGAACATCTTTGGCGTTGGTATGTCCGAGATTTTCGCCATGGCTTCTTCCGATAGTGATGATTGAATTAACGAGAAAACACGTTGATCACCGATGATCCATGTAGAATAAGCGGGATTGGAGATGAAACGTTTTACGCGACAATGGTGGGCAATGGGATGGCAATGGAACCGTCAATATAGCCGGTTAATTTTTGATAAGCAAGAAGAGGAAGAAGTTGATTCTTCCACAAGAGATAGTTAGAGGATGTGAGTTTGATAGTGATCATGTGTAGAATGGTTGCAAGAGGGAGAGGGAGTCGATGAGACTCATTGGTTGCCATGGTGAAATAACAAATTAAGAAGAAGAAGAAGAAGGCCGGGACGAGGACAAGCTCCCAAGTATCATTGATTTTGAGAGCATGCATCTCATCACACATAGCGACAGATACCATTTTGGATGTTTTGTTTGCGATTTGAAGCCACGTGGTTCTTTAGTCGAAAATAAGGCTTGGTGAAGAACCGAGGAGGAAAGTTGTGAGATCGGCAACATTGCGTGTTTTAAATGTGCCAACTTTAGATCTAGTTATCATAGGATGTCAAGAATGCATTCTTGAATGGCAATCTTACCGACACCGCTTTTATGGAGCAACCTCCGGTTTTGTTGATTCAAGTTTCCAAATCATGTTTGTCATCTTAAGAAAGCTCTTTATGGCTTAAACAAGCTCAGGCGTGGTTTCACCGATTAAGTGCTTTTGACTAGCATCGGTTTCTCATGTAGTAGAGTCGACACCTCACTCTTCGTCTTCAAACGGGATTCGTGTATTCTTTATCTCCTAGTGTCGTTGATGACATTATCTTGACCGGTAATAATGTCTCTACCATTCGTAACTTCATTACCCGTCTCAACAAAGAATTCTCTATCACCGATCTTGGACGTTTGAATTATTTTCTTGGACTTGAGGTGTCCTATCTAGACTCGGTCTCTTTTGAATCAATCTAAGTATGCACATGATATTCTAGCACGTGCCCACTTACTTGATGCAAAACCCATCGCCACCCTCTCTACTACGACATACTTCACCACCCAAGGCACCCCTTTCGGATCCTACCCTTTATCGATCTTTAGTTGGTGCACTTCAATACCTTACCATCACCCGCCTGATTTGTCATCTGTGTTAATCAAGTTAGCCAATTTCTCCATGCCCCAATGAAGATCATTTTCAAGTCACAAACGTATTCTTCGTTATGTTAAAGGGACACTCGCTTATGGTCTCACCTTTTCTCATGCCACTCACCAACTCTCTTGGGCTACTCCGATGCCGATTGCGTTGTATTGAGACACGCCGTTCTACTTACGGTTACTCTATATTTCTTGGTGGTAACTTGGTTTCTTGGAGTGCTAAAAACAACCCACCGCTTCTCGTTCAAGTTGTGAATCTGAGTACAGGGCTTTAGCAAACACATGGTGAGATTATTTGGATCACTCATCTTCTTCGAACTCTTGGTATTACCATCTACTCGGCCTACTATTTTATGTGACAATCAAGTGCCTTATTTTTAACTCAAAATCCGGTTGCACATAAACGCTAAGCACATTGATATCGATTACCATTTTGTTCGCGAACTTGTCCTATCGGAAAACTTTACACCAAGTTTGTGTCCACTCATCTTCAAGTTGTCGATATATTCACAAAGAGTTTGCCTAGACCTCTTTTGAATCATTTCGCACCAAGCTTCGTGTTGGTCCACCCCCACTTCGCTTGCGGGAGGGTAATAGCAACGAATCTCATGGACCTTCCAATCCTTAAATTAGTTGTATATTTTTAGAATATATCTTCATGTACATGTTTAAAATATTTCCTGTATCTTAGGCTTTATTGTTACATCCTATCCTTTGTAACTTATCTTCTATATATTGATCAATATACAACTCACCAAAGTGTGGTGATTATCATAAAACCTTACGTAGCGTTTGGTATGCATGAATAAAGGTTGTAATGGAATAGATCATTACAGTGAAATGAAAAATTGTTGTTTGTTTTAAATCATGTAATGGAATGGTTTATTCATTGGTTCATTCCATTACAACAATAACCACCAATTTCATTACATAGCCACCCCTAGTTTTTTCTCATTCCATTACGACATTGAATCACATTTTGCCATATTTCATTTATTTCATTCCTTTCTAACATCTATTGCATTATACCAAACAACATACGTAAACAATATACTCCATTCCAACATGGCAACCAAATATGTCAATGGAGCAGAATGACTCGTTCAATTACTATGTTCGTTCAATTACATCGTCAATTCATTCCTTTATCACCAATTCGTCTAACCAAATGAGACCCTTATAGTTAGATATCTAACAACCTCTTCATCAACAAAAGTCTACCGGCGGTTTACATGCAGCCATGTTATAATATCTTGAAACATATTTAAGCATGTAAAAAAAAAAAAAAAAAAAATCTTTGCCATAGGTTCATATATATTATTCTTGAACCGTTCTTTCCCAAAGTATACACGATCGGGACGTACATACTTTTTTGACATTGTTTGAAATATATTACTTGACATATGGATATATCTCTTATATACATCGTTGTTTTAGATAAAATATAGACGAATTATATAAAAATCCAAAAGATCCAAGAATGTTACAGTTATATATAGTGAAGAATTATAAAGTTTGCGCCATTACGTAGGAAATTAACTTTCAAAAACGCTTTGGCTAGCTATAAACCCATAATGATTTCTTAAGGTATATTTTATTAATTATAAATTCTTGATTGCAATACTTTTGTTAAACTTTTTAACCTTCATCTCATTTGAAAATTAATATCTTTTTTTCTTATAGACAAATTAATCTCTTTTTTTTCTTATAGACAAATTACTCTCTTCCAATTATATGTTGTGACTCTTGATTACATTTGTTGAAATATTTGCTCCTGATTTTATAAGGAAAAAAGAAAGAGATGCGATGCTAGGCTTCAAGTGGTGTCTTGTTTTGCATTGTTCCTAGGGGCCGGATTAATGACTTTCCTTGCAGTTTGGTCATGATAATGAAAACGGTATGTTACGACCATGTCACGTTGCTAAGATTGAAGCTATTTCGTGGTATGAATATGGCTCGAGTTTGAAGCTATTTCGTGGTAGAATATGGCTCGAGAACTATCGTTTAAGTCTCAACAAGAACAAGTGTCTGAGCATCCTGTAAATTCAAGCCTCATCTGATTTTGACTTGTACTCCCTAATAATTATTTATTTTGACCCATTTGTTTTTACACAACTTTTCTTTATTAGGCTGGCCTTCAATTAAATTTTGGAGTTATTTAGTTGGATGATAAATAGTCTCTTTGCTTGAAGAATTATTTGATTGAAATAAAATAATAAATAATAAACAAATGAGATATATGATCATATGAAATTCTACATAAAATTTGTGTATCAATGTATATTGGCCAAAATTAATAATTTACCATAAAGCAAGAAAAAATAATTTATATATTTTCTAATGTAATAAACAAATGAGATATGATCATCATATGATATTCTACATTAAATATGTGTATCAATGTATCATGCCAGAATGGCCTTTTGTAGCATGTACATCGAGTGTTCTTGCATTATTATAATCCAAATAAAAAATATCCATTATAACAAGGTTTCAAGTAGCCTTCATGCCCCTCATGATGTTCTTAATTACTACTCACTCTTATACTAGCTTAATGATTACTTTTCTTAAGTGTGAAAATTAAGTATGCTATTGAGTTTTTCTTGCTTTATGACCAGGGATAATTCTTTAAAAAAGCATCATAGTTGGTAAAAAATCATCTTCATTGTAGCGAACTAAAAACAGTATTTTTGTTAACACTAATATTGACATTTTTGTCTTCATATGAGTAGTAAAGACAAAAAAATATTCTGTGATAACCATTTTACCCATGAATTTTTGAAAATTGCATCCACCGCCCATAGGGTAAATTACATAAATGGTCCCTGTAGTTTAGCGAAAATTGCATCCACAGTCCTAAATTTTTTACAATTTTTTAACCACATTGTTGAATTTTATTTTTTTAAGTCACATGTGATTTTTTTGTCACAAGTGAAATTTTTTATCGGAAAAGTTTTTAGAAAAAATATGAAAAAAAATCAAATTTTTTTCACATGTCATGAAAAAAAAATTAAAATATTTCATAGAAAAAATTTCAACATAAAATTTGAAAAGAATTTGAAAAAAATTTGAAAAAAAATAGGGACGGTGGATGCAATTTTCTAAACGACGGGACCATTTATTTAATTTAGCCTAGGACGATCGATGCAAATTTCGCAAACCCACAAAGATCATTTATGTAAATTGAAATGATAAAATGGTCATACTACTCATATAAAGACAAAAGTGTCAACATTAACATTAACAAAAGTATTTTTTTTAGTTCACTACTTTAAATATGATTTTTTAACAACTATGATGCTTTTTAAAAATTAGCCCCATACATTACCCACATGCACTTTAAAGAAACTAATTAGTTTCAACTTTAACGACTATATTTGTCTACACATATGTTGAAAATATTTAAAGAAAAAAATAAAGGATCAAATCTAGAACATGCTTGCTTCAAAAGAGAATCAAAATAGTAGAGTAAAAGTGATTGTGGCCCATGAATCACAATTATTTTTGCCATCCCGGTCATTATTTGCTTTAATTTGGCCTTTCATATTCGTTCCTATTAGTCAATAACTTTCAAACAAAAGTTGCTAAAGTAGTTGCTTGGACATAAACTTTTGGCTTTATATACGTAAACTAGTGTTAAACAAAAGCATATTCTAGATAAATAGGCGCATTGTCTCGGGCTTGGTCTTTAGAGAATGATCGTTGCCATCTTTAACGGATGTACGTGTGAGATTATTTGTGAAGGCGTGACGAGGCCAAAGTTTCCCCTCGATCTAAATTTTTGTAGAATATTAACGTGACAAAAGTTTAGAAAATACTTTATGAGAGTAATATCTAGCTAATTCTGTTAGATAGGTTAGTTGGCCCAAACCCAATAGTGGTTTAGGTCTTATAGATTTAGGATTTGGTTATTTATTATCAAAATACCATGTAAGAATAGGTTTATTTCCCTTGATCTCATTAAACTCTACCAATCGGTGTATATAATTTTTACATAACCGAACCATGCTAAACCCTTAATGGGCTTGACTTAAGACTCATACAATCAATAACAATGGGCTAATAATAAGTTCAACGACACCCTTACAGGTTGGAGCGGAGACCTTCGCCAAGTTCAAGCGGATGCGAGATCAAGAAACAAAGCGTAGGAAGTCCCTTAGTAAAGAAGTCGATATCTTGAAACGAGATGGAACATAAAGCGCGAACTTGTCACGGTTAACATAATCACGAGCGAAATGAATGATCACAATGTATTTAAATGCGTTGATGTTGAAACAGGATTAAATCGATAAGTATACTGTTACTAACATTATCGCAATAGACAATAGTAGTTGTATCAAAGGTTGATGAAGCTCATGCAGATTGCTAATCAATTGTCTCGGCCACCACATTAGCAACACCACGATACTCGGCCTCAAGACGGACCCGGATAACGCCACCGCCTTTAGCGAGCACGATAACAAATTGTCACCAAGAAAACACACGGTAACGGTAGTAGACCGGCGATTGACGGACAATCGCCCGATCCGCATCCATGTATGCAATAAGGTGAAAAGATGAAGAAACATGCGGTTGAAGACCATGATCAATAGTACCACGAATATAGCGTAATATACGCTTCAAAGAATGAAAATGTGTATCTCGAGGGTCATGCATATACAGACAGACCTGCCGAACTGCGCATGAAATATCCGGACGCATAAAGGTAAGATACTGAAAGGCACCAGTTAAGCTCCGATATAAGGTGTGATCATCAAAAGGAGTGTCATCAGGTCCAAGCTTGGACTCTGTATCAACAGGAGTGCGGCATGGATTACATTTCTTCATATGAGCTCTCTCATGATTTTCTTGACAGAACTTGATCGCGATAAAACATACCGATGCATTACGGATGCGAAACACCGAGAAAATAATTTAGAGAGCCGAGATCTGTCATTGCAAACTCACTGCATGAAGAGCGATGATAACCTGGCTGTAAAAATCGATGGAAGAAGCAATCAATATAATATCATCTACATACAATGAACAAGTAGGCCGTGTAAGATCCATGATGAAACACAAAAGCGCGTCGGTTTCTTGTCTTTGAAAACCAATGCGGTAACAAAGCCATCAAATCGGCTGAAACCAAGTTCTAAGAGCTTGCTAAGCCCATACAATAAACGCTGCAAATCACAAACATAATATGGATGAGCGGAATCTACAAACCATGCTAAACCCTTAATGGGTTGAACTTAAGACTCATACAATCAATAATAATGGGCTAATAATAAGTTCATTAAAAATTCTAATGAAATTGAGTATAAAGTCACATCATTGTAATTTAACATTAATCATCCACACTATATTCATATAACATACTAATTCCCAATGTCGATTACGTCCTTAACGTTTTTTATTAATATATTTATACTATTATATTGGAGGTTGGAAGGCAAGTGGGATAGCTGGTCAGCTTGTGGGCTGAAATAGGTAGCCCAAAATAAGGTATGTATGGGCCTTTCTGAGTCTTTCTATTGCCTTTTCGTTTCTTCAGTGGGAGGTTTTCTGTGTGTTGGTAGTTCCTCCGATTTCTGAGTAGGTACGATGGTTTTTCCCTGCCGTTCCATTGTTGCATATTGGCTTTTGATGCTTGGCTTTTGTTGTTGCATGTTTATTGTAGTTGCTTTTTTGTGGGTGTTTGATTATTAGACGTTAGGAGGTTTGGTGTTTTTATTTTTTTCCCTTTTTTTTGCATGCATATTAGTATGCCTTTTTTTGGTGTGGTGTGTGAAATATTTGCTTGAGCATTGCTTCCTTTAGGTTAGTTTGTTGTCTAGCAGTTTCAGTAATTAGTATGAGGACTAAGAGTGTTGCATGCAAGAGAGTTGGTGAGGTTAGTGGTTGTCCGAAAACCTCAGAAAAGGTTGACCATTTTGGAACCTTAGGGGATGTTTTTTTCGATGCACATGGTTTGGTTGTGAGTGTCGATTCTGCTATTCCTACGGGTGGATCATTGTTGGAAGGTGGTTGCGATGTAGGGGTGCTGCCACAGTTTGGTGAACCTGTGGTTTTGAGGGGAAAAGGTGGTATTAAAAGGAAGGGCGTTTGTTTGGATGTTGGCGTTACACAGGAATGTGGGCCGTCTAGCAAGAGAGCTTGCACTTCACCTTTTGGTGCGAAGTCCGCGTCTGGTGTTGATCATGCCTCTAAACTGTTAATAGGTTCTTATTCTGACTTTTGATTTATGTGACTCTCATTATCATTGTTGTGAAGTTGATATGTTGTAGCATATTTTAGTATCGTTTTTGTTTTTGTAGGTGTGTTGCCCACAACTGTGGCTTCATATGATCGGTTAGCAGTTGAAGGCTTGGAAACAAACTGCGAGGATTCTATTGTTGGGCTGTCGGGATGTGGTGGTGTTCATTTAGTTGTGCAGGAAGCGTATGCTAGAGATGGTGGCATGCCTAACGTGCCTAATCCCACACATGCTACTGCTTATGTGCACGAGGACCAGCGTCATCACGGTTCTAAAAGGTTGAGTGGTATGTTTGATGAGTGTGGACAGAGTTTGTTGCACTGTCGTTAAAAGAAAGAGGTTTCAACAGTTGTACAAATGCCATTCTTGATGCAGTCTTTGCTGCGGTTTCAATGTGATGACGGGTGCAAATGTTGCGGTGTCATTTGTACAAATGTGTAGCCCTTGGTTGAAATTCCGTCGGCTATTGGCAATGTTCACGATTATTCGAGCCCTGTGAATGTTCGCACATGACGTTGGGACTTGAATAATTTCGGTATGGTGACAATCGATGGATATCTTCTTTTATATGTATGGTTACATATTGTTTATGCGTTGTAATTGACGTATGCACGTGTTCTTGGGTGATGCAGGTCTAATGCGTTTCCCTGTCAATCTTGATTTTCAATAGGGAACCATGTTTGTAGGCGGCACGTCAAATGCTAGGTCTACTTTTGAGTTGGATTTCCAGGCCGGGAATATTTTGCGTGGTGAACCAGAGCCTTCGCACCTTGATCGCACGATCGATATGGGTAGTGCACGGCCGATGAGAAAACGACGCCGGAGAACACAGGTTGTGCCTCATGTGGGGATGCCTCGACGCAAAACCGATGTGAGGGCATCGTTTGTGTCGGATACTTTGACTATATTGTTTGCTTTCATGATGCGCACTACCTATGCTTCCGCTATGTTTGCTTACCTATGCTTCCGCTATGTTTGCTTATGCCAGCGTAAAATTTTGGATCGGTATGGCGGAACACCACAAGGTGAGTCACACTATCTGATGTGGGCATTGCGATTAGAGAATTGCCTTTAGGAAGCTTATAATCAAATGTTTGCCCTCTTTGGGCGCGAGAACACTGGTTGTGCGTCGATATATCGATGTGGAGATGCCACGGACGAGGTTCGAAAATAATTTTCAAGCAAGATGTGAGGCATTGATTGCGTCGGTATACTTTGGCTATATTGTTTGCTTTGATGATGCACAACCTCTATGTTTGCCTCTATGTTTGCTTATGACCGTAAAAATTTATCAGTCCGGATCATTATTTAGGCGCTCTAGCAGGCAACAGAATATGTGAATTGATGCAAAGAGCAATCTTTGGTGTCTTGGCCATGGATTATGGTCATGTATCATTGATTTTGTCCACTTCACCGTGACATGTTAGTAATGATGAGTCACCCTTAACCTTTGTCGTGTCTACCCATATTGATGCATTCGAGAATTGTTTAGCCGGATATAAAGATAACCGCACAATTAACTCTAGTGGTGGAGATAACCGCTAAGCTTATGATAGAATACATGCTATGACCATGCGATTGAGTGATCACCCGAAATTGACACTTAGACTAGTTGAGAGATTTGAGTGTTTCGCTCCCATTTGGTGAGGTGTTCGGCTTTGTTTTATTCTAGCATAAGGGATTTGTAAACTTATATTTTCCGTGTTTTGGGAGATATCTTTTGAGGAATCTTTCTAATAAGGTTTACTTGAGGGCAAGTAGAGTTCAAGTGGGGATATTGATAACATCAAATAGTCCCGAATATTTAGTGTCAATTTCCGATAATGCTTATAATTTATATCATTTATATGGATTTACGCTTGTTTTCCATTGTTTTCCACTTCGTGTAAATTACGAGCATTGGAGCTAAAGAGACGCAGAACGGAGAAATATCAAAAGATTTATCATAGTATGTCGATTTGAAGAGTTACTGCGTAACTTATCTCTCACATTACCCGTAACTAAAGCGTGACTCGAAAACCAACTCATCGGTTACTTCTGCGTAACTCTCCCAAAGGCTACGACGTAACTATATTAGGTCAAATGAGGTTCTACGTCGTTGATAACTACGCCGTAACTATTTCACCAACTACGGCGAACCAAGTATATTGAAGACTACGGCGTAACCACTAATAAGGTTACGCCGAACTAGCGATCTAGTGTTAAATACGGAGGAATTGATGGTTACTACGTAACTCTTATATTAGTTACGACGTAACCCAGATCCGCCTATAAATACCCCACAAATTCCAAAGATTCTAATCATCCCATTCCACATACAACAACCCGAGAACGTGGAAAAATCCAAAGGCAGGTCTAAAGGAGCATACGAGCTGCTCCAAGGGAGAAATCACTCTCCTACGATAAGCATTAGCATTTTATCTTTTCTTTACTTTCGATTCATGTATTTCAGAACTTTGAATATTGAATTGATTTGTATGGTTAATATAAGCGCTAAGCACCTCTTGGTGCTTGGCCTAGTTATGATTCCTAATTGTTTTGTTTGCGTTTACATTACTCAGATAATTAATTCTAAGTGTATGCATGCATAGTTTATTGGTAGCTACCCTTGTTTGGTAGTTTTGAATGGCGGTAGAGGCCAATTGCCTAGGAGATATGACCAATGACCCTAGGTGAGCGGACCGAGACGGAAGGGTAAGATATGACCAACCTGACGACCCTTTCTACTTGTGCGATTTGACCAACCGATCACCTACCGCTTGATGAACTTAAGAATTAGGGAAGAGTGTTTGTTGCTAACGCCCGGCACTCACTATTATAAATCTAGCATGTAGCGGTACTTAATGACTTGGCTTAGGGACCGGGAACAACAAGACTTATGAGGGACACCGACTTCTTCGTGGTGGCATCTTTCGATAGGTTAGGGTGAATTGACCAAATGTTGTCCTCTCGAATTTGACCCCACCAAGTAATTGGAAGTAAATAGACGTAGACATAACTAGCTAGGAGGAATAACTAGGTTAGCACCATTCTCCTCTATTGATTTACCATTTTCCTTTATTTGCTGTTTTCTGCTTTAGTAGTTAATTAATTAATTCCTTATCGAAATCTTTATTAAAATCTGAGACACTTAGACTTAGTAATAATCCAACACACATAGCTCTTGGGACGACCTCGGCTTTACCGAATACTACACTACACGCGACCGGATACATTGCCCGTTAGTGCATTAGGGTAGACCATAGGTATAACGAGACTTTATAAATATTAAAACCTAGTCAAGAAAACCCGTATCATGGAACTCATACAAGCAAGCGAAGAAACTAAGATAATGCATGCTCGCATAAGTTCGTAAAGGTTAGCACTCATACCTTTTGCATCAAGTACAATGAGACCATAGCCATTACCTACACTATTTCATCATTGCAAATAAGTATTTGATTCAATTGCAGCCGAGACCGAGAAAGACAAGGTCGGGGTCGTTCGAGCAACCTAGAGGAAGCTCTACAATGATGTTGTAACCACCACCGACACAAAAGTGAAAGGTGTACTCATCACAAAAGAACCGGACACCGTTGACATTACTGTACATCAAACCAGAGGACTTCCAAAAAGAATTGCACGTTAAAGTGTACCGAAATGGGCATCTAGAAATGTTCCTGACCCCAATCCTACCTGGTTGTGCCTAATACTTCTAGACAAACGGGTATGCAGTGTGAATATGAGAAAGGAGTTTAACATAATCAGTGCCAATTTAATAAGTTACTAACATCTAATACTCACAGGGAAATGCCACTACAAGAAAAGTGGCTTTTTAGGACCCCCATAAGCGTCATAAAATGGTACTTTTTAGGACCTTTCATTTAATAGGACCAAGGATGAAAGCGTTTCATGTAAGGCGGTTGTAATAAGTCCAAAGCGCCCTAACCCTTATGAAACCAATTTTATGGTCGATTATATGTCTATGAACAACACAAATAGCGTCTAATAAAACCATATTAGGACACTTTTCCAATGTTCTAACATGTGGTAACCTACTTTTAATCTTTTGATACACATACAAGCGTCCTTTAATGTTAATTTTAGACGGTTATCATATACCATTATAGTTACTTTAACACCAAGAAAAGGGTCCTAATATCCCAAATACGATTATGAAACCAAATTTATGGTCTCATAATACGCCTATGAACAACCAAATAACGCCCTAATAACAACATATTAGGACACTTTTACAATGTTGTAAAACGTTGTTACCTAATTTTAATCTTTGATACACATACAAGCGTGCTTAAAAGATAATTGTTAGGACGCTTATCATATAACATTATAGCTATTTTAGCACCAAGAAAAGGGTTCTAATATCTCAAGGAAGATTATGAAACCAATTTTTGGTCGATAAAATGTCTATTAACAACCTAAATAACGCCCTAATAACAACATATTAGGACACTTTTACAATGTTAAGTTAATTGTTAGGACGGTTAATAAGTTTAATAGGACAATTTCAAAGTCCGACAAGTCATATGATAGGACGCTATTTTCACCATGCACACTCTATTATTACGATATGAATAAAACATCAACTAAATATTAAATTAATAAAACGAAATTGTATTTCAAATTAGCAATTGTCATAACAAAATCACTAAACATAAATAAGGTAGATGAATCTAACATAAAGTCTCATAACATTAAACAATACATTAACGCAACAAGAAGCTTAGTCCGTGGTCATCATGCATCATCTCTCTCAATCCTCACGGACCACCTACAAATAAACACCCATGTATAAGCATTAAGCTCCATGTTAGTAAAATTATTGGTATCACAAGATTAACAAAGACATACCGAGATAAAGGGACAAGGCCATGCTATGGTTGCACCAACACAGTCTTTTTTTGTTGGTACTTGAACGTTTACCTCACACTTCATATAACCTAACAGACGTGTTTTTAAAAGAGAATATAAAAAGTATGGTTGAAAGAACGAACATTACTGTTTATGAACACCGTGACGGGACCAGCTTTCCAGGAAAACTACTGGCCAACGATACGGGAACGCGCACGAAATCATTAAGAACGTCGAAAAAAACGTAAAAATGCTGAAGATAACCGTATATCTGGCAAGCCTCGGCTGCCTCCCGCGACGCGATGCGGTTGTTCAAACGCCCACACGACACCGCTCGTCCCGCAATAATAAGAGTGAGAACCATCGACCGGAGCCGCTATCAAACAGATAATCACTAAAGAAAGATAAATAGACATGGAACACGTAGTACCGAACCGGACGTAGATGCACCGAATGTATGTTCATTCTAAGATTCATGGCACCCGACGGTAGGGCCACCGCAACAACACAATAAACATTTAATGTATCTCACACATGAAAGAGAAAAACCTATGAAGGAATAACAAAAGCATCGTTAGATGCACGCAGAATCAGATGTAGTAGCGGGGGACGTGGCATGAGAAGTTGAAGCACCGCAAGAAGAAGCACATAAGTGTCACATATAAGAATTGCAAAAATATTATTGGCTCATTGAACAATAGCATAGCTCAAATTAACATAACCTAACGAAGGAAAGACACACGCCAACCGACATTGATAATCGTGTGTAGAGATCCGTCCGCATACCGATTCGCCGATGTAACCACCATCCGAGCAAGCGAAGATCAATCAGAATAACAGAATCGAAAAGAATGAAAAGAAAATATCATTTATACATCAAGAAATATATTAGAAGTTGAAAAGAAAAATACCATGTACAGAGATGTAGAATCCGATTTGATAGTCATTTTCAAGAATATGATGTCGATAGATCATATTTACTCCAAATGGGTGGACATATAAAATGTAATCTATAAATCATAGTTACTCGAAAAATATCATTTATAAAAATGTAAAACCTTTATTGATAAAAGTTTTGTATGTGCCTGTGCTAGGCCCGTGAGAAAAGTGAAAAACTACCCATTTTGACCCACAATCATAAGCAAACCCGTATGATTCGTCCATTTAACCACCCCAACATGTAAGATTGTGCATACACATACCATCTCTTTTAGTCATTACCATTCCACTCTCTCTCCAATGAACTAAACAATTTACTTCAATGTTTCAAGAGTCCACCAAATATGGCAGCGACTATCCAGATCCCTTCTCCACCAACACTCCAACGCCAACAACCAACTTTACTCTCATCGCCTTTCCACTCTTGTACTACCCAGTTCGTCTCACAACCACCTTCTTCCACGGCAACCACCACCACAAGCAAAACCCCCTGCCTTATTCCTTCTTACTCACCCACAAAAACAACACTCCAAGACACCCAACTGATCCACCTATCTGAATAAGAATAACAACACTTCAACTTCCCATTAAATTATTACAAAGGAGACGAGGAAAACCTTGTCATTATTACAATTGAAGTGTTCATATCCATTGTTTATATTTATTTATCAAGTTTAGTTAAGTTTTGTGAAATATTTATATCAAAAGTAAAGATAAAGTTATTCACTTAATATCAATGGAAGAAACAAATAACCACAAATCTAACAAAACATATCAGAAGTTTAAAAAAATAAATATAAGCTAAACCAACAAATTTCAATTCTCATTACTCGATCCGTCCGTCAAACAAATTCTAACAAAGCTATTTACCCAACATATCTTGATTCATAACATTTAAAAAGAAAGATTAAGCAACCAAAAAGCATAAATAAGCATAAACCCACATGATTTAATAACTAACTTGACCAAATCAAAGTTTAGGATACGGGTTGTGAAGAACCCTAATTTGGGTCTCTTTAGTAATTGTGTTCCATACCTGATTCTTTATGGTTTCGATCCGAGTTTATGACCGAAGTTACAATCTTTGAATGAGAGGGAATGTGTGAGGGTTTTGAGATTCGCGGTAAGTGAAAAAATTGAAGTTTCATATGGCCGCCTAATACAAAAGTGAAAACAAAATTATTTGGGCCGGGTTGTTTAGCCACCGGTTTAAACGAATGTCATCGAGACCGTCCATTTTACATCAACCGTCTAGATAAAAAATTATGTATGGACCGTGTTAAGTAAACTAACTGTCTATATATTATATAGACTGCATTTGGGAAAGGGTCTTAATAAGGAGGTCTCAAAAGCTCTTTTGTAGTAGTGAGGTTTGGTGTCCTTGTGCGTGTAGATCTGCAAGTGAACAAGGAAAGAGAGGCGGATTTGAGGGATGTGGATGTGTTAGGGTTTAATTTTGGGGAAAAGAGGAGCGGAAACCAAAGGAAAATTGATCGATCCGAGTCGAGTTGTTTGTGAGCTATCGGAGATCGGTTTTGTAGAAGTTTGAAATTAGTCGAGCCTCATTGACATCGAGCGGCCGTATGTCAATATCATCTTTAAGACGCTTTTGTAATTGATGGAATTGATTTGGGTTAATTTTAATTTTAGGATATAGTTTGTGGAAAACTAGAAGGGGTGAATAATTTTACCAATTAAAATTTTGTTTTAAAACATTTAGGTCAACTTATGTTAATCCATTTGATTGTTTATGTTGGACGTTGATAGATAGATATATAAACTTGTAATGAAAGATAAAGAGTAAGAAACACATAACCACGACGTAAGTATTTATACGGTGCTAGGCTAACCACCGGGTTCTTTCAATCCAAGGTGAACCACACCTATCACAACGTCACCTACCCTTTATTAGGTAATAGGCCAAGCACCTAGTTCCATTACTATGGAGGAACTACTACCCAACATTTCACAACACCTAAACCCAAAGGAGATCTACTCTTTATTACAATACCATCAAGGATATCACCATCCTTGAAAACACCTATCACTATATGTATAACGATGCACCTCAATGTTTTGAAACCCGGGTTTGTGATCGACCCGGCCAAGACACCGGGTCACCGGGTCAACCGGTTCAACCGCCGGGTCAACCCGGTTTAGACCCGGTTTTATGCATATGTCCAAACATCTATTTCTAATTGTCCAAACATAATGTCCAAACACTAGTTTTGCAGTGAAAAAAAAAACAAATAACCATTTTTCATGCTCTAAACAACAAATCAAAGGTTGACAAGGATATAAACCTGCATAATTTTCTAAACAACCATAAATGTGACAACAAATCAACCTTTTAGGAAAAGGGTTAACATGCCAAAGCTCACTTAATGTGATAAAAGTGATACCGAAAAGTGATTTCCCGGTCGTGTCCCAACGAGGTGTGAAATTGACTGTCGTTGAGTTTCGTGATTATGGACTTGAATTGGTTAAACAAATTTGGGTTTTGATTTCTTATTCTACAAAATAAAGAACGAGGTGAAAATGAAGAAAGTAAAACAAAGTAAACTCTAAATAAACTACTACTAAGCCTAATAAATAATTAAATAACGCTAAACTACACTCTAGGGTGCTAAAATACAAAACGTAAGAAACCGGAACACACTAAGCCCCGAAGTGAATAATTATGCAATTTAAGTCCTACGAAAGAAACCAATTTTCCTACATTCTACATGACAAAAATAATTTTAGGAAAAAGCGGGAATTTTTTCGACTTTTAAATTATTTATTACGATTTAAAACTAAATTTTAGAAAACCAATTATTAAAAATAGTAAATGAAAATGGAAAAATACCAAAATTCATGAAAAGTACATTTTGAATTATTGAATAAGTGAAAATTAAAAAACAATAAGCTAGCTAAACCTAATGAGCAATTAATATTAGAAAAGGGCTTTAATCTATTGTTGGGTTTTAAACTTGGAACTCGAAACCATTTAATACATTAATTATGCGTTTAATAACCAAAATGACTTAAAGCTCGGATGGGTTGTCTTTGTTGTGTGCAGTGCGTGATGATGAAATTGCAGGTCCCGGGTTCGAATCCAGTGTCCGCACCTTTCTTTTTACTTTTTTTTGGCAACCGAAATAAGGACAACTTAACTGCTTAACACAAATTTCGGACCTTGGACAAGCTAAACCAAGTCGCAATGTTTATTAACAAAGAAGAAAAAGAAAATCAATGAAAGGAAAAAAAAAGCAACAAAAAAGCTTTCAAAAACTAGTAAAGAAGCTAAAGTTAGTTAAAATTAATCTACGACATTAAAATGAGCATCAAGAGGAGCCTAATTAGCAACAATGGGACATCAAAAAGCAAAAAGACACAGAAGTCATTGTTGTGGGTGTTAGGGGGCGTTTGGGACGTTATGACAAAGGGCAAGCTTTCGATTAAGGCTAACTAAAGGGATAAAATGCTACAAAAGCTACAAATAAAACTAATCAAAAGCTAAATCCTAAAAGGACTAAAGGGACATAGAATAAGCATTAACTAAGTAGAAAATAAGCTAAAAAAAGATTCAAAGGCCAAATAAACGCAACTATGGTGGCTCATTGATCAGAACTAAAACAATCCATGGGACTTTTGCTTAACGAGTAATCCACCAAAACACCTCTAAACTAAAAAAATAAGCCAAGGACATTAAATTAGCAAGACAAGGTTCCTAAAAATACCGAATGGAGTAATGTGGACCCTCTAATGACTTATTAATAAGTCGTAGAAGAAGTAAGTGAACATATGGGTCAACGATGCGATTATTTAACAGGCAAAAAAGCAATTTAAAAGGGCCTAAATAAGCTACTAAAAGGGTTGTTTTGGAGCTTTTTTAAATGGGTTGGTTTTAAAAAGTAAGTTTATATTAAAAGGGTTTTAAGGTTTTTCAAAAAAAGCGTTTTTTTTTTTTAAATTGTTTTAATAGAAAAGTTGGTTTAAAATAAAAATAAAAATTGGTTTTAGATAAAAATAATTTTAAAGGTAAACGGTAAGTTGGGTTCTAAAAGGGTAAAATGGAATTTTGGGTTGAGGGCTTGGTTTCGGGTTTGTTTTCCCAATCTCACTCCAAAACACGACCCGAGCTCGAAAATGTGGAAAATCCAGTCCGGCTGTCTCGCAAAGCACTTTTGTCCGATTTCTGACTTGTTTTTGCTCGTTGCCTGCTTTCAACTTTTGTACCGAAAGACATAAAACACACTCAGGATATTTTTAACATATTTGGGTGTTTTTAGTCGCTTTTGTGGTCATAGATGGGTAAAACGATGAGTGAATAAGCACTCATCGGTGTTCTATTATGGCGTGGGATAAAAAACCACAACAAATAAGCGTACTATAAAGGTTAATGTTAAAAGACACATTGTCAAGGGTCCCGTTAATTTTGTTCAAATAAAACTTTTGCAATTAAGCGCTCTATAAAACTCGAATAATCGTTATAAAAGCGGATGTTTTACGACTCTAAAAAGATGTGCCATATTGTGGTGTATCATAAACAAACCATTATGAATAAGCGTTATATAAAGGTTAACGTTATAAGACGCTATTGTCAAGGGTCCTATTCACTTTTCTTGTAAAAAACGTTTGCGAATAAGTGTTCCATAAAACCGATGTTTTATGACTCAAATATCAAGTGTCTTATGATGGTGTATCAATCTATGGGACCCAAGTGTCAACCGTCATATTAAGTTATGTTTTAATAATACGCTTTGCGAATAAGCGTTTTAAATAATTAATGTTTTATGACTTATATATCAAGTGTCCTATTATGGTGTATTGTAATAAAACCATAATTAATATGCATCCTTTAAGGGTCCTATTAAGTTTTGTTATAATAAAACTTTGCAAATAATCGCTTTAAAAAATGATGTTATAAAACCATTGTACATAAGCGTCTATAAAGGTTAACGTTATAATACCCACGTGTCAAAGGTCCTATTAAATTTTGCTATAATAAAACTTTTTGTGAATAAGCGTTTTAACTAACTGATGTCTTATGACTCAAAACTCAAGTGTCATATTATGGTTTATTATAATACAACCATAATGAATAAACGTCTTATAAAGGTAATTTATTATGACCCATATTTTAAATGTCATATTAAGTTATATGATAATAGGACCCCAAATCATCGACCATCCTATTATATACCTTTTTAGGACATCGCCTAAGTAGCAAATATTTAAAAAGGACCCTAAACGCTCATATGTCCTATTAAACAGTTTTTTAGGACTCCATTATCATACCGTCCCACACAAAGGGTCCTAAAAAGCCACTTTTGTTGTAGTGTGCAATTCAGGAAAACGTTGATGTTCGAGACATCAAGCAGTTTGACTCGCTTTTGCAAATAGGTATGTGCTATAAAATGCGGAGGTTCAGTGCTAAAAACACAGACGTTTGGCAACGTACACTGCCAAACAATACGACATTGCTCATTGGGAAGTACATAGAAGTTACTCCACTAGAGGACGATGGTTTCCCTGCTCACTACTTTAATTTTGCTGCCTACAACGAACTTGGATCTAGAGTTTATGTTCGCGATGCAATCCTAACAGTTAATGCATTTACATTATGACCCATGATAAGGCCCCAAGGACTAACTTTTTACATGCGTGTCTAGACTACATCGGATTATCCGCATGTTGGAGTAATAAAAGTTTTGGGAGCTCAACGGGCAACCGAGTGCTTAGAAAAAATGTGGAAATCCAAAACCTCAAGTATGTACTAATTTGTAACGCTAACCCATAACCAATATCTAATAATTCTAAATTTTTATGTCTTACTTGGCACTACAGCGGCAATAGCGTGACCCTAAGCTTGTGGAACGAAATGGCCACAAAATTTGAAACGGAGCTTAGCCTGCAGTTTGATCATCCGATAGTGCTTGCTGTGAGTTCCTGCTTGGTCAAGAGCTTTGCAGGAAATATTCAGCTTTCTGCCACCCCGACAAGTAGCTATTACTTCAATCCTAAAGTACCACAAGCAGACGAAATCCGTGGAGTGTAAGTATCATGTCAGTAACACAATTTGATAAATTAATTGACAAACATACGCATTAACTATGTCACAAAAAATATACCTACAGGTATGATGAACTCTTAGCTACGGGCACGCCATTGATGTTGCCTCCAATAACTCAACAGTTAGCCACCGAGCCTTTACAGCGATCCAATCCGAATGGCAACAATACTTGGCATAAGTCCCGAGATGCTAACTGTAAGCCATAAACATGCATATGAAATAAATAAACAAGTACAGGGCACTAACTATTATTTTTGATAGCATAACCAAAAGTTTACAGTTGAAGCAGTCATAACAAAGATAGACGAAGAACCCGCCTGGTATACAAATAGGTGCAAGCGCTGCAACAAAAACATTGAACCAAACAGGCCTCACTGGCACTGTCAGCAACCAGGGGATGCCAGTAATACCAAACTACAGGTACACATAACTGACTTACAATAAAGTTATTACGCAGTAGAACATAGACAGACATTGATAATAAACGTGGTACAAACTAACTGCAGCTATTGTTTCAAAACAACAATTGCCGACGTCACTTCGGTGAGGCATCGCTAACATGGTACAACCACGAGGCACACTCCCTACTTCCGTGCTGCTCGGAGGTTCTAAGCTATGTTGCCGACCCAGATCCATACAAGCTTCACGATCATCAAGGATCTCCAAACACCAAGCACAAGTTTGAATTTGGTTATGGAAGCAAGAAAGGAACCCGAGCTAATCCTTGAAAGTGTTGCGATGCATCAACTCTGCTGACTACCACCCGCAGATGTCGCAGAGACTTATACGCCAAGAAAGCTCGCAACGAAAGGAACCAACACTGCTGAGCCTTCACCACCACCCCGACACCCACCCCCCTTTGTGCAGAGGTCAAAAAAAGATGTGCCAATCAAACATGTTGAGCGATACTTATGCATAAGCGCTTGTTTGAGGATCCACCAAAAGACCCCGAAATGCCAAGAACAAAGAAGCCAAAAGGTGACCCGGTGCAAAATCACGGTGTCTAATAAAGGTCAACTATAAACCGCTAACTTTTCTACTATGGCTAAACTAAGACTATAACAATGTTGTCTATGTAACTCTAGCCTACTACCTGTAAAAAAGGTAGCTTTAAAAAGAACAGTGTAAGAAAAATGTGCATCAGATATGCCTATGGGTAAACTACCGATATGCTTAAAAGTCGCACAAGTTTTGGGCAACGCTTGCACTACAGTTGCAATAATATCGTATGCTTCCTCTAATCCTATGTACTTCTGGCCTTAATGACACAAAATCCTAGGACACAACAGCAAACATGCACGATAACGTCGCTACATAAACAGTTGCAAACACTTGCATTAACACAAAACAAACCAGAAACTACAGTCATACGATCTATCCATTCCTGCTCTAACACACAACAAACACAGAAATTTTTTCCAAACATACATGCTCAAGGGAACCAAATTTGAACAACAATTATAAAAACAAAAAGGAAAAAAAAAACATTATATAAAGAGTGCCTCATTGGCTTCCATTAACTGATGAGTAATTACATAGTCATTCTAACAACATGGTGACCTTATTAAAGGCATCAAAATAGTAACCTGCTACAGGTTGCAAACACCCTCCTAAACTACATACATACAAACCAAACTTAAAACACCTAACCATCTACACAGTTACTAAAACCTAACACTAAGACCAGCCACTTCCACAAAAGACAAAAGAGAACCGCTAGCAACCACCCTAATCTTCAGACAATTGTTCATTGATCTCCATAAACCCCACTTGTGCTTCCTTAACAGCAATCCCATCACGTAGACTATCAATGAGAGTATCAAGCGCAAGCAAGGACTCTCGATCAATGCAATGCAGCTCCACAAGGCCATCCAGACCATCTACAGTGTTAGAATCGATGCTCTAGGTTGTTTAGACCTTATCTAGGATTATCAATAAGCACAAATAACAATGAACAATAATATGTATGCACAGCGGAATAATCAAACTATCATTGTTATTATTAAGGTTTCTTCGTCATCATCATGTGTTTTACAAAACACATCTACAAATTCCAATCCTAGATGATCAACTCTAAGACGGTTACACAACAGGATCAATGATCCTTGGGGCTAAACGCTACAAGTCGACTATCACCTAGTCTAGCGCTTACATACTCACACCCTAGACCTACACACACACCTTTGTCTCGATGTTTACATTGTTTGACACACTCATAAACCTAATTCCTATATCTCTTTATATAATAGAGATACTAGGGTTACAAATGACTTCAGGGACTAGATAATAAATACTTTGATAAGTAGGTCCTTGTCTTTCTTTGTCTTCAACATCCTTCATCTTTCATGTATTTTGTCTTATCAACTCAAATAGAATTCCAACAATCTTCCCTTAGTTGATAATGACAAACCAAATAAGCATGAACTTCCCCGAAGTTAATATGTCATGAAATATAAACGAACTTCCCTTAAACATGCAATATTTACCAAGGATCTTCAAGTTGCGACTTCTTTGTCGCCTTTCTTCCCATTTTTGTCATAATCTACTAGAGACCATGAATATAAGCAAATTTGATCTTGACCATCACAAATCATCACCACACTTCCAATTCACCATCTAATGTCTTAAATTACCCACCATGAAGTTTTCCGCAACTAAAAATGAACTTAAGAGACTAGATACTTAAACCAAAAGTAATAATAATGAATTACAAGAGTAAAATCTTCCTTCAATGATGCATGTAGATGGTTAAACATTGAACAATAAGCTTCCCGAAACCCATGTGTTAACCATCCGCTTGATTCTTCAAATCAGAGGCTCCATGTAATGATCACTAATGAAGAAAACTAAGTATTACCAACTTGTTGTCAAGTAGAACACCAAACTTAAGGCCTTATGTCTTGTACTAACCACGTGACTATGAACTCATACCGATGATATATGAGTAGACTTGATCTCTTGATAAAATCCTCAGCTTCAATGAGACACTGAGCACTACAACGTAACTCCTTTAAGTGATAGCAAAATTCACTTGCTAGATTTACCAAGTCTTCGTCACAACATGAATGCACGAACAAGTTATCAATAAAGTGTAACACCCACTTTAAGATATGATAAGAACACGTATCCAAGAAACTCCACTTCATCTTCAAATAGGTGATAAAAACCTTTCTTCGTAATCAATTATGCAAATAATAACGAGCCTTTAAAAAAACCTGTTAAGAACAAAAATCCAAAACCAAACGCCTGTGTGTGTGAACCAAATCTTCTGTGTGTGTCGCCAAAAATCTAATAAACTCGTACAACTTCCCCTCAAATCCAAAATTATGCGAGAACCAAAAATCATTCTTTGTCGTTCGATATAGAATGATATATGAGTATAAACAAATCTTTCTTGGACGCCACTAGTAGTACAAAAATTCTCCTCGAACAAAGCTAGCAGTTGCAAATTCAAATGTAACAATATAATCATCAAACTCAATGTAAGAACCTTGAAATCCACAAATTTTTCAAATTTAGCGCAAACTTTTAGCCATTCTGTTGTGAGAACCCATTTGCTAAATCACTCTATCACCGTCCCATGTGATTTTGTAACCAATCATAACAATCTCATGCAAGGAAGAATACATGCACCTATTATCTTTCACGTAATTCACTACCAATCAACATGCCAACACCACAGGGCCGTCTCATGAATTTCAGTGGCCCCGTGCCATTACCACAAAGAGGCCTTCAAACACACACATATTATACATATGTATAAGTAGTGCATGAATTAATTAAGCTCGAGTCTCATATTGTGTTCATATATATAATAGAAGTGCATAAAATTTGGTGGCCCTCGTCAAGTGGTGGCCCTGTGCAATCGCACCTCTTGCACTCCCCTAAAGCCGGCCCTGCAACACCAGCTATCACCACTTCATAAAGAAACCTTGAAATTCTTGCAACCGTGAGCAGTATCATCTCGTAATGTTGTAGCAGTAGGAATTATAACATGCATCTTTGTTTCGAACTCCATCCATTGCAAGCGTAATCAACAGTAGCTAAATATAACATTGAATGAGCAGTGGTGAAGAAACACTAGCAGTGGAAACCGAACAAAGTAGCAGTGGTTATTGATATGCCTAGCAGTGGAAACACGCATAACTAGCAGTGGTAATATAATAACGTAGCAGTGGTAACGAGAAAAGTAGGCTAGCGGTGAAACGAATCGATCACGGCAGCGTGAGTATCATACCACTAGCAGTATATGCCATGAACTTGATAAGCAACATGAGTAACTCCTGTAACAGTAACATCAGGTAAGATGAGGAGTAAATTTATTCCCAAAAGAAATCAACTCCCATCACGAAGCAGTTGGAACATGAGAAGCATGAGCCACTTTAACTGTTAAACATAGCAAACTCCTTGGCAAATTCCAAACTTCGTTTGTACCGACCCACGATTAAAGGTTTTCATTCTTTTACTGCAACTTTAACTTTTAATTCCAAGCTCCTTTTAATGAGAACCGACCCACGTGACCTTCAGTGATAATAAGAATAATACAATCCCAAAAAAAATCATTGTCTCATGGAAAGCAACCAATATGAAGTGTAATTAATCACCATGGTCTTGAATGCTACGAATTGAATGAACTTGGTAGACCAATCAAATAAATAATTGAAACCCCCATGGAATTAGTAAAATAGTAGCGTAGCATGTTTACCATTAATTCCAGCAGCCATCATTCCACAATAAATTATGTACAAGGTTTCAATTAGTGACCAAAGTATAATCGTGTGTTCACAGCAACAGAAACCCTAAAAATCGATTTTAATAACCTCTGTCAGCAGCCCGCTTCGACAGCCTGTAACTTTTGATTAAGAGTTCAGATCGACCATCCTCCGGTAAAAAGTTAGATGGCTATATAGAGAACATCCACCAAAAATTTCGTCACGATCCAACGGTTAACGAAAAAGTTATGATCGTTACAAAACAGTGCTGCAGAAGCATTACGAAAATTGTTGAAACTCGAATTTTTCTTCTTTTTCCAGAAACCTTGCGAAATCCTAGATATCAAGAGCCACCCTCTCTGATACCACATGTTAAAATCGATGCTCTAGGTTGTTTAGGCCTTATCTAGGATTATCAATAAGCACAAATAACAATGAACAATAATATGTATGCACAGCGGAATAATCAAACTATCATTGTTATTATTAAGGTTTCTTCGTCATCATCATGTGTTTTACAAAACACATCTACAACTTCAATCCTAGACGATCAACTCTAAGACGGTTACAACAGGATCAATGATCCTTGGGGCTAAACACTACAAGTCGACTATCACCTAGTCTAGGCGTTTACATACTCACACCCTAGACCTACACACACACCTTTGTCCGATGTTTACATTGTTTGACACACTCATAAACCTAATTCCCTATATCTCTTTATATAATAGAGATACTAGGTTACAAATGACTATGCGGACTAGATAATAAATACTTCTTTGACAAGTAGGTCCCTTGTCTTTCTTTATCTTCAACAGTCCTTCATCTTTCATGTATTTTGTCTTATCAACTCAAATAGAATTCCCAACATACAACATCGTCATCAAAAGGGCCAAACCAATGAGTTTCCATTATGGTACGGTCACGCTTCTCAATTTTGCCCAAAGTCACCGACGTCATCCCATGCGAATCGGAAAGCACGATCCTCGCGAACCTCATCACGAAAAGAAATTTGAAAGTCGTGGCGGTTGTCGAACCACCGGCGATTTGATCTCCTCGATGTTTGGCATCGCTGTCATGTTAAAGCGGTGGAAAAGTTAGTGAAAAAGAAACGTTGACAATTAGCAAGTAAGATAACAAACTATATATAACCCACCGACCCACCCACTAACTTCGCAAAAAAGTTAGCAGAAAAACAAAAAAACATAAAAAGGGAAAACATAAGTTAAAAAAATATAAGGACCACTAAAAAAATAAAGGCTTGCCAAAAAATTGTTGCTAAAAAACTTATTTATGACAAACAATAGCATTACAATAGGAAACTAAAAATTTACACAAATATACCAAACCAAAGCCAAAAAATCTTATATGAACGCTTGCACGGCCGACTATTAAAAGTTGATGCAAAACCCACACAAATATGCATGTTACATTCTCGTTTTCTATAAAGGATTAACTTATATAACTTGTTTCTAACTTATATAACTTGTTAGATCAATAAATTAAGGTGTAAATACTTGTAAGTCTTCAATTGAATCTGATCCGATTGTACTTTTATTAGATTAAGTAAAATCTTGGTTTATACTAAAAGGAGACATAAATAAACTGTATTTTCCGATCCAATTTGTATGCCAATATAAATGAAAAATGTTACTCCGTATGTTTTTACTTTTTACCATTCATATTACAATCAAGAATTACGATGTTGTTAGAAAAATTATACAATTATCAATAGTAGTAATATTTTATTATATTAGGGGAATTTACATACATCCCTATTTATACATCGATATTTACATATTTTTTAAAACATAAGTTTTTAATGCATGGTGTACAAAGCTATTTTATGGTCAAGAATTACAATGTTGTTAGCAACATTATACTATTTTTAATAGTAGTAATATTTTATTTTATTAAGCACATATCTCAAAGATTCCATGGTCGGCAAATATGTTTGTTAGAACATATACAATAGTGAAATTTTATATAGGTTCATAATCATTAATTTATAAATCTTTTGATGTTCTAAACTTATGTTCACTATGCATAAATATTTTACAATTCTTTAAATGATTTATAATAACACATGCATTAAATTATGAATAGATTCAAGAATTTGAACCATTTCATGTCAAATGTACATGAAACAAATGATCACTATGATAAAATATATATATATATATATATATATATATATATATATATATATAAAACTTTATATAAAGTTTAGACCTTTTGAATGAAGTACCATTGTATATGCCTTTAGGTCCAAGGTTTGAATTTTATTTCAACTATACTAGAGCTTGATCGATAAGCATCTCTCATGTGTATATCGTAATGATGTTTTCTACTTTTTAATCATCATTTTATAGTCTTGTAAAATTATATTTAATGACCATGAGTAAATCCTATACATCGTCCCTTGTGAGGAGGAAAAAACCGCATATATCAAATGGGTTCATATCAATATTCGCACCTTCTTGGCGCCATTTTTCTTTTCGTAATTTAAGGAAACATGTTACTCCAATTTGGAGTGAGTTGGTAATAAGCTTATACTCCGTAACTATTATTACAAAAATATGAGAGATTAAAAGTTCAAACCTTGCTTGAGCAAACAAATTTAAAGTTGTCATGCTAATCTTTACTACATAAAATGGAAAAAGTAAGTTGAAAATTAAAAGTTGAAAATCAATATTAAATGTTAAAATGACGTGTTGAATATTGAAACCGTTATATTTAATGCATGTGTTTAATGCCATGCGTGGTTGTATCAAACAATATCATCACTTTGAATAGATAATTATTTGACAATGATCGATTATTTGCAAAGGAAAAGAAACTATGACTATTTGCATAGGAAAGTATTGAAACTTTTAAAGAATATTATGACTATTTGCAAAAGAAATGAAACGATTGGTCAGAAATGGTCAGAAAACATACACTTATATATTCGGTGTCCTTTTCTCTCATCTCTAAAACAAAAACATACACACAATACCAACACCACAAGCTTACCACCACCACCAGTTAATAGCACCGCCACCATTACGCCATCACCATCACCATCAACATCAATAGATCCCGCCACCAACACCATCTATTTTTGCTCAACTCGGTGGTTTTGAGTTTGGGTGTTTTCATTTACGTGGTCTTGGTGGTGTTTTTGTGTTTCTTGTGATGTAACTTTATGGTGTTTTGAACGGATATAACCGGATCTGGCCTGTAATGTGGTTGGGTTGCTTTGTCGTTTTCATATGTTCGTGGCCTTGAATATGTTAAGATCTATGCTTGATTTGGTGGTTTCTTGGTTTCTAGATTTTTTTCCTTTTGAAATGTATTTGAGATCATCAAAGTCTCAACTTTGAGTCATATGTGTGTTGGCTTGAAACTGTCACATAATTTGTTTCGGTGTTTATGGTTATCTTGTTGTTCAGGCCACCAAACATATGAGTTGGTTTGTTTCTAAGTTGTCCAATTTTAACGCTTAGTGGTTTTGTAACTATGACTAGGTCAAGATTCAACAACAAATGTATATGGTCCAGACATGGCGCTACCATCTTTTGAAAGAGCTATATGTAAAAACAATTATTGCAATTCTATTAAGTCCATATGTGATAAAAGCCTCCATTTAAAAAGTTGATGTAGAATTACAAATTGCACAAAATAGTTTACACAAAGTTATAAATCTCAAAAGACATGCCAACTTAAGTGTAACTCGAATATACATAAAGGTGCTTAAATGAAAATTTAATTATACATTTGGTTTTCCAAGTTGGGATGTGAAGAAGATAGCAAGCAAGCGCTTGCTTGGAGTGTAACGATTTTATGGTTTTAGTTACGCCGCTAATAGTGGCTAAGATGTCATTTTACATTGGCTTTCTTTACTTTTTAATAATTGATAGGCATTTTAAAACGGGTTGCATCCATGTGTGATCATTTGCACACGAAGTATGATATTGTGTTTAGAAAATACAAATAAAAGATTAATACATTGTGAATGTGGCCATTTGTGCTTGTAAGTATTGCATTGTAATTTGCATTTGATTGTGATGTAAAGGTCTTAGTCGACAATATATAGTTTTAAAGTTCTCAAGCATTAATGCGTTGTGTTTATAGAAGGTAATTCAATTGATATTTTTGCATTGCTACAATCATGGCGATGTGTGTTAGCATGACTAAAAAAATGTATGCATCTAATTGATTATGATAAATGTTTGAGTAATATTAAAAGGAATGTTTGACTAAATTTAAATGGATCCCGTCGCAACACGAATTTTTGTTCTAAAGACGAGATTAGTTTGGAGGTTTTATGTGTTTTGGCATTTTATTTATTTTATTATTTTAGATATTAGGTTTTGTATATACCAAATATTAAAACTCTTTCATACTAATAAATAAATAAATAATTAAAATATGTAATTCGAGTTATTCGGTTTAATTTTCGTTATGGGGTTCGGTTTCGTTATTCGATTCGGTTTAATCAATTTGAATTCGGTTCGGTTCGGTTTTAGTTATACTCAGAAAAAAAAGTTAACCGAACTGAATAAATCGAACAACCCGATAACCGAACCGATAAACACCCCTAAAAGAAGCTATAAGAATGATTAATATGGACTAAAGATCTAAGGAGACTGTTGTTAGACTAACATTTTTCAGATATTTTATAAAGTATGAATTGTTTATTTAAGACTAACGCAAAGTATATATTGTATCAACACCAAAATAAGTAAAACATGTAAATAGATAAGTATAGTAAGCTAATTGTAAATTTAGGCATTTAAATCTAAACTACATTATAATGGATGAACATCTTTTCCTTCATTAAATATATTAAGAAAATTTATAAACAAATTTAATACAAAAGATTTTCTTTCAAGTTATAGTCAACTTTTATTAAATGCTATTAAAACATATCTAAAATTTAAACTAACCGGTACAAATAATAAAGTATATTGTACAAATCATTCAAAACATAAAATAACCATTTAAAAAGATACAAATAATTAAACTAAATGTACAATATATTTTCTCTCATGATGCTTATTTTATTATACATCCTATATAATTTTTTCAACATGTTTCTCGTATGAATCTTTACCGTTGAAGCAAGGAAGACGACACAATATATATACTACTCTATGTTTACGTTATATAATATTGTAAAATACTACACAATATATATTAACTAGCAAGTACTTTCACTTTCAATCGTCAGAACTTCATAATATTACTAACTACCATTTTGTATAGCCTTTGCATCGCGATACACGAGATACTCTACCATAGTTATATGAGATTGTGTGTGATAGAGTTGATTCCTAAAATTTTCTTCAAACATAAAGTTATTATTAAATAATATTGTTCAGAAATAATTTGATTACACCTCAAATGTCGGTATTATGAAGTTTTACGCGACGAAGAACGGTCTTGTTAGTTACTATCTCATAATTGATGTGATGTTTCTTTTCGGCCTCACTAAATATTTTTATATGTCGTTTAATACATGTTTAGGCTCCGCTTGGTGTGGGTGTGGAATCATGGTATGAATTTGATACAATTTATATTTATTTGGTTGAGGGGTTTTGCCAAACCATTCATATGGGGACCATATTTGAAACCCATAGATCCATACCACTTAGACTTGGTGGATTTTGACAAACCATTCCTATGGGCCATATTTCATCATTAATTTCACTCACCCCACTATTTTCCTTCATATTTATTAAATAATATTCAAACCAAAATATATGAAACAAACAACATTTTTTGAACTATCAAAATCATTTCTATACCACCATATTATCATACCAATATCCATTGTGATTCCTTTAAGCAAACCAAACGGACCCTTTTTGCTAGAGTTGAATTATCACATGTTACAACCGTTTACTATTACATTTTGATCTTTTCACGTTCTATTTTGAATGTTATACGAAACACTTGCCATAATATCGCGATATCGTTAATTGTCTCACAAGAAGAATGGCTGCCGACGCGACTACCGCTTAGTCTCATAAAAGAAAGACTACTCATGTGTACCGATAGAACTCAAACCTGTGAAAGTTAGTAAAATCATGGTTACCTAAAATATTTTACCTCATAATGATGATGATAGAGACTAATATAAATTAAAACCCATTATCTTATTATTAGACTAAGCAAAGTTTGAAATATTGAAATGACAAACTCCTACCACATGGCGATTTTGCATCCATGTCGGTTGTGATCCCACTAAGTATTTGACCTCAAATTGTCTACAACTTTGAAATTATGAGTTATTTTGCCTATCAAAATTTGGAAATTACTGTTGGACAATTATGTTTTGGGTCTATGGGTTAGTTAATAATGATATGAGTTTGAAGAGTTTGAATTTGAGTTTTATTATCGAGTTTCAAGATGTGTTTTATTATGACCAAATGGGCAATTTTAATACTTTGGCATTTGAAATCCTGATGCAATTTTTATTTGACTTGATAAATTTTCTTGTGAAATTACCTCTAACGAGGAGTGATGTTTTGTAATGTTTGGCTTCGGCTTTTGTTTTATATATTTTGATGTTCAAAAATATCCCACACGAGGCCATCATGCATTGTTGGACCGGACTAAACCGACAAATTGGACTGAATAATCCAACCCTGGACTAAACATTTCGGTCCGCTCTTGGTCAAGTGTTTGGGCTAACTAGGTTTTCGGTCCGGTCCAGCTTTGAGATTATATGAAAAGTTGGATTTTCCTCTTACAAATTGGCATGAGATTATCTATCATTGGTCAACCGAGGTTTTAATTGAGTTTATACTAAAACCATATCTAACCACCTCGATGGTTATCACAACTATACACTTCATATTTTTTTACAAATTTGCTTTTTCGTTGTTATTATGTGATATACGTGATGAGATTATTCGTCCTATTTTATTAATTCAAAATGCATGTGATGAGTAAATTGTATATATATATATATATATATATATATATATATATATATATATATATATATATATATATATATATATATATATATATATATATATATATATATATATATATTGAACATAAACATGCATTAAAGAAAATCAAAACCAGACATATCACTCCTCGAAAGCGAAGTGAGTTCTTCGAAATTGACATCCCACCTAAATCCTAAAGAGCTTGAAAACGATAATGGGCAGTCAGGTGAGCAACTTGATTTCTTCCTCGACGTTAATGAATCGTGTTAAGAATCTCAATTTAACCCGAACCAATGTGATATGTATAACTCGTTATGACTCACGTAACCCATTTAACTAAATAGGTCAAACATGTTAATAGATTAATAATTTAAAGTTGACTAGTTTATGTTGAAAAATTATATACTACTAAATTTAAAGTTAACCATTTTATGTCCCAAATTTATTAAGAAAACTAATAAACATATACATAAACTTTATCTAAACCGTAATAAAATTCCAAATTAAAACACAAATCCAATTATCATTTTCAGTTTTTAGTATTTATGTTTTTATTTTTAAAAGCTTAAAAAGTTAAACGGGTTAACATGTATCAAATCTGAACCTGACTCGTTTATTAAATAGGTTGTACGAGTTAACATGTTTATCCTTAACTCAAACACATTTATTTTCATGTCAGTCTCAAACCATGTTTCGTGTTGTGTTAAAAATCACAACCCCTATTAAATATAGAACATATTAGTTTTCTCTAGAATTATTATAATTAACCAAGCTATTCTCACAAGTCACAACTAATTCACACTATAAAATGGGCAACTAAAATTTGAGCGGTTAGAATTTATGGATCAATGATAAAACAAACAAGTCCAACTACACAAAATATTATACTTGATGTTTATGTCTTTCATTATGTACTCGTGCTTATATGATTAAATATTAACATATTAATAGTTTTAATATTCCAAAAAATATACATTAGAGCATCCTCATCCTTAACGGGTAACGCCTGTTAACGAGCTAATAACGCCATTAAGCGCGTTACACCCTGGAAGTGTGTTTGTTTCACCGTTGGTCCTTTATGCTACCCCTTAACGCGCAAGGGCGTAAAAAAAAATCAAAAATGTTTCATATCTAGTCCTCTAACGGCTACTAGCCGTTAACTTTAAAAAAAAAATTCAAAAAACACCCCTAACGGCTAGAATTTATTAAAAAAAAAATCAAAAACCTTTTTTTACCACTATAAATACACAATTAAAACACCATTTTTATTCACACTTCCACTTCTAAATCCTCTCAATACTCTCAATCTTTCAACTTCAATTAACGCAAAAAAAAAAAAACAATGCCGGGAAGCAACGACGATACTTTCTTCAATCTTCTCAATGATGGTGGAATCCTCAAACCCGGGTTCATCATCTAACCCGACGCGGTTCATCTTCAAACCCCAACCCACTAGGCTTCTCGAGCCAAGAAATGTGGCAACAACAACAAACATTCATGTTTGGCAACAACAAAACCAACAAAACACCTTAAACTCCAACTTTCAAAACATACAATTCACACAACAAATACAACAATCACAAATCAAACACAAGATGTTGCCGAGACACCCACATCTCCTCCAAAAAGGAAAAGGTCGATTGTTTAAAATAAAAAATCCAAAGACCCCGAGGCCGAACCAATTGATTATGATGAGGAGGTTGTCGTTCTGCAGCGTTGAATTCAAGAGGAGGAAGCATTACTTGCAAGGTGTTACATAGTCGCTTTGGAGGATCCGAAAGTTGGAAAGTGCCAACCTAGAGATACGCTTTTGGTATCGGGTCGAAATGAGTTCAATAGACTCAACTTTCAACGGCGCACAAGGACATGATGTCAAGCAAATGGAAAACGTTGAACGGGATATGCACAAGTTCAACTCTTGTTACATACGTGCGCAACGGGATCAACGAAGTGGTGAAAGTGAAAGTGGATGTGATGAAACGGGCAAAGCAATGGTATCGTGAGGAAAAGCAGGAGCACTGTTTGGTCTCGATGACGCTGGGAGGTTTTGCGTCATTATAAGAAATGGAGACGCCGAACCGGTTGATTTAACCGTGAAGTCCCAAGCCAAACAAATGAGGCTTTGTTTGGTCATGATGAACAACCTCGCCCGGGAAAGAAACATGCCACCAAGAAAGCAAGATCCGAGACTACAACAAGTCTTGGGGAACAAGCACCTGGAGAAACGAGGCTCGTCAACTTATTTCACCGAAACTATGGCAAGCGAGTTTCGTATGAAACGAGAAGTCTCCAAAGCGGCGTGATCGGGCAGCAAGAAAAAGATCTCACAATAACAAGGTTGGAAGAGATAAAGTTTTGATGGCGCCATCTTGAGGGCAAGATCCAATGGCCATGTGAAGTGGATCAACGATTTAAAAGATCGAATCATCAAAAATATAACTTGAAACCTCGTCAAGAGATCGTATTCGCTATTTCCTTTAATTTGTTGTAACATTTTATTTGCGGTTTGTTTTATTTTTTTTTAATCTCGTATTATAATATGTTTTTAGTTTTAATGAAATGTTTGTTTTAGTTTAATAAATGAAGTGTTTGTTTTAGTTTAGGGTTGAAATTGAAAATATGAAATGTTATTGGTGTTATTGATGTTATTGGGATGTTATGGTTGTGGGTGTTTTTGGGATGTTAATGTTAAATGTTAAAAGCGATGCTACCGACGTGAACAGTGTATTGGTGTTATGGTGTTATGAATGGGACGCTTCTTGAACACAATAAAACCGAAATTAAAATACAAACCTTTTATACTTCATTATGTAACTACACATTTACAACTCGGCTTATCATTTTCGCTTTAAATATGCATGTTTTTATTTTTAAAGACTTATATAGCTAACCGGTTTGATTTGTTTAACATTCACAAAACCTAAACTCGACCCATTTATTAAACGAAGTTATACGATTTAACAGCTTTATGACTAAACATGTTTATGCATAAGTCAAACATGTTTATCTTCGTGTCGGTCTCAAACAGTAATTCACCATTCCTATTGAATATAGAACTTATTAGTTTTCTCTAGAATTATCAAAGTTAACCAAGTTACTTTCACAACTAATGCACACTATAAAATGGGCAACTACAATATAAGTTGGTTAACTTCCATTTGGTTGGAATTTATTGATCAATGATAAAAACAAACTTGTCCAACTACACAAAAATATCCCACCCAACTCATCTCACCTCAATTCCATCCCAATCACACACACAAAAAACACACACAACCACTCTCTCCCACCACACACTTTCCAACTCTCTCATCATACAACAATGGAAGTAGCTGCAACTTCTTCTCTACCATCACCATCTCTTTGGTCTTCACTCAACAGCTGGTTCACTTCCACTGTCTTCTTCATCCTCCTTAACCTCATGATTGCCACCATTCTTTTCACTTCCAACTTACCTAACAACAACCAACCACCACAAGAACAAGAGAATAATGGTCTAGAAGATAAAAATGATGATGATGATAAACAAAAAGAGACTCCAAAGCAAAAACAACCCTCTATTCTTACTAGACTCAAATCCTTCACCTTTGAACACAACCACCATAATGATGATGATGATGATGTTAACCACCATGCACAACCTATAGAACTAGCTGCTACACAATATGTATTCAACCAACCTATGCATTACCAAAACTTTGACTTTGATCAACCTAGTGAAAACATAACTACCCATTATGATTTCAATACTAAATATTCCGGCGATGTGGTCTCCGGCGCCGACAATTTTTCCGGCAAGTTTTCCGGTGAGGTTCAAGATTTCGAAACTGAGGATACCCTTTTGGATTCTGAACCGACCCATGAAGAGATCTTGGGTGATAAAGGTCTAGAAGATGAGTTTGAGACCATTGATGACGTGTACAGTAAGCTAGTGGACAGTAAAAAGCCAACGAAGATGAAGAAGTCAAAGAGTTTGAAAGTAGGGTTTAAGGAAGATGATGACGTGGCGTCGGTGGAGGCTCGCCGGCCGGAGACTGTGAAGGTGAAGAAGACGGTGATGGATGATGATGAGGATGATGATGACGTGGAAGTTGATTCAAGGGCTGATGATTTTATTAATAGGTTTAAGAATGATTTAAAGTTGCAAAGGATCGAGTCCATAATGAAGAAAAATGGAAAGAACTAGTGACAAGCTGAAACTTTAGGTTTATCTGAAATGCGTGGTTTAGCCGGTATGTTATATTTGATATACCGGCTTAACCAATATTATCTATCTGATATACGCAGCTTAACCAGTATTCTCGTTTATCAAGAAATGAATTAGTTTATCTTATAGGGTGTTTTTTGTAACATTCTGGAAAGATTAAGATTGTATTGCAAGATTAAGTTGCACATATGAAAGCTTAAAGAGTTAAGAAGATGAAATGAAAGCTCTTTTTTAGGTCAAATTTTTACATGGGGTAATTTTGTAAGTTTGGTGAAGTAAGTTTTTACTATAAAGCTATTGGTTGGTGTAAAGTTGCATTTATGCATAGTGCTTTGATGTTGGTTGAGGGACAATGCACGTGGTGATGTTGATTCTACACTCCATACATGCCACTAGTACACTTTGTGGTCTACGAGGTACAATGTACAATGAAAATTTTACAAGCAGATACTATTAAAGTATATGATTTTTGGGATGATATGTTGGTATGAATCTAGTGTTTATGTTGACAGAAAGTATTGAAATGTATAAATGTATGTTTTTTTTCGGGTAACTTGATATTTGTATTTTTGTCTAACTAATTTACGAGGTTTGAACTCATCGTTATACAGACTCAAATCACATAAAACCTTCGCTGAAAAGAAGGTTGAATCGACCACATTAGAAATGATACTTTCTTATAAGCTTGTAAACTGAAATAATTCTTGTTGAAGGTCTAATGTTTTGTTCGCAGAGGCGAAACTAGAACACCGAGTTATCATATGCATTTATACAACTAAACAAGTCTATAAACACATTTTTGGAAACCGGATGCATTTAAGAAAAATCTCGATATTTTAACCAAATTTAACGTTATGCCACAAAATTTATAAATGTCGCTAAACCAACCTTGATTCGTCACTGCTCATTTGGCGAAAACGTTATTCTATCATCTTGGAACTAAATTTCGTAGTTCATAGTCTCATACAGTAAATCTTAGTAAAGCAAAGAAAATTCGAATAGTTCAACTGCTATTAAATTGCAATACAAAGACACATATAAACAAAATGCTACAGCATAACTTTTGTTATTATACATCGACACACATATATATGGTTGAATAAATTATGTGTTTGATGGACATGTAGTGGGGCCAAACACTAGAAAACAATAAGATAAATAAATAGGGTTCAATAATAGACGAGTCTTGCATCCATTGGTTTTCAAGTTGCAAACGGCGGGAATGGGACACCAAAAAGCATAAACTCATCATTTATGTCTCAATTGCTTACTTTTAAAGACTACAAAAACAATGTACAGTAATTTATTTTCCACTTGTAGTTATTCTATGAATTTTGATTTTTCTTGTTTGGTTGTTTGTCCAACAATTTTTTTTTAAACTTTGCTTTCATTTTAAGATGCTTGTAGGTCGGTATTTATTTTTGTATTTTTTGTGTTTGTGAAGTTATTTTGTGTGATAAATCACTTTTTGAGTTTTATTCATTTTATTATGAAGTAATAGTAACATAAGACAAGATTTTAAATTGTAAGCAGAAAAATAAGCAAAAGAAATTCAAGCAAAATAAGCTTATGTGTGAATATAACAGACCCATCAAATATTGGTCTTAAAAATGGAACGAAAAGTTGCAAACACAAATTAACACTAATATACACAGTCATCGTTATGTGCAAACTCGTTTAGTTAATTTAAATATGTAATTGAAGTTAATATCTTGTTTTGTTGACACTTATAATTCTAAATTTAGAAAATATACTTCAATATTATAATATCTTAAATTGAAAGCATGCATATCCTAAGGAAATTAAGTTAAAAATAAAGTGAAAATTATTGTGCTACCCATATCAGTTATGTAGGTATGCGCACGCACCCAGCTTATAGGTTCATTATCAAAATACCTATCAATGTCGGTATTTATCTTCACTATATACACGACATGGACGTGTATGGCCAAGAATGATCTTGCAATTAAATCCTTAGAATGTCGGTAGAAAATCACATGGTATACACACACTGGTTTTTTTATTATTGTTTACACTACCCAGTAGTATAGTGTATGCATACACCACATTGACTATATGTACATGACATGGGAAAAGTAAAGGGAATCTTAATACATGTCGGGTATAGCGAAGATATATACACGACATTAGTAAATTTTTCACTTAGGGTTTCTAGTGTTACTTTCTAGGTTGTCTATAGCATTGGGAAAGAGCAAATATTAAAAGGTTGATTTGATCATTCAATGGATGGTAGATGCATTTGTTTTACATGATCAGACGTAGAGAATATATATACACGATATATCAATGTCGTGTTTCTTTGTTCTTGATATAGTTATCTTCTTCATTTTCAAACAATCTTCATTATCAAACATATTCCTCATATATCAATGTCGTGTTTGCAAGTTCACTATATTCAATAACATCTTAGTGAGTGTTTAATAGCTATCTTGAAACAATATACACGACATAGCTCATAAACTATCAAAACATCTTCTTCATCATCTTGTGGTGGTGACATTGTGGTGGTGATATTGTGGCGCGTGAGTTTGGTGGTTTTGCTGGTGGTGCTGTGGTTACAGGTGTGGTTGTGTGGTCTTGGTTGTGGCGGTTATAAAAAAAAGTGTTGGTGGTGCAGTGGTGGTGCTGTGGGGTGGTGGTGGATACGGATGTGAATATGGAAGATTACCGGGTATTTCGCAATTTTTTTCCTTTACACTTGTAGTTTTTTTTATTTGTTACGTATATGTGTATTAATATATGTTTATTTATTTTAGGATTATCCTGCCCAAGTTACATGTAGAAGTAGGTTATCCGTAATTAGTGATATTAAAAGTATGATTGGGAACACCCGTAAGGAAACATTATTTAGAGAAACATATTTTGGTTGGTTGTTAGATTTGCCAAAAATGCAAGAGAGTGGCGTGTTAGTACATTATTTCATATGCCACCACGTGCCATGTGTAGAGGGAGATACAAATATTGTTCCTCTGAGATATCGTGTACGTGATATCAATCGGGTGGGTGAGGTTGAGGTTCAGTTTGGTAGGGAGGAATTCTGAGAGTTACTGGTCTAAGATTTGGAACAGATTTTAGAAAAAATTATGAAGATGGACCTAATCCCTTTAGGAGACGAGTGTTCCCTTCGTCAACTGATTCTTCTAATATAAAAGCTATTAATGTGTTACGTGCGCTAGACATCGAGTCGTTTAGGCGTTTGAGCGACGAATATGCTGTTGGTCTTTGTTTGATAGCCGTGTTAGTGTTGGTGTTAAAAGGGACCGAGCTTAGGAATGTAGTCGACGATTTTGTATTTAGGTTAGTGGAGGATATAGATGCATGGAAGGTGTTCCCGTGGGGGTCGTACGTATGGCCAACCTTGTAAGATTATCATAAGGATGCAGCAATTCAGCGTAGGGCAAAGCACTTTGCCGAGGGGAGGGATCCTACTAAACTTCCTAAGTACAATTTGAATTGCTTTATATGGGCCTTCAAGGTATGTCATATATCAATTTATAAAGTTCATGTATATGTATATCGTTAACAAATTTAAAACAAATTTTCTTTTTACAGACGTGGATATTAGAGAGTTTCCCTCATGGTGCGACCCCAACGTTTTTTTGTCATAAACGGTTGTATCCCCGATCAATTGCTTGGAGCTATAGAAACCTGGTATTTAGAGATCGTATAGACCGGTTTTTGGATGACCAATTGAATGTGAGTTTGAAATATGACCTTAATTTCTTACAATATGATTATAATTTTTTGTTGGTTTTTATTAATGTTGTGTATATTGTCCATGTTTTTTTAAAGGTAAACCCACCTTTGATGAGGCTTATGACGGATGATTATGAGCAAAATACTGAGTGGTGGGCTCAAAGTAGAGCGTATTTTGTTGGGAATCCGACCCCAATTCCAGTGAAAAAGCCTCCACTAAATGAACCTATTTACGATTTGATCGCACCGGAATTTATACATCAGATGAAGGCACTTGAGGCGAAGTTACAAGAGCATGACTTGAAGTTCAAACAACTTGATCCACGATTTTTTGGTGACGATTTTCAGGTAAGTAGCTTACGTTAATTTATTTATTGTTATTCAAAACACGTAAGTATATTTACGTGCTTTTATCTTTTTTATATTTAAATATGTTTGAAAATAACCAACTCTACATTATAATATTACATTTAGGGAATACCAAATGCCGACCGTCCATTTGGCGAGCCACCGAACGACTCATTCTTTGACGGTATTCATGTACCTACATCATTAAAGTCTCTTGGTCCATCATGGCTTCCTCCACCGGACATACCGCTTCCGTCGCCGGTTGGGTTCGACTCTTTTGCCACGCATGTTGATTATCATGCAGGTCCATCTCACGCCTATGACGTTGGTGTCGACGTCCCGGTAACCTATTAAGTACATAAAATGTTTCATGGTTAATATTGTTACTAGTAATTATATTGAATTTTAAAATTTTTTATTGTTTATCCTTTTTTAAGGATGCGATTGAGCGACCAAAGAGGGATTGTCGTCCGGGTAAATATCTGCAATATCCTTACACCGAACAGGGGCCAACCACAATCTTACTTAAGAAACGTGCCGTTAAGAAGACGCAAAAAAAGAGTACCTCGAACATTTCATCGTTTAATCTGGAAGAAAAAGCGGTTGATGAGTATAAAGAGTATGATGGTGGTGTTACCTGTTTTGGTAGTCGTCGTGTCGGACCTGTTGCAGTTTATAATGTTGACCCTAATAAGGTATACTGGACCCTTTAAATTTTACCACATGCTCAATTGGGAATGGGATGGTGAATAGCACTGTACACGATGATACAATACCACCATCAATTTCTAACACCCATGCACACATAACTTTGTAGCCATCTGCAAGGAAACTTCCTGAAATTATGATAGAGTTCCGTAGTTGGGATATATAGAATGGAGGCCCAACCATGCGTCTTATCTCTTCAGGTATGCCTAATTCTAGAAATTGGTGACTAACCAAATCAAATGAAACAATCATATATCGTTTGTACAAAATACCATCATTAAAAACAAATTTTTCATAACCAAGCCAGAAAATTTTACCACCCACTACTGCTTGGCCAGACCGTTTTATTTTAATCTCTTCTTGGGGCAAACGCTCACTTTCAAGATGGTTCCAGCGTCTCGAACTCAATGTATACACTGACACGTACCATGGCCCTTGACCGTATAACGGGTAATTAATTTTTAAAATGGTTAGTTCTAAATTGTCAGGACGTACACCAAAACCGATGACCATTTTTGGTGAATCAGGTTGATTCAAGAAATTAGGGACTAATACACCTATAGATCTCTTTATTTATGGGTTCCGAATAACAACCATCATATTTGAACCATATGAAAAGCACCAGACACCTTCAGAAGTAGCAATTGGCTTAAGAGTTGGAAGATTAATAGTTGTATCTAGATGAGTAAAAGCTAAACTTCCATTTACTGAAAACATAAAACCTAGATTACCTTGCATATATGTTAAATTAAAACAACACATATCATCTCACGAAGTCAGTAACTACGGATGAAGTTGGAAAAGTCTATGGAAGACCTCCATCTCTTTGAGACACTACGAAGCTGCAGAAAGACTTAATCGAAGTCTATTCATGATATCAACTTGAAGGTCGAATGGTATGTTGTCCGATAAGGTTTTAAAATGTACCTTTTGAGGAGTCATTTAAGCCCTTATTTGATCACTTTTGTATCCGTTATTACTTAATATCGTTCCTTTTCACTTTTTAGGTCTCTTGAAGGCAAATTGTCAGTAATGGCACTTATTTGGACGAAAAGGCGGATATCTGAAGAAAATGACCAAAGTCAAGAAATCAAGACACCAAGTCGCTAAAACACAAGGTGACGGGCACATCGCTTAATGCGACACCGTCCGAGCATTTTGTGACGGACGAATCCAAATTTCTTATTTTCAAGTGACGGTGTCAAGCTTTAAAAGAGTAGGCCGTCGCAACTCGACGGCCTAGATTTGATCCGACGGCGTCATAAGTGAAGAGGACGGCGTCAAGCACAAGGTGACGCCGTTGCAAGGTTAACAGCCAAGACGAAACCCTAATGACGGCGACCCGACGGCGTCCACAGAACATAAGTTGATGCCGTCGTATATGTAATCTTATATATAGAATCCGAATTTTCGCTTTAGAGTAGTCTTTTGGAGTAAAACCTAAACCGAACCAAGGTGTCTTGTACGGTATTTTAGGGTTCCAAACCCTATCTTACATCAAGATAAGTGTTTTACTTCATTAATACAATTATGTCTTTGATTATTTGTGTGTATGCTTGCATGTTCTCCATGTCCGGCTAATTTATTTGTGTGTTTGCTTAGTGATTATGAAACTTAATTATTGAATATTGATTGGTTGTCTCTTATCTTAATTGTTAATGATCTAGTATTGCGATAGGTCATTCGTTGTGTAGTTAATGCTTGATTAATCTTTGTGAACCTTAGACTATGACACCTAGAGTAGTTGTAGGCTAAATCATACAAAGAGTGCCTTAGAGTTAGAGTGTATAAATCCTAGAGATTTTGTAGACGAGACCCTTTGGTAAGTTCAAAGAGTTAGGGATAAACGCATACCCTACAACTTTAGACACACAACGCGATTAAGAATAAGGACGTGACAATTCAACCATCAATAGGAGATAATTAAGGAGTAATAAAATCTAAGTAAACATATTTTTAAACTATCATACGAGCACACAATAATTAGACATAGACTACCATCACCTTAGATTAGATAAATAGATAAGTAGAGTAATCGGTAGAAATACCAACCCCCCAAATTCAAACCCCGAGATTCGTACCTTTCCATTTCTTAAAAACATAAAAAGATAAAAATAATCTTCCTCAACCCCAACCTTAGCGTAGTAACTTCTCACTAGCATTCCTATTCCCTGAGAGCGATATCAATACCGTGGCTTACCCTAATACTACACTACATCGATTAGGTTCCTTTGCCTAGGGTGTTATAAAACTTGCTCAAAGAAAAGGAAGTTCCTTTGACCCGACGACGCGTGTAGCGTTATCATTGTCTGACATTTTTTTTAGAATGTAAAGGGATAAATTACTGAATGATTTTTTTATAAGCAATAGATTGACAAAGTAAGACTTAAATAGAGGCAGAGTGTCTCCCATCTGTGTCATATTTCGGGTAAAAATTTACACGTACCCGAAATAGTCATGGAGTAGTCAAATCATTTCACATCTGTGTCATATTTCGGGTAAAAATTTACACGTACCCGAAATCGTCATGGATAGTCAAATCATTGTCATAGACTTGTCCCATCTGAGTCATATTTCGGGTAGAAATTTACACGTACCCGAAATCGTCAGGGAGTAGTCAAATCATTTCACATCTGTGTCATATTTCGGGTAAAACAATTACACGTACCCGAAATCGTCATGGAGTTGTCAAATCATTGTCATAGACTTCTCACATCTGTGTCATATTTCGGGTAAAAATTTACACAGCATTGTATGTATATATATACAAACCGAAATGTATATCCAAACATAGCAAATTCATATATACATCGCCATGACTTCAGAAATTCATAAATTCAACTGTGTATTACATTTTGATAATACCCAACGAGGTGTGGTCATGTACACTAATATCACATACTCATGGTTAGTTGAGTTTGTGCGTTCTAAATTCAAGTTGGATCCCAAAGTTCAACTTAATTTTAAATTTAAGCACCCTTCATTTGATTTTCGAATGGATATCACTGAAGACGAAGAGGTAACTTTTTTTGCTGATTACACTTATGCGAATACAGGAATGTCTCATCTGTATGTGGCTAAAACAACACAGTTGGAAGAAACTACATATTTTAGGTCAACCCAAGAAAACCCAACGTTTTACAATTTTTTAGAAACACCTAACCAAAACATAGGGTCATCTGCTTTTCAAAACAATATGTCTTTTTTAAATGATGGCCCATCTCAAAAATTTGAATCAAATGATTATGAAAATAATGAGTCCGGGTATAAAGATGAGCCAAATTTCAAAAAACCAGGATCATCCTTTGCATTCGGGTTAGATGATGATGCAGACGATGAAGAAAATGATTGTTTTGTTGGTGTAGATGATAAACCAAAACCAGTTCACCATGACTGGAAGAATATTTTTCATTGATGCCTGACGTTCGAGCACCTATTTACCACCCGAAACCAATAATTTCAAATCAATATAATAGCGATGCTGACGTTTATGTCGAAAGTTTTTCACACAAGAGAAAAGTTAGACGTTGCAATTAGGTTGAAATGTATACAAGAAGGTTACCGTTTTTGGTAAGTAGGTCGGAACCGATATAGGTTTTCTTGTAAATGCTATCATTTTAAAGAATGCAAATGGAGAATTTGCGCTAAACGCGTGGAAAAAACAAATGTGTTTCAAGTTACAGGTATGATAGATACTCACACGTGTCCCAAAACTCAAACATATCCTAACCATCGAAATGCAATTAAAAAGGTTATTGGTCACATTTTTAGAGATAAATTAAAAGACAATAACCGTGATTTGAAACCGAAAGATATACAAAAAGACATCTTGGTGCAGTATAAAATAAATATATCTTCTCAACAAGCATGGAGAGGAAAGGATTATGGGTTACAAATGATAAGGGGTTCAACGACGGAATCTTTTGAAATGTTACCGTACTATTGTCACAATCTAGAAAAAAAAACCCAGGCACTATCACACTTATCAAGACAAACGAAAAAGGAGTTTTCGAGATGTTATTCGTTGCCATTGGTGTTTCATTAAGTATTTACAACTATCACATGCATATTTTTTAAATAAATAAACATGAAAGAATTATTGTAAGTTTATTCTAACGTGTGTTTACAATTATTTTTTTTGCAGATTCGTACTTTCGCGCAACATCTCCGCCCTCTGCTTATAGTCGACGGGGCTCATTTAAAGGGTTTATACAAAGGTATAAACTTGTTAGCAGTAGGCATGGATGGAAACAACCAAATTGTGCCAATTGCTTACGGTATATCACGAGAGGGAGGCGGTGAATGTTGGTCATGGTGGTTTTTCGTACTTAAAGAATGCATAGGTGATAACCAGGATTTGGTTATGATATCTGATAGGCATCCTGCCATTGCGTTAGCAGTACGCAATGAATACCCATTGGCGTTTCATGGTATTTGTTGTCGTCATCTTTTGATGAACATTTCTTTAAAAAAGAAAAAAAAACAAAGGGGCTATATTGGAGCATATGCAAAGCGTATACACCTGAAGAATTTGATAGTCAGATGCAAATTCTGCATGCTATTGAGCCTGAGCCGTACAACAAGTTACTTGAAGCAGATGTGCAAAGATGGTCCAGAGCGTATTGCCCACGCACTCGTTACAATTATTGTACATCAAACAGCGTTGAGTCTGTTAATGCTTGTACTGTAAAATCAAAGAAGCTTCCAATCACAATGTTGACCGAGCAATGTCAATCAATGGTGCAAGATTGGTATTATAAACGGCGACAAGCTGCAGGTATTTATCTTCCAAAAGAAAATATATTTTTAAATGGTTTTGTTTACTACAAAGTAACTTATTCACGTCTTTGTGTTCATGCAATAAAATGAAGTATGAAATCACAGTTGTCTTGCCCATAAGGTGGATAAGAGGAAAATAAAAAGCGCAACTTGGAGTGTATATGGGGTTAATGAAAGTCGGTTCCAGGTTTATGATGGGCGATACAATCGTGAAGTGAACTTAGAGAACATGTCATGTGAATGCCGCAAATGGCAGCTTTCCGGCATACCTTGTGGTCACGTTATTGCTGTTACTAGGTTTTTGAATCAAACGGATTGTGTGCAATTTGTTCAACATTGGTTTAAAAAACCAATATACCAGGCGACGTACGCAGAATCGGTTAATTTTGTAGGAGAGTTTCACGAATGGGATTACCTAGGGTATATACAACCCATCACTCCTCCACGAATGGACAACCCACAACCTGGTCGCCCAAAAAATACTGACCGTATAAAATCTCAGGGTGAGGAACCACGAGTTAAACATTGTGGTAGGTGTGGTGAAGCAGGCCACCTACGTGGGCAATGCAAAAAACCATTTATCTTCCAGCCACTAAAACGGAAAGAATACCCAAAGAAAAAAAAGTCAGTTAACGAGCAACCAGAAACTACACCTACGTTCGACTCATACCCGACTCAAACACTTGATCATAGCTTCCCTAATTATGACTCATACCCAACGCAACTGTTTGAACAAAACACATACTCACCACAACCATATGATCAAATGTTTGACACAACAGACCCATATGACCAAGGTCAACCAAGTCATGAACAAAATGATCATCAAAACCCGTATCCAGGTTATGAGCAATACGACTCCCAACCATACGCCTCTCAGCATTTAGATGATCAAAACACTCAGTCATCGAATAATAGTTGGTTTAATTTATTGGTTTGTAAACTAAGTAGTACCTTTTTTATGGTGTTTTCTTACATTGTATTTATTTTGTAACATATGTTATGTTTATGTTATGCATCAGATATGTATGTTTGATTTTTTGTAATGCTAGTATGTATTTCCACAACCACCTTATTTCAAAAAGTACAAATGGCAAATCACAAAAACATAATCATTTACAATGTTGATTTGATAACACAATATTTGACTTTTCAGATTTAATCATAAAAAAAAAAACCTGACGTGATTACTCATTCACCTATTCTGACAAAGAAATGACTAAACACCTTTAATCATATATATATAACCACTACTTTGTGGTGGTTTCAATTACTCAAATTCAATTGTTACTTCTTTCATTCATCAAATGTCAACATCTAGTACGCCTACATTCAACTTCACTATCAACTTTAACGGAAAGTTTACACTTAACAAAGTAATATATCAAGATGGTTCAAACATGAATATCAATGTTCCAGAAATTGATTTTCAGGATATGGTTACTTATCTAAAGAGAAAAATACCAACGAGGGTCAACAGTCTATATTACGCATTGCCACAAAACAAAACGTTAATCGGTCTGAAACCAATTGAAAATGATTATGATATTGATATTATGTATGACATCGCAAAGGTTGCTGGGAAGCTCCAACTTTTCGTTTATGAGAAACCAATAGATTTCAGCACAATTTTGATTCCAGATGATGGTTCTCTAGAAGAATCATTTGCTGGTGTAATTTCAAAAGAAATAAAACTAAAGCGTGAAGAGCGTGTCCGATATCTACATGAAATGGTTAAAAGAAAAAACAAGCTTGAAGAGCGTGTCCGGTATAAAGCTTGGTACAACAAAAAAACTAAACCTACTACACCGTATACACAAACCATTTTCAATTTTACTATGCACAATAACGGTCAATTGGTTTTCAGTGGCGGAAAACCACAATATGTAAATGGTTGGAAGATGAACATCAGTATTCCAAGAATGAAGCTAGAAGAAATGAAGCAATATCTGTTTAACATCGTTGACAGGAAGATTCATGCTCTTTATTATGAAGTACCACACTTTGGCATTACAAGCACCGTCAAACTAAAAAACAACTATGATATGCATGTAATGTTTGACATTTCAGTAGCACAAGGCAACATGGAAATTTACATTGACCATGTGGGTGTCGATTTTGTTATTGCAAATTATATATGCCCAAATGCTACCTTGGCAAAAATAATGGATCGTGTGATAACAGACTACACAAGTGACAATGAAGACGGAAAAAAGCACGTAACACAATCAGATTACACATTTGATCAAATGGTTGAATGGGCGGAACAAGAACACTTTCAGAATGAGGAAGCTAAAGCAGCTGAACGTCATAAAGCCATATGGAAGAATTGTTCGTATTCATAATCATATCACTGAATATGTGTCATGTATGCTTTAAGATTGTCTTATTTATATGATTTTTGTTATCAATGTTGGAATGAATGTTAGCCTATGTATTCAAATTACATTCATTCAAATAAAAGTACAAACGCTCATTACTGACAGACAAACCACATAAGATAAAAACATAAACACAATCGTCTTATTTGTTGGGTTGAACAACAAACATTTGTGCCACTCCATCATAACCAGTACAAGCACATTCAACGAAAAACATTACCTCGTCATCTTCAGTAATATCAATACGATAGTCAAATGAAGGCAACTTACAAGACAAATAAATCGGAACATTTGGATCTAACTTGAATTTCTTCACCACCAAACCAAGTAACCACGAGTACGTCATATCATTATACATAATTACACCTCGATCTTGATCATCAAAATGTAATACACACTTGAACTTCTTAATATTTGAATTCATGGCTACCCTAGAGAGAAGTAATAAATCTATGTTTATTTCAATTCTAAGGTAGGCTATAAGGTAGGTTATAAATGACAATGTCGATATGACAACTAACTGACAATGTCGTATATGCTTAAAATTTTACACGAAATATGACATTTTTAAGAACTAACATTGATTTGACAAATCACTGACAATGTCGTGTATGCTTAAAATTTTATATGAAATATGACATTTTTAAGTACAAACATTGACATGACAACTCACTGACAATGTCGTTGTCGCTAAAATTTTACGAAATATGACATTGAGATGACTAATCAATGACTTTCATATGAACTCTTTTTACAATTTTGTAGATGCTTCGAATGTTTTCAAAATTAATTCTACACACAAGATAAATTAAAACCGTATATCTAACCATTCACATATATTTAAGTACGTACTTTTTTCCATCATTTTAAAAAACTATGAAAAAATGTAATGTTTAAAGGATTCGTATACTACAGAAGTGAAAATACATTAAACATTATATTGAAAATACGGATTACATAGCACATATACTAAACGATACAGAAATGAAAATGAAAATACAAATAACAACGAATCATGGTGTGTTGTAACCATCACTGTAATCCGAATTATCAATGTCAAACCGATTGTTCCTGAGATATTCTTCATACATTGCTTCATGCTCCCTCCGATCAGCTTCCTCACGTGCTTCATTTTCTTTAAATTTTCTTCTTGCTTGCTGATCCTGTCCAAAATGGCGTAGTTGGTCCTCAGTTAAAAATCCTGGATTATGATGGCGTATCACAGATGTGGAGTGTTCAACACGTGCACTACGGTGGGGGGTTCACGTTCACGGGTGGTGGAGTATTCACCACGTTCTCAGTCGGTGGGAATAACGGAACGATATCTACCGGTGGGGTGTTCACCAAGTACTCAGTCGGTGGAAATACCGGAACAATATCTACCGGTGGGGTGTTCACCAAGTTCTCAGTCGGTGGAAATCTCGAACGATATCTGGGGTGGGGTGTTAACCAAGTTCTCCGGAAATTGTTGTGAAAAGTCTCTGACATCAGGAAATTGTTGTGAGAAATCTTTTTGGTGAGCCATTGAAGAGATTTTATGTGTGAGATATGTGTTTATAGGTCTATATATATACAAAATCTGTTTTCATTTACCATTTCATTTATGTCTCGTAGAAAATAAATAAAACCCTAAAACATGTCGGGTATAGGGTATTATATTACAAGACATTGTCTAGGGCTTTAAATGAGATTGCAAGTAAGGTCAATGTCGTGTATATTATCTCACTATACCCGACATTACCATGTGACTTTTACTTTTGTCATATGTCGTGTATATGTCGTGTATATGCATACATTATATGGCTTGAATAGGTGTGAACAATAATAAAAAAACCATGTCGTGTATACCATGTGATTTTCTACCCGACATTGCTAAGGATTTAATTGCCAAGATCATTCTTAGCCATACACGTCCATGTCGTGTATATAGTGAAGATAAATAGCCGACATTGATGGGTATTTTTGATATTGAACCTATAACTGGGTCTGTGCAGACACATCATAATTGATATGGGTAGCACAGTAATTTTCACAAAAATAAAACCTATTATGATTTATCCTAAGCATATCCTAATGCTTTAAACAGAAAATTATTTGAGGAAAAAAAACTTGTTTCTAAATATTGTAACACAATTGTTTTCTAAATCTAATCAAACAAGTCCGTTAAACCGTACTTGCATGGCAAGGTAACATATATATCACGCAATACTATCTTTAATCTCCACTATATATGTATACACCAAGCCTCAATAAATCCTCATACAAACCTAAATATCTATCAATCGGCGAATTACGATTTATTCTTTGCTAATATGCGTTATCTTGTAGATAGAGTTGCGATCAAGAAGAACGTCAAGATGTGGGATATGATTCGAGTTTTCTACATGACCTAAAACCTAAACTTGTTTTTCTCTTGCTTCTTGTTAGGCCGATCGGATCCTATTCCATAGGCTCGATTACTTTTGTTTTTTTTATAAACAAAGTGTTTTGTGTTAATCAAACTAGCATTTACTTTAATTCGTTAATAGTACATGTGTAAAAGAACGTGATACTAACACACTATTGTTAGTATCTTGAATTGAATTGCAAAATCGGTAATAGGCAATTCTTATAATCCTTATAAATCCTAATTAGAGTTCATCTCAATTACTAGCTAGGAACTAATTCTTGTTTAGCTAGAATCGAAGGTACGCATACTTTTATGTTTTGGTTAATTAATTATACATTATATGTACCTATTCGCTTCCGCATGTGTACTTGATGTTTATTATGTTTAATTAAAATTGTCATGTTATTAAAATTCCAACACTGGCATCACGAGCCTTGGATAATGTGCAATTAATTACTAAACATGTAAAAAAGTATAATTATATTATGTTTGAGATATGATTGATTCTAGGGTTTATGTTAATTGTCGAAACCCTAATTATTATTAGGGAAGGCATGATTTCCCTTTATGATTTAATTAAAAAAAGTTTCTTCGAAACAACAAAAAAATTTATGTTGATATAAAAAAAATTGGTTAGGGTTTTAGTTGTTTTATTTTGTTTATTAAATTGAATAATGTAAACCTAGAATAATATATATATTTACGTGATTAATTCATGAATAATTATTATGTGACATGTAATTGTATGCGATCTTGTGACTAACTGAATAATTGTTATGTTCAATCCATGATGGAACATGCATGTTTGTCATGGATTGTTGCTTATTGTTTTGATAATTCTTGAATTGTGGAAGACCTCAATAATATTAATGAATCAATTATGTGCAATATGGTATATGTTTAACTAGGGCTTACGCAATCGATTTATCGATGTATGTGGCTCACTTGCCTTGTAAGTGAAAGCCTTAGTTGATATATGCATAATTAACCTAGAATTGATTATTAATAGGTTTTAGCGAATAAGTTTGCATGTGGCTACTTGTTTACACATATTAATTGTTAGTTATGTGCGTATTGTTTTAGTTGTTTATTTTTTATTTTACTTGTTTGTTTATTTTGTTTGACAAGTTGTAAGCAAATGGTATTTTTAAACAGAAAAATAAATTGGACTAAACAATGGTGAAATTTGATTTTTTTAAGCATAAAATCTTAAACTTTTAGTCGATTGATGCGACTGTACCAAATAGTTAGAATGGCTCACCCATTATAACAAACTGTGTGAGGGGTATAAAGAGCGTACGCATTAAATTGTGACCCGAGAGAAGAAGGTTTTTAATACGTTTTATGATTTAGAGTAAATAATAGAATCATAAATAAGTTACTTGAAGTGCTAGCGCCCAAGTGCCCAGACTTCTTGTTCTTATTTTGTCGCAAATCATCGAGATAAAGAGCACAATTTCTCTTCCAGTGACCCGCTACATGACGGTAGTGGCAAGCCTGATCCTTCTTGGGATTCTCTTTCTTTTTAGGAGGATATTTCTAGGTTCAGGTTGATTGGCCATAACTTGCTTACCCTTATCAGCCTTTCCCTTTCCTTTACCCTTCTTGTTCGCTTGCGTTTTGACTTGTTGATCCTACTACCCTGAATTGCCAATACTTGGGGAGTAGGTGCCTTTTGTGGTAACCCTTTCTCGTAATCAATGAGAATTGCGTGCAATTCGATTCTTATCCTTCCCACGCAATGAATATTGAAATTACGAACAAAACCACTAAATTTATTATTCATATATCTATTGAATAAGTTAAGCGCAATATCTTGTTCAAAGATCTTGCCAAGTGCTTGCAGTTGATCCATGTAACCTTCATTTCTAACACATGTGCACTTACGGTATACCATCCACTCGCTTGCATTGTGAAGAGCATCAATCAAATCATAGATTTCAACAGTTTGTGATTTCTCAAACATTCGTCGAGTTCGTTGAGCATGTCATAAGGAAATAATTCTCAAACTACTTTTGGGGAGTAGGTGTCATCATTCCCAACATCAAACATTACCCTTCATTATGTTTCTTGTATTCAACTTTTAATCTCGCTTTTCCTCATCGAGGTCATTGCGGCCGAAGTTCAAGAGACAAGGCTTATACAAATAATCCGGTTTCACCCACTCTACGAGACAATCCTTAGTGATCAAAACCAGTCATTGAAATTTTGTGAGCTACCAATTTTCTCGCTCAAAGAAAGTTTTGAACGCATAACCTAGTGTAGTGTTATCATTTTGGGCCATTGTTTCAGAAAAAAATTTAAATATTAGTATTTTCGATAATACAACTTTTCAAACAATAAAATACCCAAGGAAATATTCATATAACCATAGAACTTTCTCGAAAACTAGGACCCAAACTATTGTAATTCCATTCATCAGTTGATCAGCTAGTAATGAAAGTATAAAATAAGGTAATCCGTCGAACAATAATTGGCAAACAATTTCCAATTCCTAGATCATTATGGGATTTACATTGCCAAAAAATATTGCAATGTAAATATGTTTTATCCCCATCTTATGCGTTGAGTCCAACATCTTACTTACAACTCAATTAAGTTATCTTATTTAAAAAACTGCAAATGTGTCTAGTTGAGGTCTCACACAACATAAAGATTTACCTTTTCATTACAATTTAGCCAAGCTCTCACATGAAGTAAATTGCAACTTCAAGTGTTCTTTTTACTAGATGGCACCAACTTAATTTTTAAGGGTACTAGCTTTGATTATGGTGTCGAATCTGATATGTACAAAGATGTCATGGATTCATCTTGTAGCATAGGTTTAGTAAAAACTTTTACCAATTAATTTTTATGAATCTTAAATCAACAAAATTTTAATCGATGCGTTTAGAAACTTACAACTTTGCATTAAAATGCTTCATACATATAATAGTCATACTTGGTAGCTCCAAATATGACGCAAAAGTAGCGGAGAAGAGGTCATCGCGAAGCATATTAAAACTCTTCTTCTTTCGGGTCACAATTTAATCGTCCCTCCTTATACCCTCACACAATTTGTTATAATGGGTGAGTCGTTCTAACTATTTGATACGATCGCATCAATCGACTAAAAGTTTAAGATTTTATGCTTAAAACAAATCAAATTTCACCATTGTTTAGTCCAATTTATTTTTACATTTAAAAATTACCCTTTGCTTACAACTTGTCAAACAAAATAAACAAACAAGTAAAATAAAAAATAAACAACTAAAACAATGCGCACATAACTAACAATTAATATATGTAAACAAGTAGCCACATGCAAACTTATTCGATAAAACATATTAATACTCAATTCTAAGTTTAATGATGCATATATCAACTAAGGCTTTCACTTACAAGGAAAGTGAGCCACATACATCGATAAATCGATTGCGTAAGCCATAGTTAAACATATACCATATTGCAAATAATTGATTTATTAATATTATTGAGGTTTTCCCCAATTCAAGAATTATCAAAACAATAAGCAACAATCCGTGACAAAATTCTATGTCACATAATAATTATTCATGAATTAATGACGTAAACATATATATAATTTTAGGTTTACTTAATTAAATTTAAACAAAACAAAACAACCAAAACCCTAACCAATTCTTTTTAAAACGCACGTAAATATTTTTGCGGTTTCAAGAAAAGATTTTTTTATTAGACCATAAAGGGCAATCGGCCCTACCCTAATAATTATGGTTTCTCAAATTAACATAAACCCTAGAAATCAATCATATCTCAAACACAATACAATTATCCGTTTTTTACGTGTTTAGTAATTAATTACACATTATCCAAGGCTCGTGATGCTAGTGTTGGAATTTTAATAACATGAAAATAATAATTAAACACAATAAACATCAAGTACACATGCGGAAGCAAATAGGAACATATAATGTATAATTAATTAACTAAAACATAAAAGTATTCGTACCTTTGATTTTAGCTAAACAAGAATCAGTTCCAAGCTAGCAATTGAGATGAACCCTAATTAGGGTTTATAATGATTATAAGAATTGCCCCTTACCGATTTTGCAATTCAATCCAAGATACTAACAATAATGTGTTAGTACCACATTCTTGTACACACGTACTATTAACGAATTAAAGTAAATGCTAGTTTGATTAACAAAAAACAATTTGTTTATGAAAAACCAATAGTAATCGACCCTATGGAATAGAATCCAATCGTCCTAACAAAGAACAAGAGAAAAACAAGTTTAGGTTTTAAGTTATGTGTACAAGAGATGAGAAACAATAACCCCTAGCCTTAAATATTCGAATATTTCAATTAGTGTTTGATCACATGTGATTTCTCATGTAAGTTTCAATAATGAAAAAGAAAAGAAAAGATGAAAAAAGCGTGAAAAGTTGACAAAAAGTTTGTCAAAAGTATATAAAAGTGCTCATTTATAAAAAGATAATTAAATGCTTTGCTGCGATCGTGTTATTTTTTGGTTTAACGATTAACGATTTAAAAGATATCAATTTTAGAAAAGAAAAAAAAAAAGAGAGAAAGTGAGTTTTTTATTTATTATAAATATCGAGGCAAGGATAACTTTTGGTATGTAAATGATCTCCGCTTAAATAAAAATTGATTATGATTTAGAATTGACTTTCAAGTTTTAACATTTAAAGTTAGAAATTTTTTATCTTTACTTTTGTTGATTGGTTACAAATAGCAATTTAGGGTTTTATTCGATTAACCCAACCGAAAAAAAAAAAAAAAAGTAGTTACGTTTATCGAGTCTTTTTTAGCGAATACCTAATAGAGGTTCAGGATATATGGGTTCAGGTCATTCCGAATAAGCCTTGTTCTGACATAAACAAAGAAGAGGGTAAATTTTTATTAAATAACAAAGAAATATAAGGAAAATTATTTATGAAACTTTTAGCGGGTTATTCATGTTAATCTAATCCCAAAAATGAGTTTTTTTAACTGTATAACACCATTTCACAACAAACATGTTACAAAGTCCCGTCTTGATACATGAATTATTAAAAGTATTATTTAATGTAACGAACTTTTATAAAGTATTATAATATGTATTTTTATTTTCTTTGTTATACCGAATCAAGGTTGTAAAATCGCTAGGCGCTAGTGAGGCGATGCCAGTAGGCCTAGCGATTAATTGGTTAAGCGGGGATTAATCGAGAAATAATCGGATTGGAAATTTTATGCACAAAATTATAATTTTCGATATTATATTATATTCTACGTACGAGATAAGCATAATGCATCAAACTTCAAATATTTCAAGTGTTCAAATATAAACATATTACATAATTCTTCAAAGTTCAAAGTCAAACATAGATATTACTCGATTCGTTGACCATTTTAAGCGATCTTTTATCGATTAATTAGTTTGTTGACCAATTTTTAAGCCATTTTGTACGATTTTTAAGTGATTTTGTTGACTGATTTTTAGCGATTTTGTTTGATTAATCCAATTAGACCGATTTTGTTCGATTTTGTCAGATTAATCGGTTTTTTGACCGATTTTTACATCTTTGACCAAAACGATTAAATAGGCCGATTATGATAAATCAAGACGCTTAGTGAGCGATCAGCGATTATGCGGGGATTAATCGGCTGCCTTGGCCGATTTTTACAACAGAGACTAGAATAACTAACACGTGTCATTATTTTTAGCATGACAGTGTGCATATTTAACATTTTAAGAAAATTTGTCGTATTTAGTGATATTTTTTATAGTTTACGTACTAAGATGAAATTTAAAAATAAAATAAATAAACAAATAAAAAATAATAAATTCGGTTGCTATTTTAAAACCCTTTTTTGAAATATTTCAAAATAGCAATGTAACAATTATAGCCTTATAAACATAGTACGAGTAACTAATATTGCCTTTTTTATTCGGACTAAAACATAAAATGGAGTATTAATTTTATTTTTGGCATGTAACAAATAGTTTGCATGAATGGGGTACCGTACCACCCAAGCAGCATTACATGCATGATGTATCCCATGATCGCCATTGTTATTCTCTATATATTAATCATTCAAATCACTTCCTTACGATCGACTAAAACAAAAGTAAAACCCAAACCAACTATCGATCGATATATGTGATAATGTATACCTCGTCTTCGCTGCTTTGTTTGGAAAAGGAAAAGGAAGAGATGATCGTGCTCAAGACTCGCGAGTGAATCTGCTTATATCCCTTTTCAGCGTTTGAGGCTGCTGCTTTGGAGAATACACTTCTTCGAGGTCGTCTTGATGATGTTTCTTCTGAAGTAGATGATTTGTCGGCTCAGATACAACATATGGTTCCTCGTTCTGACTTGGATTTGGAGAAGCGTCGTGTTTCTAAGTGGAAGAGAAGGGCTGAAGAACGGCGATTCTGTGCTAACCGTTATTACAAGGATGTTTGTGCTTTGGAAGATCAGTTGGAGTCAAGCCGTCGCCGCTACAGGAACCTAGTGTGTCGGACTCATAAGCGCATCCGAGCTTATCATCATCTTTCCAAAGTTGCTTTTAAGGCTCGGGCTATGGAGATCAAACGTCTAAAGTCTTCTTCCGATTCTCTTGTTCGTTCGTCATAGTGTATGTATGGAGAATCAACGGTTAAGGGCTGAAATTGCTGCTTTGAGGCGGTATCTGAATCGGCTGAAGGAGAGTGATAGCAACAGAGAACCAAAAGGGCAGGCCGACGTTAAAGATCAAGCTCAAGCTTTGAAGGAAGGCCCAAAAGAAACACGGTAACTCCGGCTCGATTCCGTGAATGACTGAACCAAGGTCAAAGTGACTGTTATTAGCAGTTGAATGAGCAGTTATCAAGTTTCATGTATTAGCCTAATAAAGTGCACATGTACCCACGTACTATGCATGCATGTTTCCTATTTCTTAGAGTAGTGCTTCAAGTAGTTAAGTAGTGCTTCAAGTAGTTACTTAACTGTTTGTCTTTCAAGTTGTTATTTAATTGTACTTTGTTTTGTTTAATGAAAATATCCAGAAAATTGTCCCAATTGTCTCTTGTCTCTCTCCCTTATTCTTGGAGTTTGGCCTACTAAAACAAGGCTGCATCAGAGAGTAAGAGTTCGAAGTTGCCGGGAGGTCAATTTAAGCTTTTGGGATTTATCCTGCAGATGTAATTTATCTTTATACTTTTAAATTTTCTTAAGTATCAAGTTATAGTAATTTTGTGTTCGTTGGATCTGTTTTGGTTGTCTTTGTTTATCTTTATACTTTTAAATTTATCTTTATACCCAATCAATTGATTCAGAATCCATTAATTATTTGATTAGTTGGTTGTCTTTGTTGGCTAGATTGCAGATGGCAAACTTTGCCGGTTTCGCTATACATCTCTGTTTTGAGCCAATAACACCAAATAAAACCATCAAAAACATTAACCAGCTGAACTATAGAATCAAAATTTATCAGAAAACACTACTCCTTTAATGATGTATCTAAAGATTTTGTGATTAGGTCCATGAACAAAATAAGTCAACTCCTAACATATTAGGTTATGTTATTTCTAGGTCCATATGAACCAGCAAAAAAGACACTTTGTTTACAAGGTATAGGCCAGGCATGTTGAGTAACAAATATATATGAAAAAATTAAACAAATATATGCGGAAACACACACAAAAGAATACATTAATCAACAAATAAAGTTTTAGAAGATGCACTTGAAGAATAAAGGACGAAGTAATGAACCCAAACGCGTATTCACCGGCACGAGGATGCTTAATAATGAAAACTTCCTGAAAGGCTCGTGAGTTTTGATTTGCAACAAAGATGGCTAAATGAGCTGTGGGTCCCATTGATTATTTGGTTATTAAAGGAGAAAAATTACACAACTGACCTGGAGATATGGCAGTGCTAATCTGCTTGGAAGCATCATACATATGACCAACAAAAGGCATTACGTTTTATGAACCATTCACCAAGGCTTAAAATAGATGCACCCAACCATGATGATTGTTTTAAAAGTGGTTGCAGAAGATTGTTTTAAATCTAATTCTATAGTGAGATGAGTAGATGTTATGTCTTTATGGCAAATTCTGATTATTTGAGGCTATCCTTGAATTTTTTAATGAACCGCTATAAAACCATATGAGTAGAAGCAAATAATAAACCTCTAGACATTAGAAAAAAAGAGTATTGCGAGTTTGCGACCCTATGGAATAGGATCCAATCGGCCTAACAAGGAACAAGAGAAAAATAAGTTCAGGTTTTAGGTTATGTGTACAAGAGATGAGTAAAAATAACCCCTAGCATTGTATTTGTACTTGTAGAAATTCAGAGTCCAAGTTTGACAAAGACTAAGGTACCCCTAATCCTAATCCAACCGGCCACATAATATGTTCTCAAGTCTAAAATTTAAAGAATGGAAGGGGATGGGATGAGAAGGGCAAAGTAGGGAGTGACATAATGAAGAAAGTGATTATTTATTTTTATGTTCTTGAGTTTTTTTTAAAGTAACTAATAAATGAAATGAAGCTACACAAATTATCAATGTACCTTTTTTCATTTCATTGACTTTACATAAAAAGGAAGAGATTTTACCTTTGGCAATAGTGCTCACATATGGATCTATTTTGTCTGCACCAAAGTAAATTAAGAACAAACGTTATTTGGTGTTTGTAAATATATCAAATACATGGTAATTAATTGCTAAATTCATTATCATATTGTAGATAAATAACATACTGAGGAAATCGGTTTTCTTAAGACCACGGGCATCGACTAAATTGACATCCATTATTCCAGCTGTCATCTTTTGTAACCTTAAAAATTCACTTGCTAAATCACATTGAAGAATAAAATGATTATGATCTTACAAATCACAAGCAGATGATGAAATTATGGAGGATGAGGAGAATTATCGTATTTTACAAAGGCACATAACGTTTATAACCTGTTTCCTTTCAATCCGCCTAAAATTGGACGAACAAAATAACACTCAAAAGCCATCCTTTCCTCCTCCCACCTTCCCTCCTCTACTTTTCCAACTTAAAAAACTCAAGAACACAATTTTTATTTCCTTCTCTACCCTTCCATTACTTTAAGGAAAAAAAAAAAAAAAAACCTCGAAACAGTGGTGTTTCTAAACTTTCTTAACTTCTAATTTTCACTTTAGTCCTTTCCTTTAACATTTAACGATCGTTAGTCCATTACATTTAATTACTTAACGTTCGTTAGTCGTTTTGTGTAATTAATAACTAAATACAAAATTTTATATTTACTTATAAAAACTTTAATTCTCATACGTAAAGTGTGCAATCCCGTGATTTCGAGTTCGGTCTTAACACACGACTACTAATTTATGTCCATTAAACTAACAATACTTGCATAGACTGATTGGTTATTTCATTCCTTATATGATCAATATCGAATTCCCTGAACACGTTGAATGTTGGAACGAACGAAACAAGGCTTATATAGCTATCGAGCAATATCTAAGCACCATAGCCCCTGACCGAAGAAAATACCTCAAACCGAGTGTGGTCAAGAATTACAAAAATAATGTTGTCTTGAGTATGGACGACGACTACGAAGATGTCATAGATGAGTTTAAAGGAATCAAGATCAGGTGGTCTAATGGTGTTGCACCTCGACGGTATTACAAGCTCACTTGCCATGAAAAACATCGAGAATTTATCATTAAAGATTACATTAACCACGTGATTGAAGAAGGCAAAGCTATTGCAAAGAATATAAGACACCGGAAACTTTATATCCAAGGCGGTGAATAATATTATAACCCAACGGGGTCTATGTGGCGCGAAATTGATCAATTTGAGCACCCTTCAACCTTTGATACACTTGCAACGGACGCAGTAAAGAAAAAAGATATTATAAACGATATTAAGTGGTTTAAAAACTCAAAAGACCACCACGGGAAGGTTGGGAAGCCGTGGAAACGAGAGTATCTTCTTTATGGTCCACCGGGAACCGATAAGTCTAGTGTAATAGCAGCCATGGCTAATCTTCTTGAGTATGATATCTATGTTCTTAAATTGAATTTAGTAAAAAATACTATGGAGTTAATGAGCCTATTATATCAGACATCAAGTAAGTCGTTAATTGTCCTTGAGGATATTGGTTGTTCACTTGATTTAACTGGCAAAAGAATTCTTGAGGATATAATTGCTAAAAGGACAAGAAGAAAAAGAAGTGAGATGACAATATCCGGGTTGTTGAACTCGGTTATTGATCGGCTATCGTACGCTTGTGCATGCGGTAGCGGAAAAATAATCGTGTTTGCTACAAGCCATGTTGAAAAGCATGGCCAGTTTACAAAAGGATAGGCACGCATTGAGATGTCGTAATATAGTTTTATGAAGCAAGTAAGGTTCCTTATAAGAAATACTAGTTTTAGACCCATGTGCACCTACGAGGTGTTGAGATACATTTTTGTTAGATTCGTTTTTGCAGATTGAATATGAACATGAAACCCTCATAGTTGATATTATTGTACCAATCAAAGAACATGTTACAAAAAGACAACAATGTGTTGAATGATTTTTTGTTAGATTGAATGATTTTTTTTTGGTTTTTAACTTTGCTCTCATTGTAAGCTTGTAGGTATTCTTATGGTGTTTATTTTTGTATTTTCGTGTTTGTGAAGTTTATTTGTTTAACAAGTCATTTTTTATTTATTTATTTAACTTATGAACTAATCGTAACATAAAATTTTTTTTAACCTGCAAGCAGAAAAATACAACAAAGATCTCACTACACCAGAAAGTGGCTCTAAGGACTACATTTGTAGTCTCTATAAGCCCAGAATGTAGTCGCTACAAGCTCTAGGGACCATGCGTAGTCCTTGGAACCTTAGTCGGTTTTACTCGGTTGCTACAGGTTTTAGGAACTACACTTTTTGCACTTATATGGACTACGTTAGTTGACTTGACTTTTTGACTTTTGACTTTTTGGCTAATTTTAGCGACTCTACTAGAGCAACCACAAGTGGTCGCTACAAATAAATTGACTGTTTGACCAAAATATGTGCCGTCTATTTTTAGCGACTACAATTTTAGTCACTATAAATGCTTGTGACTAAATGTTGTCGTTGTCTTTAGGGACCACATGTAGTCCCTAAATGTGACAGCACCTTTTGCACGCTTTCCCAGGTCTTTCCGACCTTTTACACATCCTATTTTCCAGTTTTTCCATTTCAACGCAAACCAATTCAATACAAACAATAACTAAAACATTCAAATCCCATTCGCTACAAGTGTTCAAAACATACAAATTCGGGTTCGCTACAAAGATCGAGGCAAGATTGTTGAAAATTTCGTCTCCACGTTATAGTGACTACATGTAGTCCCTATAAGACAGTTTATAGTGACACATATGTGGTCCCTAAAGTCTTAGTACCGAGATCTCTAAATTGGTGTCGTGAGAATTTCGAGCAAAATAAGCTTAGGTACGAATATAACGGACCCATCAAATATTGGTCTTAGAAATGGAACGAATTTTGAGCAACATGTTTTACTACGCGTTTATGGTTTGAAGATAGATCAAAACCGTTATATGTTATGTTATATGAACATCGTATACATCGAACGAGAAATATATCTCATCATCTATACGAGTGTTTTCTAATAATGCAAGGTGAAAGTGTGAGAAAGTGGATGTTTAAAGGCTTTAAAGGAAGAGATTATGTGTTTAATACTTATTATATACACAATTCTAGCATTAATTATTATCTATAGCCATTTAACCAAAATAGTCCTTAAAGTTTAAATGTGTTTACAACTTAGGTCCCCATCATTAATTACTATCTATAGTCATTTAACCAAAATAATCCTTAAGGTTTAAGTGTCTTTGCAACCTAGGTCCTCACCATTAATTACTATCTATAGCCATTTAACCGAAATGGTCCCTAAAGTTTAAGTGTCTTTACAACCTAAGTCCCTACAAATTAATTACTCCATCCGTCTCAATATAATTGTCGCATTTCCTTTTTGAATGTCTCAAAATTATCATCAAATTCCTTTTATAGTAAAAGAAAGAGAATTTAGTGGAGGAATATTCCTTTGAATGGTTGAAAATTAAAGTGGCCCATTTTTATTAAATTGTGTGAATCTTGTCTGGTAATGATAATTTTGAGACGGAGGGAGTAGTATGTATAGTCATTTAACAAAATAATCCTAAGGTTTAATTGTCTTTCCAAAGAACACATTGTATCATTAATTAATATGTATAGTCATTTAACCAAAATAGTCAGTAAGGTTTAATTGTCTTTCTGTGCGGTCCCCACAAATTTCTTGCAATTCATTTGTTTCAAATTTACATGTGCAAAAGAACCTGCCATGAACGCTGATTCTAACACTCGTTTCCGACTAAAATTTAGTCAAACATGTACTTATTGCCGAAGGCTAGATGTTAGTGGAAGGATCTGTTGACACTCAAAAAGAGATGCACGCACAGGTGGCGTTTCTCCCCGATCTGGACTTTTCGAAGAAATATATATCTTTATATTAAAAAGAAGAATGATTTATTATGTTTCCTTTACGTTATTGTGACATATATATATGGAGTTTATTTATGGATGTGATTATGCAATATACATATCACGCGTTTTGGTTAGCTGGTGCGCCATTAAATGTGTAAAACGACGTTGTGATAATATTCTTTCCTTATATATGTTATTTATGGAGGTGATATTGTATATCACTCAATTTCCATTTTCGAATTCTTTCTAAAGTTTTGCAATTTGCAAATAAACGATGTAAAACATCTTAAACAGCTTTTACGATATCACAGGCGATAGGCAACCTGGAACACCTCTGTTCTCAAACGGAACTATGATAAATTGAAATAACGTGGTTGTGCAAAGTAAGGTGTGGTACAATACCTTCATATATATCGGAACATGTGTGGCGATACCCTCGTTGAGTTGTTTCTAGCAGACTTCACATACATCCAAGAGTACATCCAATTTGTAATGTCACTTAATAGCCTCATTTGAGTTCGGTATTAATTTTCTCATATAAATATGATTGCAGCCTTACAATAATAAAGATGTTGTATCTCTTGAGCAACTTTTTTAGTCCCACATTGATCAAAGAAAACAATATTTTCTTGTTTATATATTGTGCTGCATATGCATTCCTCAAGTTGCTATTTGTATTATGTTAGTCCTAATTAGCGTTCTTATTCACTTGTAAATATTAATTCACAATACAAGAGAATAGAATGGCTGGGGCTAAATCATACAAATTGTTGGCTTTTTGGGACCTAATCTAGTATACCTTGTAATGCATAGTTACTGTTTGTATTAAGTTAGTCCTAGACAATCTCATACAAATTGTTGGCTTTTTGAGATCTTCGGTATACCGATCTAATGTATAACTATGACCCATCATGTTGGGATAAACACCAGACTAGTGAGGATCCTAATCTAATCCAACAAATTAAACATTGCTAATTCTACACTACCACCGGTAGCTTTATCATTAATAAGCCACAATTTTTTTAACAAATTAAGATTAATTTGTAGAAAAATTTCTGGCTTATTCTACACTACCACCACGTCCACCAGTAGCTTTATCATTAATAAGCCAGAAAAGTTTCCACAAATTAAGCTTGTTATCGCAAGACACTGTTTGTAGTCACATACATACTTGTAGCTTCGAAACAAATAACTTATATGAGGTAAAAGTGGTTATTTATATCTGGTTTTGATAGCATGAATTTATCTGAGGAACTTGAACATAAAAGTGACTATTCATTTGGAATTCGGTGAACCTTGAAGCGAAAACAGTTTATGAATCCACTAAAACATAACATAAATCAATAATCAGTTCATTAGGAAAATAGAAATTTATACATGAGCAAGACATAACATTCTTAAGAAACAATTAATAAATCACAACACTTGTTAAAACATCGATTAAGGTTCAAAAACAAACATCGTAAGGAGAAATCAACATATAAACATCGCCAATCAACCAACATGGCTAAGCGCTTTAAGTATAATGAAAAACCCGATGATCATACCGATTACAAGCAAAAGGATGCCCAAACAAACATACAAGCATATTTTACCGTAACTCATGTATGCTTCTTTGATGTTACCGTAGCTCTTGCATTCTTCTCCGCTGTTAATCATGGTGAAATTTCTATGTAAGTGAGATAATGGATGCTAGGTTTCTTCTCTGTTTCAATGTACTAATTAAAAGATGTAAATATCTATGGAGAATATATTGCATATACGAGTAACTTATTTAAATTATATAATTACTACACTATCAAATGCGTGTAAAGTGATGTTTTTTTATTTATTTAGGGAGGTGATTTTGTATGTCACTCAATTTCCATTTTTGGAGTTTTTATCTTTTGAGTGTATCGCAAGTTATAAATTCATGGTTTAGACTTTAGAGTAAAAAAGTAAAAGTAAAGTAACTCTCAATACCGTCTTCCACGGGTTATCCAATACCGTCTTTCACGGTGTATGAGGGAGGTTAAGACGTAGACAATCATACCCTTACCTAAGGTAGAGAGGCTGCTTCCGGTTCTACCAAAGGTAGAAAAGGACCTCCGGCTTTCCAAGGTTTACTTTAGAGTGTGGTCTAATTGTTTAAGGGTACGTAGTGGCCTTTATCATGTTCTGCACTATTTACTTGCGCTCATTTGTAACTATATAGGATCGTGCATGAAAAATGTACCTCATATAACTTAGTTGATAGAAGGAACAAAACATTTATGATGATCATCTCTACAATAGAAATAAGAAGGAAAACTTACATACAATTAAAAACATTTACTAGTATGTTTACAATGTGAAAATCTGAATCAAATATCTGAAAGTTTTTCAATTATGAGCAAAAATAAATTTGGTTTTTCAGCTTACATACTCAACAGGACGAAATTCAATGCCTTCAAGAAAATACTCAACGCTTGAGGAAGTGAGTTTAAAGAGTGGCACGAACTCAATCTTAAAATCATGTGCTCTTTTGCAGCTTGTAAATTGGTGTAGTTCTATCCCTAGCCATCCATCTTCCCTTGCATGTATTAAGCATGAATTGGAATAGTGTCCCTCGCCTTCCAACTTGAATTTAAAGGGTATATGTGTCCCATGATCCGTACTGCTATGTTTGAAGACAAGGTTTACATTGTACGTGATCTTTGGTGACAAAAATTGGTTGTCACTTCTACTTTGAAACCGTTGTGCATTACACCACTTACGACATTTGAAAACCTGCATATATCCGAAACAAACATCTAAGAGATGAAAAGGAATATCAAGTTTAAAAGAAGTGGCTTTTCATATTGAAATTAACATAGTTTGATAATTTAACTTGCATAGTAATAACAAGTTTCATAAGTTAAGTAACGCTTGTTTAATATCTGTAATCCACATCTGTAATCCACAACTAGACATTCAGTTTAAAACTTTTCTGCATCACATTATGACTATTCGATCAGTTGCCTTTCGTGTTCAATATTATTTTGGGGTCTTGATCAACTAAACTGTTAATACTTGCACTAAAAGTATGTTTGGGGTATCACATAAAATTAAGGTTTTGATCAAAGGGGCAAAATAGATAAACTGTTTTCATTATATTAATGCTCACATATACTGAACAAAACTCATATCAAGCATGTATCTTTATATATCATTATAGTGATAGTGATAACGAATGCATCATTTTTGCATAAATGTAATATAGTTACCTGCACAAAACGGTTCTTCCATATGAATGCTGTCGTAAAATACAATCTATTATAACTAGCTAGTTTTGAACAATGTTGGATAAAGGTGATACAGTACTGTACACGACTTTAGCTTTTATGAAAGTGATAGATATAGTTTACAATGGAAAAAGGATCGAAATAGAACCACAATCTGATAAAATATCTATAGTGAGCAAGTAACTAACCTTGAATTTTCTATGTTGTCTTGTAGAATCGAGTACGCAGAGATGCACTCTATTGCCGATACTATTTCACAAGCCTTTCCATTCTCAAGTTCTGAAACCCACTGTCAAGAAAACATATTACAGTATTAGCTTTGTCTTCGAGAAAGGGGATACAAATGAATACTTTGCACATGTAATTTTACTTTAGGGCTAATGTATTTAAAATGTATCTTACTTGTCAAAATTCCAGGTCTGTGTAACAAACATTTTTTTTTTTTTTTTGCAAATTTATGTATTAAACTTTCAAATTTCGTCACTATGGTGTATTTTCGGACTCTTTTATCGGGAAGGGGTAAAATGGTCCGAAAATACACCAAAGTGACCAAATTTGAAAGTTTAATCATGAATTACAAAAAGTTTGTTACACAAACCTGGAATTTGTGACAAGATACATTTAAATACATTAGCCCTACTTTATTAGTTAACCCTTCACTCTTGTAGTGTTTTTATAGTAGTTCTTAATTGCAATAGTGAAACTACAGAGTAATAATTAAATAGAGACCAATGATATATGCTCCTAGTAAACGTCTAAACATGCCTACGAGTTTACCTACTTGTGTAATCCATTCAAAGAGTTAGAAATTTTCTCTCCAGTTTTAATAATTTTGTATTTTTCCATATGTCTCAATTTACTATAAAATATGTTATTACCGTTTTTCCATCTCTAACCAAAATTCCTTGTGGAAAACACATAAGAAGCTGAATTTCCGATGTGTATGATATCCTTTTCATGTCTTCAAAATGCTCCTGAAAAAAAAAAGTAAGTTAAACTCTTTTGCTCTGTTAGTAATTTTTATAGAAAATAAATACGTCTACAGGTAGCATGTGATACCTGCTGTTCAAGTGCAATCTCAAGTTCTTTCATGACCTCTTTCATCGTTGGTCGTTCTTCAGGAGCTTTATTCATGCATTGATAAGCGATGGATGAAAACGTATCCACAGAATCCGGGTGCATTTGTCCCTTTCGTTCAGGGAATACAATCGAATCTAGTTGCTTATTTTCATAACATTTTCTCCAGTATCTCACAAAAAGTTTGATTTCGTTATAACCAATAATCTCATAGCATAATCTCCCACACATTACTTCAAACAACACCAATCCAAAAGAGTACACATCAGTTTTTTTTGAATAGATGCCTGTCTCCATATACGACGGATCACAATACCCAATATTACCAACAAAATTATCGACATGATCTATTTGTGGTTCATCAGACGCCACGACTTTTGACATGCCAAAATCACTAATTCTAGCACACAAGTTATCGTCCAGAAGGATGTTTGAACTTTTTATGTCTCTATGGATAAGTCCTTTTTGTGTCTCCATAGGATCATGCAAATAGGTTAGTCCACGTGCAGCCCCAACACATATCTTCAGGAGTTGGATCCATGTTATAAAACTACTATCTAGATGGATATCCAAGCTCCCATTAGACGCAAACTCATATATTAGGATATTCTCATTACCTTCATCACAAAAACCCATTAGAGAGATCAAATTCTTATGTTTATATCTGGAAAGGATCTTGATCTCTCTCAAAAACTCAGTGTCCCCTTGCCCGTATATACGATCTAAGCGCTTAAAACAGGCTATGCTTCTTTGTCCCTCTGGTAGTAGGATTTGTCCTTTGTATATGTTTCCAAACCCACCACCCCCGATATAATTTTCCCCAGAAAAGTTGTTGGTGGCCGATTTTGCATATTCCAAATTAATTTTGAGGTGATGAAACTTACCAATGGGATTGTAGGATAGTGGCTTTATGGCTACATCAGGTTTGAGTTGATAAGAGTTCTGTAAAAAAAAATATATTGTCAATCATGATGTTGCAAAATTAGATCCCGATCCACATTTGTAATACTTGATATGATAAAATAACATACCTGTTGATGAATTGCAGTCTCGAGTTCTTTGTCGATCTCGACCATATGTGGTCTTTTTCTATGATCTCTATGTAAACATCGATTTGCTACGGCAGCGAAGGTCGACAACGATTCCTGAGTAATTTGTTCCTTTAGATCAGGAAAAATAATATCCTCTAGTCTCTTTTCAGTGTAGCAATTTCTCCAGTTTTGTACTAAAATTGTATGCTTTTCATTATCGTATATACAACATAATCTCCCACACATTACTTCGAACAACACCACTCCAAAAGAGTACACATCGCACTCTTTAGATAGGATTCCTGTTTCAAAATACGCTGGATCACAGTATCCTGGTGTACCTACAATATTAGACACAAGATATGTACGTGCTTGGTTAGCCGGACCGACTTTTGATAAGCCAAAATCAGACACTTTAGCAGTCCATTTATCATCCAGAAGGATGTTTGCACTCTTAATGTCCCGATGGAGAATCCTTTGTTGTGTCTTCCTTGGATCGTGAAGGTATGCAATTCCTTTTGCAGCCCCAAGACATATGTCAAGACGATGGTTCCATGTGAGGCTACCATCACCTAGGTACTTATCAAGGCTGCCCCGAGAAGCATACTTGTACACAAGGATTCTCTCTTTATCCTCGTTACAAAAGTGTAGGAGAGTGGCCAAATTTTTATGTTTCAATTCAGAAAGGAGTGTGATCTCCTTCCAAAACTCAATATCGCCTTGACCAAATTTACGATCTAATCGTTTAAAAGCGACCATTTTTGCTCCCTTCTGAAGAACTAGTTCTCCTTTGTACACATCACCAAAACCACCACTTCCGATTGGCTTGTCTCGAAAATCATTGGTAGCCGCCATTATGTCTTTCAGTTGAATTTTGAGGTGTTTAAAATCATCCTCATATGACATACTTTTTCCGACTAATGAAATAAAATGACACAAAATAAGGAAACAACCTTAACTAGAAGCTACTATTCTTTCTTCAATGAGTTTTGCTGTAACTTCAAATGACCTTTTGCAGCCTAACAACAGTTTTTAAATCTGATACATATACCGATTTTGGGTATTAGAATTAGTTTAATCTAATAAAAATAATATTTATAAATAACAATAACAATAATATCAACAAATCTGGTTTTTTAAAACAGATATAAAGTATAAGGGTATTTATTATATTTATAAATTAGTTAAAAAATATAGAAAAAAAGAACTTTAAACCAAAGTACATAAAGTTAAATTTAATAGATTTTTTGAAAGTTTTTGGCTCAAATGTAAATTCTATTGGCAAATCAGAATATAACTTTACTTTACATTTAACCCTTAAAGTTTAATAAATAACCTCCTTTCCATTTATTTAAGTTTGTGCTTTTTTCGTTACAATTTATATCGTGTTTTATGACTTTTTTTCCCCCTAAAAATCAATTCATCTATACTACATATAATAGAAAATAAGGTCAAAGGTAAAAAGTTAAAAAGTTGAATTGTTAATAAGCAAATCCATATTACCAAGCTTGTAATAAGCTAATAAGCAAATCCATATTACCACAGTACCAAACAGACTTGCATACCTTTTGAATGACAAATTAAGCTAAAAGTATAGGCTTAAAATGGCATAATAGGAATTGGAGTAGCAAGGTGAGTTGGATAGCTCTCTAAATGCCAAAGCTCTCCCTGTGGGATCACGGATGAGCTTATAAAGAGCTTATGAAGTAGCTATGAATAAGCGAGTTCTTAGCATACTCAATTATGGGACAAATAAAAAGCTAGTTGCGACCTACTTAATAAGTCGCAACTTGGAGATTAACACTTGGAACTTAGAGTTTGGTGGATGAGCTTAACATAAAACTAAAACACACAAGCTCTAGATTACTAATAAGCTTTTAGGAGTGAAGGAAATGGTGTAAGCTCAATAGAATTGAACTGTTGAGGTGGGCAAACAACAACTCCTATATACTTATCAAATAAGCTCATGAGAGCTCAACCAACACCGGGACATTGAGTATGACTAGTTAGCATAACATGAAACTAAAAATCACAAGCTCAAGCTTAGTGGGAACTTTTCATTAGCTATGGAAAACTACTCAACTTCACTTTGTTTGCTTGATGAAGTGAGCTTGGTGGGACAAAAGATTAGGTGATTAAGCTATCTAGATAAGTTTGAAAATGTAAAGACAAGCATACAAATAATGAAAAGACCACAAGGGCTACACAAAACAGTAAAATCGAGAAGCTAGGGTCAAATCCACAAGCTTTTGCAAGCTTATAAACTTGACATAAATAAGTGTGCAGAGGCATGTTTACGACAAGGACTAAAAGAAAGCAAAAAATAAGCACTTTAAAAGGCGATTAAAAGTAAGCTATTATTTTCTAATTAAGAAGAGCGACTATATTTTATACTCCTAAAAGCACAAAGCAAGAAATTCAAAATTAAGTTCTATATAAAATTCTAAGTTTTATTCAAAACGACACGAAATTTGACTTTTAATGAAAAACAAATAAGTTGACCAAAATGAATTTAAAACTTAAACTCTTGATTAACTATGATGTATTAAGCTATAATAAGATGATCTAGAGCTAGACTAACAACTTTTAAGCTAATAATATGAATTTGGCAACTTAAAATCCCAACAAGAACTTTTAAGGCATAGGATTTGGAATTTTGACTTTTATCAAACAAAGACTATATTTAATGACTTGGTGAGCTACTAGGAACTTAAGTGACATATAACAATGACAAACAACAACGAAATACACCGGCATTCTTTTTATCAAAAATCCAAACAATCCTATGATTTTCACTTGTCACATGAACATCAAAGGTTTCAATGAATCTGAACATAAACCTTATTCCAAACATTTAATTATCACATAAGTAGATCAATTGAGCATAAAACTTCAAGAACTCAAGCAAGAAACACAAACTTGTCAGATTTGCAATTTCAACTGAGTTATTTCAATTCTAGGCACAAGTGAAACTTAATGAACAAACTGCTTATATTAAGCTATAATAACACTAAACAATCACAAAGGAACATGAAAACTTAAAATCAAAGCATGAAAAGTAAAGAAAGCGATTACATGGTAAAAATAGTAAAATGGAACTCACAAGTGATCAAGGTGAAACCGAGTACCAAGGTTCGAAACTACTCTAGCTTAGTGTCAATAAGCTAGAAACCGAAAAACCATCGACAGCTTCTAATCATCCCAGGCGCTTATTTGACCACAGTTGACTTTCATTGACTTATCTTGATTTTTTTTAGTACTTTTCTGAATTTAAAGACTATAACAGATTTAATGAATCTAAAAGCTTCATGAGCTTTGTCAAGAGCTTATGTGGCTTATAGAGTCCATCAAACAACTACTTAACAAGAATTAAAATGATTTGAGATTTAAAGGTAATCAAGCAAAAAGTTGAAACTGAAAGATTACTTGAAATTAAACTGGAAATTAAAGGTTTATTACACTACTTAAAGGAAAATTACAACATTAAAACATTAAAAGACATTGAATTTAAAGAAAGCATTTAAATTGTTACACTACGTGACCAAGGCTAGCCCAAGGTGCTTCTTCTCTTGCCTCTCCTCTGCTTTTTATTGACTCGAGGTTTCCCACTTGATTACGAACATATCCCATCAATAATCTAGACCATTGAATGAGTCAAAGTGATCCCACCTTGAATCTACTTTTGGCCAAATTCTTCAAAGCGGTTTTGATCATTAATGAGTTGGTTTCAATCAATTAAGAGTATTTAGGTGTTAGTGGAGGTGGAGGGGAGGGTTGAGAAAAAGGAGGGAAAACCATGACTGGTTTTGGGGAATCAGAGTTTGTGTGGGAGATGAACAGTACTAGCTGTTTTGGGCGGGGTTTGACCATTTTGACCGTAGGATAATATTAAACGGGGTCGGGTCAATGGTTTTGGGCCAGCTGGATTTGGGCCTTGGATTTGGATTGATGTTAAAATGAGGATCCGTTTGGTTTAACTATGATAACAAGGACCAAATTTGCAATTTATCCAAACTTCAAGGACTGAACTTGACACTTTTCCAAACTTCTCACAAGGACCAAACTTGACATAAATGAATAGTACAAGGACCACTTTTGCATAAAATTCCATTTTTAGAAATCCAAGGACTATTTTTGCAATTTTTCAAAGCTCGGGGACCTTTCACGCCATTTGACCAAAGAATCATTCAAGGACCAATTTTAACAACTTAGAAGATTTCAGGGACCTTGAATGATAAAATTCCACATTTTTAATTCGAGGACTAGATTTGACAACTTTTGAAACTTGGGGACTAAAGCGCCAATTTTGCAAATTTGATACATTTTCATCGATTTTGATATTTTGCATTTAAAACACATAAAACACGATTTGTGATATTTTGATCATTTTGATGTGTTTCGAGTGTTTTCGGATGTTTTTGTAGTCAGACGATGCAAAATGATGAGTATTTAGACACTCATCGAGGCCAAGATGGATCTTAGTCTTATTAATAATTAATTGGGTAGTTAATTCTTTTAAGAAGTTAATTATCGAAAATACTAATTATTTGAACTTTTCAAAATTGTAGATGAATACCTCGATCGGAAACAATTCGGTACTCGGGAGTTTCTTTGAGAAACAAAACTCACTAGACCTAACTTCATTGGTGGTATCGCCGACTTAGCATTATCTTGTCGACTTAAGATAAGGAAACTTATTTGGAGCATCCTATCCTCTTTGCACTGTTGCAACTCCACAGCCACCCTGTCCTGCCGAGGCTCTTGCATTTCGCATCGCTAGGGTTAAAGGCTCAAAGGACATAGCTACCTTCATGCTCATGAACATGGAGTTAGAGATCCAACGAAATCTAACTCATCTTGGTGCTTATGACATGCTTCAAGAGTTGAAGTCCATGTTTGCCCAACAAGCGAACATGAACTTCTACACCGTACATGAATTTCACGCGTCAAGCGGGAAGAATGTCAATATGTTAGCTCATATGTTCTAAAGATGAAGAACTATATTGACAATTTGGAGCGTCTTGGTCACCCGATTACTCGAACTATGGAGTTAGTTTGATCTTAATCGGTCTCTAAAGAGTATGTCTCGTTTGTGCAAAACTTTAATATGCACAACATGAGGAAGATTGTAAATGAATTACAGGCTATGCTTAAGCAACATGAGCAAACGTTGCCAAAGAAAGATGTTGCACCTGCACTACATAACATACGTGCGGGAAAGGTCCGGAAAAACCATAAGAAGAATGATAAGGTTTTAAAAGGTACCATTTGAGGGTCGTTTAGCCCTTATTTGATCACTTTTGTATCCGTTATTGCTTAATATCGTTCCTTTTCACTTTTAGGTCTCTTGAAGGCAAAATCTTGGAATGGCACTTATTTGGACGAAAAGGCGAATATATGAAGAAAATGGCCAAAGTCAAAATCGAGACACTCACAATTTCTTTGAAAGCAGAAGGCGACGTCGGGTGCTAAAGCGGCGCCGTCCGAAGATTTTAGTGACGGTTCGGAACCCAAACTTCGTATTTTCAAGTGACGGCGTCTAGTTGTAAAAGAGTAGGCCGTCGCTACTCGGACGGCCTAGATGCAATCCAGACGACGTTAGAAGTCAAGAGGACGTCACGGACATAAGGTGACGCCGTCGCAAGGTTAACGTGGCCAAGACGAAACCCTAATAGCGGCGACACGGCGTCACGAAACATAAGGTGACGCCGTCGCATATGTAATCTTATATATAGAATCCGAATTTTTAGTTTTAGGGAGAGTCTTTTGGGTGAAAACCTAAAACCGAACCTAAGGTGTCTTATACAAGATTTTAGGGTTTTAAACCCTATCTTACATCAAGATAAGTATTTACTTCATTAATTCAATTATGTCTTTGATTGATTGTGTGTATGCTTGCATGTTTACCATGTCCACTAAATTACTTGTGTGTTGCTTAGATATATGAAACCTAGTTGTTAATTATTGTTAGGTTGTCTCTTATCTTAATTGTAATTGGCTTAGGAGTGTGACTAGGCTATCGTTGTGTCTAATACTTGATAAATCTTTGATTGTTTATGAATGACTTAGTGGATTTCGTTTACTAAACCCAAAGATAACCTCAAAGTTAGTTTATGAATGACTTAGTGGATTTCGTTTACTACACTTAAAGGTGACTTCAAAGAGTTAGGGAATGCACACCTTACAACCTTATAAAACACAACGCATTAAGAATAAGGACGTGACAATTCAACCTTCAATAGGAGATAACTAGGGAGTAGTAGAATCTAAGTAAACACATCTTTAAACTATCATACGAGCACACATTAATTAAATATAGACTCCCACAACCTTAGTTTAGATAATTAGATAATAGTAGAGTAATCGGTGAAATACCAAAACCCCCAATCCAACACCCGAGATTCGTACCTTTCCATTTCATAAAATATAAAATACAAAAATAATCTTCCTCAACCTTAACCTTAGCGTAGTAACTCCTTACTAGCATTCCTATTCCCAGAGAGCGATATCAATACCCGTGGCTTACCCTAATTACTACACTACAACGATTAGGTTCACGCCTGGGGTGTTATAAAACTTGCTCGAAGAAAGGAAGTTTCCTTGACCCCGAACGACGTGTGGCGTTATCAAGTTTTAGGCGCGGCTGGGAATAGAATAGCTAGTTAGTAGTCCACCTCGTTTAGGTTTCTTTTCTTGATTCCTATCAAGTAAATTTTTCTCATTTTTAACTTTCTCTTAGTCTATCCCCTTCTTCGTGACCTTTGTTCGTAATCCCATCACTTTTCATCATGGAAGGTGATAACCAACAACCACGTCCCATACAAACCCCTTAAGCAACTTAGAACCCGCAGTTCCACCAAAACTCTTCTTGAACCATTTGCGGAACCCGAAGAGAGCTCAATAGGCGAAGAAAAGCTCTCCATGATTCGAACTTCAAGGCACTTCCATCAATTTTGGTGAAGTTACATCGATGATGAATCCCTCATTCCCACAATCTCCGAAACCATCATCATTGACAATCGAGTCAAAATGGCGAGGAAGTTCTTGCCACTCCACCAATGGACCCATAAATCCTCCTAAAGCGAAAACCCTGGGAATACTCCTACCCTTCGCATCCGGATTCACGGTGCCATTGTCTATCCTTCGAACGGATCAATGAGGTATTGCATGCATATGACATTTGGCTAATCCAAAAGGCATGTCAATTCCATGGATCCCACAATAAAACCCAATTCACCACATCAAACAGTTTCTAAAATTGTTGATGCTATCTATACCGACGAGAGCATCTAAGGAGACATCTAGACTCGGTTTTCCCATTTTCTCTTGGCGAGCCAAGGAGTGGCTCGATAAGCTCCTCCAAGGTCCATTTTCACATGGGAACAACTTACAACCAAGTTCACCAAAAGTTCTTTCCCCTGGAAGAAGCTGCAGCTATTAGAGCAAAATTCGCACTTTCATCAACCCGATGGAGAATCTATCACCAACTCACGGAGTCGTTACAAAGATCTTATTCAACAAGCTCCACACCACGGTATCAACCTTTGGTTGCTTGTTCAAATCTTTACGACAATGTCTCCCGAAAGGATCAAAAGGATTGATTTCTCGGTGGCAAGAATCGCGAACCTCACCGCAAGAAGGGTGGAACCGAATAGAGGAATACATCCAATATCAAGACGACCATTGGAATGAGCAAGAAAACGCGTCAAGCATTTCTACTTTCTCAAGTGAAGAGTTATCCTTGATTATCGGATTGAGAAAGCACAAAAGAAACTAGTTTACCTCATAAAATCACCGAACCAAAAGGTGACTAACCCATATCTCATATCGACATATGTGGAGGACCGCCTTGCGAGAGCGATGAGTGCGATGACACACACCGAGAAGCGTCTTCCTCTAGTCATGATATTTATGATGACCCTTCACCTCGCATTTTATCAAACCGATGAATGTGATCCTTGGGGCAATCGAAATGGAGAACGGAAGGAAAGAACGGACTGAGTACACCATCCGTGATCCTTTTGAAGAAAAACTCGGCGATTCACCATGGAAGGGCTGCACTCTTGAAAGGTCTTGAGGGGTTTATCCGAGAGCGACAGTGAATTAGAAAGTCGGTTCACCAATCTCCACGAAAGAATGAGTGGACCCGTGACCCTTCACGATCCAACTTGCGCAATCACTACTCGATCGGGAACTACTACCAAGGATCCCCACATCCCAACCGGAACCCCATCACAGGGAACCCGAGTTAGGAAATGAGGCAATTCCGCACCCTTCCAACTCCTCACAATCCTCCCCACAAACACCGGCCTGACCCAATGACCAACTCTCGCGGATTCCCTATCCTCTCGTCTAAAGAATCAAAGGTGAAGAAGACAATGAAAGAATATTGTCTTATTTGAAACAAACATCCGTCAACATACCACTCCTTGATGTATTCTATCACATCCCTAAACATAGTAGATACTTCAAGAGGTTGATATCTAATTGGAAAAAGCTTGAAGGATGATATCATTAAGAAGAATGTTCACTATCATCCAAAAGAGCATGCCCAAGAAGAAGGAAGATCCGGCGGTTTCGATTCCTTGCTCTATAGGGCGCTTTCTGAAAAACGCCTTGGCGGATCTTGGGCAAGCATTAACACGATGCCTCACTCCTGTTTCTTAAACTCGGATATTCGGGGCTTAAACCAACTAGGATGAGTATCCAATTAGGCGACCGATCAATCAAATATCCCATTGGAGTTTGTGAGAACGTTCTTGTAAGGGTGGGGAATTCAATTTTCGGTCGATTTAGTAATTTTAGAGATGGAGGAAGATAATTCCGTCCAATAATCCTTGGAAGACCCTTCTTGGCTCTGATTCGTGCCATCATTGATGTTCATGATGGTAAACTCACTTTACGAGTAGGATCCGAGAGCTTGACCTTCGACATTAAGGATTCTATGAGACATTCTTCTTCCTGCGGTCGCCCGTATATTTAGTTGAAGAAGTTGATGAATTTGTTGACGACATAGATGGTCGCATTGGCGGTATCTATTAAGCGAATTCATGAATAATGATAACAACGTAATATCGACGACCAAGAAATTGAGATGGTTGGGCTGTGTCCTTTTATCCTCGTCGGGATGAAATTGAACCTATTGAGCTTGAGGCGGGAAACAAGCTAAAACCATCGATCAAAGAGCCTCCTACCTTAGAACCGAAAGATCTCCAATCACTTGGAATACGCCTTCCTTGAGGGAGGACCAACTCCCTGTCATCATAAGCTCTTCGCTAACCACTATTCGAAAGAGAAGCTCTTAGAAGTTTTAAAAGAGTACAAAGGGTGATTGCATGGAGTGTTGCCGACATTAAGGAATCGATTCTACATTACATACTCACAAAATCCTCATGGAGGAAGATTACAAACCAACCGTTCAACCGCAAAGGCGGGTTAACCCTAACATCAAAGAGGTAGTGAAAAAGAGGTCATCAAGCTTCGGATGCGGTCTCATCTACCCCATATCGAGATAGCCCATGGGTCACCCGGTTCAAGTGGTTCCAAAAAGGGAGGGATGACGGTTGTAAAAATGAGAAGGGTGAGTTGGTGCCGCAAAGAACAGTTCTTGGGTGGCGTGAATGTATTGACTACGAAAGTTGAATGATGCCACCGGAAAGATCATTTTCCTCTGCCGTTTATTGACCAAATGCTTGAAAGGTTATGTAACGCACCCGACCTTTCAACGATGTATGATGGCCATATTCCACGAGTTAATTGAGGACAACATGGAAGTCTTCATGGATGATTTCTCGGTGTTTGGAAATTCTTTCGACCTTTGTCTTTCCAACCTTAGGAAGATGTTGAAGCGATGCGAGGAAACTAATTTGGTTTTAAATTGGGAAAAATGTCATTTCATGGTTAAAGAAGGAATCGTCTTAGGGCATAAAGTCTCGGGGAATGGAATTGAGGTCGACAGAGCAAAAATCAAAGCAATTTCCAAACTCCCCTATCCTACTACTGTTAAAGCCATTCGCAGCTTTCTTGGTCATGCAGGTTTTTATCGAAGGTTTATTAAAGATTTTTCGAAAATTGCCCGGCCAATGACACAACTTCTTGTTAAGGATGCCCTTTTGATTTTTCGGAGAATGCAAGGAAGCATTTAACCGACTAAAGAAAGATCTCACTCAAGCACCTATAATGGTCACCCCGATTGGTCTCGACCATTCGAAATCATGTGTGGCGCTAGTGATTATCTTTGTCGGCGCAATGCTCGGCCAAAGGAAGGAAAAGCATTTTCAACCAATCTACTATGCTAGCAAAACCATGAATGTAGCACAAGAGAACTATACAACCACCGAGAAAGAACTTTTAGCCGTTGTTTTGCCTTGACAAATTCGGCAATATCTCGTTCTCTCTAAAATTGTCGTCTTCACCGATCACTCCGCCTTACGCTATTTGTTTTCAAAACAAGATGCTAAACCTCGCTGATTAGGTGGATCCTATTACTTCAAGAATTGACATTGAAATTCGAGATAAAAAAATGAAAATCTCATTGCGATCATCTATCACGCTTGGAGAACCCCGATCTTGAGAAGTTAGATCACACCGATATTCGCGACTTTTTCCCGAGGAACGGCTAATGGCGATTATAGAAATTGAGCCATGGTATGCGGATTATGCTAACTACATCCGATGAGGGTTTTGCCAAATTACATGACCAAACAAGATAAAAGAAGTTCTTCACTACGCTAAAACATTACTCGGATGAACCCTTCCTTTTCCAGATATGTCCCGATCAAATCATTCGGCGTTGCGTGGCGGTAGAGATTGATCGAGTTACGAAAAGAATGTCATGCGGGACCATCGGAGGACATCACGGTGTGAATATCACGGCACGAAAGGTTTTCGGCGCGGATTCTATTGGCCTCTTGTTTTCGAGGCGTTAAGAGATTAGTTCAAATGTGTGATGCATGCCAGCGATCGGGAAATATTTCACGACGGGATGAGTCACCTCGAGAACTATATCCAAGTCTCGAAATATTTGACGTTTGGGAATAGACTTCATGGGACCCTTTCCATCTTCCGGAGGAAATGAATACATTCTCGTAGCTATCGACTATGTATCCAAATGGGTAGAGGCTCAAGCCCTTAGAACTAATGATGCAAGGGTAGTTATTCACTTTCTTAAAAAGCTCTTCGCACGATTTGGGATTCCCAAAGCATTAATCGATGATAGAGGACTCACTTTGCAATGCTCAAATGGAAAAAGTGATGAAGAAGTATGGCGTCCACATAGATTTTCTCGCATATCATCCTCGGACAAATGGACAAGTAGAAAACACAAACGAGGCATTAAAGCGGATACTTGAAAAAGCGGTCCACCAAAATAGGAAAGATTGGGCATTCAAACTAGATGAGGCACTCGGGCATTTAGAGCGCTTACAAAACACCTATCGGACAACCCTTTCGCACGGTATACGGAAGGCTTGCCACCTCCCTATCGAACTTGAGCGAGAAGCATATTGGGCCCTTAAGGCTGTAATATGGATTATTCGAAGCGGTCAAATCGGTTCTTACAACTTCAAGAATTGGATGAGCGAGGTTGAAGCATCTGAATCATCAATCACTTACAAAGAAAGGGCAAAAGATGGCATGATCAACGAATAAAGAATCCTAAAGAGTTTTTGGAAGGGATAAGGTGCTCTTGTATAATTCAAGACTAAGATTATTCCGTGAAAACTCAAATCCAGTGGTATGGACCCTTTTCAAGAAAAACAGATGAGCAATGGGCGGTGGTGCTACTAGACCATGATGGAAGAGAATTCACCGTTAATGGGCAACGGGTGAAGCATTATCAATTGGATAATATTGAAATGGTGAATGATGAGGATATTGTTTTAGAAGAAGAGGCGGTAGTGAGGAAGCGTAGAGCACGACTATGAGTCTAGCTACAAGACTCTTAAATAAAGAAAAGCGCCGTGGGAGGCAACCCATGCTTAATTGTTTGCTTGTTAGTGTCATATATCTTATATTAATTGTTTATCCTCATGTTTAAATTTGTAAAATGCTTTATTTTGTTTTTAACCTCGTCTTAATTGCATATAAAGGTATTTTACATAAGGGATAAGTGTATGGAGGATTACACACGTTTTCAAAAGCGTAAACATGAGAATAACAATTAACTAAAAGATATTTATGTTTGTTTGTTCGAGTCAAATGCTTGTATCGAGTCATAATGGATGTTTTGCGAAATTTTTCCAGATTCTAAAGATGTAAATTTTCGAATTTTTTTTTGAAAAATCGCACCGCTTTTGTCGGGATAACTGACGGCGTCGAGATTGCAACTTGACGGCGTCGGGAAGGAGTAAAACATCGGATCACTTTTTCTCGTTTTCGAGCTACTTATAAATTTTTGGAATTTTCCGGTCTTAATTTTCTTAGAAATTCAGCAAACATCCATTCCACAAGCATTATATCCTAGTTTAAATCGAGTCTTATATATATTATTACCGCCGATTTTACGCGAAGGTTTCGTTTGTTTTCTTCAAGTGTGCAGTTTAGTTTGTCAAGAAGAAGTTACATAAGATTGAAAGGAGCTTTTCATAATAATTCTTCTTGAAAAGGATTTAACCACCACTTTACGGATCCTACCAAGCTAATCGGGGAGTACTAGTTTCTTTCATTTTAATTACCTTCCATTATCATAACTTTGATACTTTGGGGAACATTGGGGACAATGTTCGGTTTAAGTGTAGGAGGAAATTAAACGGAACTTTGAAACTATGCTTATCCTTGACTATTTGCTTTGTCAAATGTGATTGTGTAATAAACCATGAGAAAATGTCGGTTAGGGTAATTTTGGCACCAAATTTAAAATTTTTATGACATATAGGAGTGGGCCATTAGTCTTAACAAAGCGTCTCATGGATAGGAAGTTGCATGACTAGCACAAAACCCTTTACCACCCAAATTCCACCAAAATGTGAGGATCGCCCTTAGATTAGTAGGAATTAAAGCATTCATCTTCAATGCTTAGAGTGTGAACCGGTAGTATATTAGATTCTAGAACTTGTTTTGTGATGCATTCGAGATCGCAGTGAGGCTACACTTGTGTAGTTAGGAATAACTAAATGATAAGAGGCATTAGGATAACCCTTGTTTGATACCGTAATATAATTACTTCTTCCACATCGGTTGAGTAATTCCCCACACCCTTGCGTTGTACTCATCTTTAGTACACGATACCCTAGTTAACCCCTCGAGCCTATCCTTTTCGCGGTTCTCGTGATATTTCGGTTTTCGAAATATCAATGAAAAGCATTGTTTACACCCCCCCCAAATATACACCCAAATCGCCTTAGCCTACCCCTTATGCACTCACTTTTAGTGCAAATATTTGTTATCACCCTAAACCCTTAGCTCAATTATCTAGTTGCTTGCATAAGTTGCTAAGTCGAGTCATATCCTTTGTATACGATTTTGGGACGATTGGGATTCATGGGAAAAGTTAAAGTTTATGAAATGACGGAAGGGAACGTTAAATTCAAATTCCCTTTGTTTGCATAATAATGTACCCCAAGTGTTTTGATCTTTTCAATTCGGGTCAAATTAGTGTTAGAGTAATAAAACTCAAGTGTAGGGATATGCCTATAAATCCCTAGTATTTTGATGTTATCATAGAGGATGGTAGAGTAAAAGTGTATGAAAAAAAAAAAAAAAAAAAAAAAAGAAAAAAAATATTGAGTAAAAAAAAAACGGGCTACCATCCTACATCTATCTTTGAATTTATGTTTGTTTATTTCAGTTATCTAGAGTTTAGAGTGTCGAGTCTTGGCTTAGCAACGCCATTCTTCGTATGCATTTAACATAGAGATTTTTGACTTGCCACCACTAAATAGCCCATCCCACCAAACCCTTTGTTTCCCTACCGTAAGCCTAACATTACAACCCTTTAAAGACCTCTTTGATAGTCTTTCCTAGGTGCTTACGCCAAAGCGATGGAGGTTTGATATATTCTCAAGCCTATGGTAATCTATGTACTAGGACCGGTTAATGAGTGTTTATCTTCCATTTCCTATTTTGTTATATTTCATATATACACCGAGAGAGATGTGAGTATCCAAACACCCCATGTGAGGTGCTAGTATGTAATTCCGTACTTGTTATGACTTTTGCGGGGCTTATATGTGTTGTGGACCGTTTGAATTAATGCTTCATGACCCCAACTTATAAATTAATTGGTTAAAAGCACATTTGCTTGAGGACAAGCAAATAACAAGTGTAGGGATATTTGATAAGGTTTTAAAGGTACCATTTTGAGGGTCGTTTAGCCCTTATTTGATCACTTTTGTATCCGTTATTGCTTAATATCGTTCCTTTTCACTTTTAGGTCTCTTGAAGGCAAAATCTTGGAATGGCACTTATTTGGACGAAAAGGCGAATATATGAAGAAAATGGCCAAAGTCAAAATCGAGACACTCACAACTTTGAAAGCAGGCGGCGGCGGGTGCTAATGCGGCGCCGTCCGATGATTTTTGTGATGGTTCGTAACCCAAAACTCGTATTTTCAAGTGACGACGTCTAGTTGTAAAAGAGTAGGCCGTCGCTACTCGGGCGGCCTAGATGCAATCCAGACGACGTCGGTCGAAGAGGGCGGCGCGCACGGACGTGGGTGACGCCGTCGCAAGGTTAACGTGGCTAAGACGAAACCCTAATGACGGCGACACGGCGGCGTCCACGAAACATAAGGTGGCGCCACGCATATGTAATCTTATATATAGAATCCGAATTTTTCGGTTTTAGGAGAGTCTTTTGGGTGAAAACCTAAACCGAACCTAAGGTGTCTTGTACAGATTTTAGGGTTTTAAACCCTATCTTACATCAAGATAAGTATTTACTTCATTAATTCAATTATGTCTTTGATTGATTGTGTGTATGCTTGCATGTTTACCATGTCCGGCTAAATTACTTGTTTGTTTGCTTAGATATATGAAACCTAGTTGTTAATTATTGTTAGGTTTTCTCTTATCTTAATTGTAATTGGCTTAGGAGTGCGACTAGGCTATCGTTGTGTCTAATACTTGATAAATCTTTGATTGTTTATGAATGACTTAGTGGATTTCGTTTACTAAACCCAAAGATAACCTCAAAGTTAGTTTATGAATGACTTAGTGGATTTCGTTTACTACACTTAAAGGTGACTTCAAAGAGTTAGGGAATGCACACCTTACAACCTTATAAAATACAACGCATTAAGAATAAGGACGTGACAATTCAACCTTCAATAGGAGATAACTAGGGAGTAGTAGAATCTAAGTAAACACATCTTTAAACTATCATACGAGCACACATTAATTAGATATAGACTCCCACAACCTTAGTTTAGATAATTAGATAATAGTAGAGTAATCGGTAGAAATACCAAAACCCCCCAATCCAACACCCGAGATTCGTACCTTTCCATTTCATAAAATATAAAAATACAAAAAAATAATCTTCCTCAACCTTAACCTTAGCGTAGTAACTCCTTACTAGCATTCCTATTCCTCTGAGAACGATATCAATACCGTGGCTTACCCTAATTACTACACTACAACGATTAGGTTCACTTCCTAGGGTGTTATAAAACTTGCTCGAAGAAAAGGAAGTTTCCTTGACCCCGAACGGCGCTGTAGCGTTATCAAAGAATAAATCGTTTAAGGTCATAAGGGAATTAAGGAAATGAAAAGTACAAGTTGGCTTATGCTCCTGAATATAAACCATCTTATGCTTCCAAGCCTAAGATTCCTCCACCACCCAAGAAGGATAATCCTGCTAAGGACGTGACCTGCCACCAATGTGGTGAATTGAGTCATTGGAAAAGGAATTGTCCCCAGTATCTCGCCGAGTTGATGAAAAAGAAGAAACAGCCTCTTGCAGCTAGTTCTTCAGGTATTTTCACTATAGAACTCTACTCTTTTCCTAATACATCCTTATTATATGACACGGGTTGTGGTACTCACATCTGTAATACTACTCAGGGTCTTAGGGGAAGTAGGAAGTTGAAGCCAGGAGCTTTAAGTCGGTACGTGGGCAATGGTCAATGCGCAGGAGTTGAAGCTATTGGTGTTTTTCATTTATGTCTCCTAGTGGATTAGTAATTGTTTTTAACGATTGTCATTATGCTCCTCTATTACTATAGGAATTATTTCAGTTTCACGTTTGTATGACGATGGTTTTGTTAATCGTTTTGAATCAAATAATGCAATTTCAGTTTCTAGAAATAAAGTTGTTTATTTTACTGCTGTTCCACGGAATGGTATTTATAAAATTGATATGTCTTGTTCAAATATAAATGATAGTTCTATGTTTGCTATTAGCAATAAAAGAGCCAAGTCTAACTTCGACTCTGCTCTCTTGTGGTATGGTCATCTTGGACACATTAGCAAGAAACGCATGGAGAAGTTGCAACGTGATGGACTTCTTAACTCAACTGACATTAAGTCATTTGAAAAGTGTGTTTCATGCATGTCTGGTAAGATGGCAAGAAAACCCTATACACATCAAGTGGAAAGGTCTAAAGATCTACTTGGACTAATACACACAGATGTATATGGCCCGTTTAGAATTGTGTCAAGAAAAGGAGCAAGTTACTTCGTCACTTTTACTGAAGACTATAGTCATTATGGTTATGTTTACTTGCTGAAACATAAACATGAAGTGTTTGAAACATTTAAGGTGTTTCAAAAGGAAGTAGAAAACCAACTCGGGAAGACCATTAAGTCACTACGTTCTGATCGTGGGGGTGAATATATGAGTCAAGAGTTTTTGGATCATCTAATAGAGCATGGGATTATTGCCCATCGAACTCCTCCTTACACTCTACAAAGATAATGGTGTGTTCGAGAGAGAAATCGAACATCGCTAGACATGGTTCGCTTCATGATAAGTCAAACTACTCTTCCAAAGTCCTTTTGGGATTATCCCGAGTCGATGCACGATTCTCAATATGGTTCCAATTAAGAAGGTTGATAAGACACCATACGTAGTATGACATGGGTAAGCCCCTAAGCTGTCTTACTTAAAAGTCTAGGGTTGTGAGGCACTTGTTAAGCGTGATACAATTACCAAACCTGACAAAGTTGAACCCAGATCTATTAAGTGTATCTTTATAGGATACCCAAAGGAAACAATGGGATATTTTTCTACCTTCCATCGAGAACAAAGTTATTTTTGCTCGAAATGATGAGTTCTTTGAGAGTAATCTCATGGATTAAGAAGCAAGTGAGTCTAGAAGATCTTGAAATAATTCAAGATGAGGATACAAATCCTTCTATAGACACTAGCTTACATCATGATGAGGGTGATCAAGAAATTGATGAACCTTAAAGTGATATTATTCCAATTCGTAAGTCCGCTAGGACACGCCAGGTGCTCTTGATCGAATGTGCTTATACATCGATGCTAAGGAACATGAGTTAGGGGATCTTTGTGAGCCCAATAACTATAAAGTTGCATTGTTGGATCCTGAATCCAAGAAATGGCTTGATGTGATGAATGTAGAAATGCAATCCATGAAAGACAATGACGTATGGGTTTTAGTTGATCTTCCTCCTAACTGTAAAACAGTTGGTAGCAAGTGGCTCTTCAAAAAGAAAACTGGCATGGATGGTAAGGTATACACCTTTAAAGCTCGTCTCCTAGCAAAGGGCTCCACTCAAACCTACAGGATTGATTATGAAGAGACCTTTTCTCCTGTTGCAGACATTAGAGCTATAAGGATTCTCATAGCCATAGTTGCGTTATATGATTATGAGATATGGCAAATGGATGTCAAAACCGCCTTCCTCAATGGACATCTTTACGAAGAGGTCTATATGGAGCAACCTGAGGGTTTTGTTGATCCTAAATATCCTAACCGAGTATGCAAGCTCAAGCATTCCATTTATGAACTTAAGCGAGCATCTAGGCAATGTAATAAACGTTTTGACGATGAGATTAAGAAATTTGGATTTTCTCAAAATCAAGATGAGCCATGTGTATATCAGAAAGCTAGTGAGAGTTATGTCATTTTCCTAATTATATATGTTGATGACATATTGCTCATGGGAAACAACATTCCAATGTTACAAAATGTAAAATCCTATCTTGGAAGATGTTTTGCCATGAAAGATTTGGGAGAAGCTGCATATATTCTTGGTATCAAGATCTATAATGATAGATCTAAACAATTGATTGGTTTATGTCAAAGTGCTCACATTGAGAAAATCTTGTAGAGATTTTATATGGAGAATTCCAAACGTGGAGATATCCCAATGGAAAAGGAGCATAAGTTGAGTAAGTCAAGAGGTGCTGAGACACCTGCTGCTAAAGAACGCATGCAAAGAGTTCCTTATGCTTCGGCTATTAGATCTATTATATATGTTGTGAGATGTACTCGTCACGATGTTGCGTTCGATCGAATGTGACAAGTCGATTTCAATGTAATCCAAGTGAACTTCAATCGGATCATTAAGAATATTCTTAAGTATTTACGCAATATTAAGGATATGTTTCGGTTTATGGAGGGAGACTAAACGAGCTCTCTGGGGTTTCTTGCTACATCGATGTCGGATATCCGACAGATCTCGATGACTTAAAATCTCGGACTAAATGTGTTCGTTTTAAATGGAGGTGTTGTTGATTGGAAAAGCACAGCGATTATTTTGCTACATCATCTACGAAGGTGAGTATATAGTCGCTTGTGATGCATCTAAAGAGGTCAGATGGGTTCGAAAATTCATTTCGGGCTTGGCATTGTTCCCACAATGAAGAACCTATAAATATGTATTGTGATAATCTTGGAGCTATTACTATAGCTAATGAAAGTGGAATCACCAAAGGTGCTAGAGACCATTGAGATGGGTGACGTGAAGATATCAAAGGTTCACACAGATGACAACCTAGCTGATCCATTTACGAAAGCTTTAGCGTATCTTAAGCATTCTAAGTTGACTAAAGGTATAGGTTTAATACCAGTTAGTAGTCTCATGTAAATCTGTGTGTAATTAGTATTTGGATAAATTGGAATTGTAAGACAGTTATTACTTTCTGATAAATAAAGATACGAGGTATTTGTTATTTTATTCATATAATCTGTTATTCCATATTTGCATGTTTAATCCATGAAAAAATTTATCATTCTAAATATGTCCATTGTCGGTTAACAATATGGGAATATTTTTATGTAAGGAAAATGTGAGTGTTGGTTATATTCTAACGAGAATGTGGATTGTTCTCGCCAAACTCATATGTATTCACAAGGGATGCATATTGGATACCCCAACTTTCAAACATTTACTTTTGGATCCTTGTCATAGGTAAAATATTGAAAATGGTTTATTAAAGTCGACCTTAGACTTGAGATACAAGCAAGTTCTGTTATGTGTGGATATCACTTTTGTAAGTATAAGCCAAACGCTATCATGAATAAGGTAGTTATAAAAGCTATATTTCGGAGTGATGTGAAGCAGGATCCACAACACTTGTAGTCAATAAAGGATGTGTTACTCCACTTAATATGTGCAGAAAGATACCATGACGCCTCTCCAGATTTAATCAGATAATTGTTTGGCCAAACCCAAAGGGTAATGCAAGATGATTCTTGATTACATTTGGTATATCTGAATTGAAATCTATAACGAGATTCTAAATGGTTAAACTATATGGAATGAGTTAGGATCCATATCCATGGTTTAATGGTATCTATAACAAATGATGATTAAAGCAAGACATAAATGACCATTAGTGAGAAATTTTATGAAACTGTATCTCAGACACTTTTAGTTAAATAGCGAGTGAGAGCGTTGCTAGGCGTTTTCGTCGTTGGTTTTTGTGCTATCTGCTACTCCAACTCCCAAGTAGGAACTGTTAGATTATGAGAGTTGGTAGTACGAAAATGACTAGAAGTATGTGAGCCTAGGGGGCACACACGTTAAACACGAGAGTACGTTATTACACGTTTAATACTTGAACTAAATATCAACCCGTTTGATATATTTGACCCGCATAACTTGAACCCGATTGATGCATGATCCAAGACCATTGGCCGGTTATCCAAGGGGGCGTTTGGATTGATTTTTTGGACTAAGTGGACTTGTGTGTGAATTAGGAAAGGTGGTGACTTGTGGCTCAAGTTTGAGGCCCATGTGAACTAGGTTTACATGGCTGTATATACAAACATACCCTACCTATCAAACACACGATTTATATCCCTTATCCCAGCTACAAATCAATCGATCATCATCAATAATATCTAATCCGATCGGTGCTAAAAACCGATTAGGGTTTGTTCTAAATCGAAACCCTAAATTGCATCCTTTTGATCCAATCGTTCTAGGGGTTTTGGTATTGGTTTCCTGAAGTGTTACGTGCTGAATTGAACTCGAAAAACGAGGTTTTAGTTCTTGATTATACGAGCGTAAAAGTAGGCAAAAGGATATCGGATAAGAACCATTCGATATCGGACCGAACCTATTTTGGGTTCTCGGATTGTCACGATCTCGGACAAGGAAGGAAAGGGTTTTCTTGGTTTGTGGTTGTTCAAGGTTAATAAGGGTTGTTTGGGTAAACGTTCACGACTAGCTTATATCGGGCATATTCGTGGTTAAGTGTTTGTGTGTGAACTCGTAGAGGTATTCGTTTTAATACTTGGTTTTTGTTCGCTTTAATACTTGCGGGTGACTACGAGGGTTAGTTTTCTTGTTCCCTTTTATTACTTACTGTTTATTAATTATGTGTTAACCTAATTGCATAAACTAGATCCAAATTCCGCTGCGTATTCGTAGTATTACTTGGTTAACTAGATCTAAAATCCCAACAAGGCTCAGGTTCTAAATGACCGTATATGTATAACTATATACAAATGAGCCCAAAATAGATATGCATGCTCAAGCGTGTGTGGTTAACAAGCCGAGTTTGAGTCAAGATTTATTGTTTAGGTTCTTAATAGAAATGAGTTGAGCACGAGGCAAGCACAAGCACAAGCTTGGAAAAATTGTAACGAGCCAACCTCGATCTAAAGTGTTGGCGGGATAAAGCAAAATAGTGGGAGGGAAAACGCAATTCTTTTTATTTTATTAGTAAAACAAAAATAATTAAATAGGGATACACATTAGTGACGACAAACTCATCATTAAACATTTAAAGAAATCAGTATTTAAAAAGTATCAGTATTTTATCTTTTATAAAATGTTTTTTATAAGAAAACAAAAAGAATTTAATCGGAATACACGTTTAGCGATGACAATGTTGTTGCTAAAGTGTTGGCGGATAAAGCAAAATAGTGGGAGGAAAACGACAATTTTATATTTTTTGATAAAAACAAAAATAATTAAATAGAGATTGAATAAGTGGGCCCCATTACCCCTTTAGCGATGACAATGTCGTCGGCGTAGCTTAAAGTTTTCATTCTTGTAGTGCCAGGTACTAAATGACCCTATACGTATAACTATATACAAATAAGCTCAAAATAGATAAACGTGCTCGGCGTGTGTGATTAACAAGCCGAGTTTGTTTAGAGATTTATTTTGTTTAGGTTCATGATAGAAACGAGTTGAGCACAGAACCAAGCACAAGCTTGGAAAATTGTAACAAGCCAACCTCGAACTAATTAAAATATAAGGGTAATGACGAGCTTGAGTTTAAAATTATATAAGCTCGAGCTCTTTTGGACCCTTTTCGTTTGGGAATTGATACTCACATCACACTTTTTGATTCATGCATCACTAGTTGTGCATTACGGTATTGTACAGTATAATACTGTAATGCACAACTAGTGGTGCATGAATCAAAAAATGTGGTGTGAGTATCACCTCCCTTTTCGTTTAGCTCAGTTAGTTTAATGCATTTTTCAAAAAGTGCTTTACGCTCCGTTCTTAAGAAAAAAAATGAATGAAAGGGAAAGAAAAAGGAAGTAAGGTAATAGAGAGGAAGTAAAGTGACTTTCACCCCAAAAGTGGAGTGAAAGTTTTATAACTAAAATATCACCACTTTACTTCACTTTACCTCACTTTACTTCCTAAAAAAAACTGGAGAACACAAACTTTCTCACTTTCACTTTACTTCCTTCCTTTTACTCAACTTGAGAACACAGTGTTAGTGTTGAGAAACACCGTAATGCATAGTGTAGGGGTTTCTGTTGGAATTTAATACTCATAACAATTATATATAAATCAAATAACATCATCAAAGCATGCAGCGGAAGTAAATAGGAATAATATATGTAAATAATTAACCAAACAAGAAAACACGTACCTTTTAGCAATTCAAGAATCAAACGTTGATTTAACAAGAACCAAAACCCAAAACCCTAATTTAGGGTTTACACAAATCGACCCAAACAAGAAATCGACCACCAAGGATTACAAGCTCAAGCGTGCTTGTTCTTCGTTCTTGTACACACGTACTAATAGCGATTTGATGTGGAAAAGCTAGTTCCTTGAATAACAAATAAACCAAACACTTGTATCTTTGGGTTAAGCAAAATCGAAATCCCTTGGGGTTTGGGAGTTTCGACCGGCCACATGAAGAGGGAGGGAGGAGAGGAGAAATTAGGTTATTGGTGATCCAAGATTAAGTTGTGAATGAATACAAGGGATTGTATTTATAGTTAACTTAACTTGGTGACCAAGTTTGTGTGGGATTGGGTTTGGAATACCCCAAACGATCGGCCTAGTCTCTCAAAAGGGATTCTAGAACCTTCCCGACTTCTAATTTCATTCTTAGTCCTTCTAGTTAATATTTAACGACCGTTAACCAAACCTCGTTAATTATTTAACTATCGTTATGTTTTATTTTGTGACTAATAATTAATAATAATTACGTTTTATTTATATTAATTATTTACATCAATTCTCATACGTAATGTGTGCAATCCAAGTCTCGAGTTCGAATCCGGACATACTATTATTTAAATATCCATAAAACCTTTCAGCTCCCACTGGATATTACTAAATATAGTAATGACATTGGTTAGTCTAGCTTTCACACGCCAACGCCCCGGATCAAATCGAGTATGGTCTCCTGAAAAACCATTTAATGATTTATCATTTTACTTATCCTTTGTTACTAATACTACATTAACTATGAATATGGATCAAGTCATTTCATAAGTTAACATTCATTTCTCGTTGTATATGATTGAACAAGATTACCAAATCATCGAGCGTATTCGGATAGATCTTGGGTATGGCCATACAAACATCTTGTCAACCCTACTAGGGGCCCAAATATAGTATTATGCTTTGAAACAAATTCAAAGGAACAAATTCTCTTGACTACAAACATAACTCATGAATTTTGCAACACTTCCGAAAATAGCCCTTATAACTACCGATCTGGATAACGTTAAACTATCTTACACAAATGCACTACATTCATATCGTTATCTAGTATCTCAAGTCCGAGGATAAACACTTCATGATATACTTTATGACAAAAATCCAAAAGTATCATCATGTAAAGTTGGGATGAGTCCTATATTCAATTCATTGAATATCATGTGAATCTAGTATGTCCCACACATCAATATACTTTTAAAAGTATATTCTACCAAAACTCAGATTTGTCTTAATTCAATGACATTCCCACATCATTGATTGACAACGGACTTATTTAGAATAACATAAGTTACTCATGGATTAAACATGCAAATATAGGATATAATATTAAGAAAATGAAAAATAAACATAAACAACTATTTTATTTCATTAAAGTAATATTTGTTCATAACATCCTTTATCCAAATACTAATCACATATCCGCATGAAACTACTAGCTAAACGAAGTCCTATCCCATCAAAGATGGTCGAAAGTTTTTCTTTTGGCAAAGGCTTAGTAAGGGATCGGCTAGATTATCATCTGTATGAACTTTGAGTAGATTGATTTCACCTATGTCGACTTGTTCTCGAACATAGTGATATCAACGAGGAAAATGTCTGCGCCTTCATGACTCCGGGCTCATTGGCAAATGTTATTGCAGCGAGTTGTCACAACACATTTAAAGGTAATTCGATTAAGGGCATTACTCCGAGTCCCGAAATGAATTTCCTAATCCAAATAGCTTCCATCGCGACTTCAAGCAACTATGTACTCAACACATAATAGACATCGCAACTGTTGTTTGCTTCTTGCTCTTCCATCAATTGCTCCTCCATTAATGACAAAGACATAACCCGTCGAGACTTCAGATCATCTTTATCGGTTTGGAATGACGCATCGCAAAACCTCAGAACATCAAGTTACGCATCCGGATTTCCTCCATACACTAGAAACATATCTTTAGTAGCCCTTAGATACTTAAGAATGTTCTTAACGACTTGCCGATGTTTCACACCGGGTTACATTGATACCGATCGTAATGTTACGTGCAAACGCCACATCGGGCCTTGTACATCTCACAAAGCATACATGATAGATCCTACACCAAGCATAAGGAACTTTCTTCATGTAAGCCACCTCTTCGGTGTTGACGCGCATAGTTTATTACTTAAGCCATGTTCAACTTGCATTGGCAAATATCCTTCTTGGAATTTTGCATCTTGAATCTCTTTAATATTTTATCAATGTAAGCACTTTGGCTTAGTCCAATTAACCGCCTTGATCTATCTCGGTAGATCTTGATTCTCGAATAAATGTTGCTTCCCTAAGTCCTTCATAGAAAAGCACTCTCAAGATAATACTTTACATCTTGCATACTTGGAATGTCTTTTCCATGATCAATATGTCATCGACATATAAGACAAGGAAAATAACATTACTCCCACTAGCTTTGTGATACACACATGGCTCATCAAGATTTTGAGTGAAACCAAATTTCTTGATTTCTTCATCAAACTTCTTGTTCCATTGCCTTGATGCTTGCTTCAATCCATAAATGGATCTTTGAAGTTTGCATACACGCTTTCGAAACTTTGGATTCACAAACCCTTCAGTGCGCCATATAGATATCCTCATCTAGGCGACCGTTTAAGAAGCGGTTTGACATCCATTTGCCATATCTCATAGTCATAGTACGCAACTATGGCTATAAGAATCCTAATAGCTCTAATGTCGCTACAGGAGAAAATGTCTCCTCATAGTCTACCCCATAGGTTTGAGTATAACCTTGAGCTACAAGACGAGCTTTATAGGTGTGTGCATTGCCATCCATGTCGGTCTTTATCTTAAAGAGCCACTTACTTCCAACTACCTTAGCATTTGGAGGTAAGTCAACCTCTATCCGACTTCGTTATCTTTCATGGATTGCATTTTCCCATTCATTGCAACTCGCCATTTTTCCTTTTCAGGACTCATCATGGCGCTTTATAGTTAGCGAGTTCACCAAGATCCCCAACAAATTTTCCTCGGCTTCTACGTTGAGACATAGACGCCAGTGCACGCAGCGTAGCCTTGCGGATCTACGAATGGGAACCACTTCAATATCGGTGGAATGCCCGGACTTTCGGGTTCTACTTGAGGTTGGCTAGTGTTTTCGAAGGTGTTGTATCTTCTGATCATCTTCCGGATCATAAACTCTCCCATCGAATTCATGAGATATGAGATCCTTTTCAAGAAAGTCTCCATATCTAGCAACAATTACTTTGTTTTCGGGAGGAAAGTAGAAGTAGTAACCCATAGTTTCCTTTGGGTATCCTAATAAGACACACTTAATGATCTTTGTTGCGACTTATCGGTAGAGTCACGTTTAACAAACGCCTCACAACCCCGCACCTTTAAGTAAGACAAGTTGGGAGGTTTCCCATACCACACTTCATAAGGAGTCTTATCAACCTTCTTAGTTGGAACCATATTCAATATGCGAATGAAGTTTAAGCATAATCCCAAAAGGATAAGGGAAGAGTTGTAAGATTAAACATCGATCGCACCATGTCTAGCAATGTACGATTCCTTCTCCCGGATACACCATTTTGTTGTGGAGTATATGGAGATGTGAGTTGCTAGACGATACCACACTCAACTAGATCATCTTTAAACTCTTGGCTTAAATATTCACCACCTCTATCGGATCGAAGAGCTTTAATCTTCTTTCCTAGTTGCGTTCTACTTCACTCTTAAAACCTTAAATGTTTCAAAGACTTCATGTTTATGTTTAAGTAAATAAACATAACCATAACGACCAAATCATCGAGAAGGTTAAGAAGTAGCTAGCACCCTTTCTTGACACATGTCTTAGTGGTCCACATACGTCGGTATGTATCACACCAAGAAGATCGAAGCCCTTTATAAACTATTTGTAAAGGTTTCTTGGTCATCTTCCCGGATATGCAAGATTCGCATTTATCAAATGATTCATCATTGATGTCTTGCAAAAGCCCTTCGTGTTGCGCTTGTTGCATGCGTTTCTTGCCTATATGGGCAAGTCTACAATGCCAAAGAAATGTAGAATCCAAATCACCTTTGATTCTTTTATTATTGATGCTAAAGATAGAATTATTTTATCAATCACATTATCATGCAAATCAATTTCAAACACACCATTTCTTGGAATAACATTAAAGTAAAAACATCATTTAAAGAAACAAATTCCATAATCGGTAAATGTATGAACGAAACCAATATCTTTTAACAAGGAAATGTAAACGACACCCCTAACAATGGAAGGTGCGTAATGACAATCGTTTAATAGCGGTACTAAACCGAAGGTAAAACTAAATCAAACGTGCCTATAGCTTCAACGATTGCATGTGCTCCATTACTCACGCAGCGGTATTGTCGTCCATAGGCAAGCTTCCTTGCTCCTCTAAGTCCTGCAGTGTATTACATATGTGAATACCACATCCAAAGATCATATACCGAAATTTATTTTATGAGGAAAAGCAAATAATTCTATCATCAAAGAGTACACAAATGCGGCCATCGTGCGATATTTTATACCTCTTATTGCAACTCATCAAGGTATAGTGGACAATTCCTCTTCCGATGTCCAACCTCGGTGCGGTGATGACAAGCCCGATCCTCTTCGATTCTCACGCTTTTGGGAGGGTACTTCTTGGGTTCTTCTTGATAAGTCATAACTTGTTTTCCTTATCAACTTTACCCTTACCTTTCCCTTTCTTGTTCGCTAGCGGCTTATTAGGCTTAGAAATTCTACCCTTCCGGATGGTCAAAACCGCAGTGTAGAGGCCTTCTTGGGCAAACCTTTTCGTAATCAATGAGCATTGCATGTACCTCATCGATTGTCTTCCCGTGCAATGCATATTATAATTCTTGAAACCATCAAATTCCTTGTTAAGGGATATGTTGATCGTGCCAATTTGTATGTCATTAGGGTAGACATAGTTAAGACGCCTAACCGGTCCATGTAACTAATCATTTCCGTGTGTGGGCGCTTCAGATTCCTTCTCCTTGCTTGCAACTATGAAGAGCATCAATCAAGCCATACTGACTCTGATCGCAACAAAGCTTTTCAAACAACCTTTGCAATTCTTCCAAGATGAGATTAGGGAAGTAATTCTCAAATTGCTTTTGCAAGCTTGAGTTCATACTCCGAGCATAATGCTGCGACCTCATTATACTTGTCATACTCAGTTGCCATGCGGCTCGTGCTTCATGAGCATCACCGCGAGTTCGGGAGGACAAGGCGTGAGTCAAATAATTGAGTCTTTTGAAACCCTCAAGACAATTACGAGTTGCGATACCAATCATTGAAATTGCGCTATCGGTCAATTTCTCTCGATCAAACATAGATTTGAGCGACGAGGCTAGTGCATAGAATTCACTTGAGCCATTTCTCTGAAATAAAAGTTCAAAAGTTAGTACTTTCGATAAGTAAACATTCAAGAAAATAAAATACCCTTTGGTCAATATTCATATTAACCATAGTATTTTCCTTGAATATTGGATCCTCATTATCATAGTTTCACCACATCGGTTGATCCGCTAGTGGTGAAAGTATAGAATAGGTAATCGTTGAAAATGATAACCGACAAACAAGTTTTCAATTCCAAAATTATGGGATTTACAATTTTGCCAAAACAATTAATGCAAAGCGTAAGCATGTTTTATCCCATCTTATGCCTTAAGTTATAGGTCTCACTAACTAACTTAATTAAGTTGTCTAATTTAGAAACCGCAAATCATAAAGCCGAGGTCTCACACAACAAAATAATTCACCTCGTTATTGTAATCTAGATCAAGGTCTCACATAACTAAATTACAACTTCAAGTGTTTCATATCATTAGATGGCATAAACTTAAATTTAAAGGGTACAATTTTGACGTGTAATCAAAACTTATGTATAAAGAAGCATGCATACAACTTTATAACATAAAATTTTCAAAAAACTTACATTAAGATTTTAATTGCTAAGATTGAATTCTACAAAGTTTTAATCGATCGTTGAGAAACTTACAACTTTGCACTAAGATGCTTCGTACATAGAATGGTTATACTAGGTAGCTCCAATCGAACTCACGAGCGAGAGGACCGGTGTAAGCGAGGCATAACCTTAGACATCCATTCGGTGAGATCATGCTCACTTCTTAAACAACCCCTTTATAGTTTGTTCTAGTGGGTGAGCCGTTCTAACCATTTAATACAGTCGCATCAATCGATTAAAAGTTCAAGAATAATTCTTAGATAACAAATCAATTTCGCCATTATTTAGTCCATTTAATTTTCTATTCATAAAAACCCTTTTGCTTACTAACATGTCAAACAATATATAAACAAAAAAGCATTTTAATAAAAATTAAACACACTCAAATAATATAAACATATAACTAAACAATTTTAACATATGTAAAAACAATTAGCCACATGCATAATTATTTCAATAAACTCTAATAAACAATTCTAGACGTAAATAAATGCATACATTAACTTGTGCTTTCATCTCGCGAGAAGATGAGCCACATACATCGACAAGTCGATTGCGTAAGCCAAAAATAATAGTATACCAATTAGCACGTAACGAATTTTATTAGTTATAATTGAGGTCTTCCCCAATTCAATAATTATTAAATAAATAAAACATGTGTGTATCACTTAACAAATAATCAATAAACAATAAACAATACTCCATGGCAAAACATGCATGTTCCACCATGGATTCCGCATAACAATTATCATCACCCAAGATACGCATATTACATGACACATAACAATTATTCATTAATTAACCACATAAAATAAGCATGCAATCCTAGGGTTTCTACAAGTTTTACAAAATTAAAACCTAATTAAATAAATTTAGGTAATCGACCCATAATAATAAAATTAGGGTTTCAATTCAAAACCCTAGAAACCATAAAAAACATGCATATAATCATAAAGATCCAATTTTATGTGTTTGGTAATTAATTACATCATATTAACGACTCGTGATGCCACCGTTGGAATTTAATACTCATAACAATTATATATAAATCAAATAACATCATCAAAGCATGCAATGAAGTAAATAGGAATAATATATGTAAATAATTAACCAAACAAGAAAACGCGTACCTTTTAGCAATTCAAGAATCAAACGTTGATTTAACAAGAACCAAAACCCAAAACCCTAATTTAGGGTTTACACAAATCGACCCAAACAAGAAATCGACCACCAAGGATTACAAGCTCAAGCGTGCTTGTTCTTCGTTCTTGTACACACGTACTAATAGCGATTTGATGTGGAAAAGCTAGTTCCTTGAATCACAAATAAACCAAACACTTGTATCTTTGGGTTAAGCAAAATCGAAAACCCTTGGGGTTTGGGAGTTTCGACCCGCCACACAAAGAGGGAGGGAGGAGAGGAGAAATTAGGTTATTGGTGATCCAAGATTAAGTTGTGAATGAATACAAGGGATTGTATTTATAGTTAACTTAACTTGGTGACCAAGTTTGTGTGGGATTGGGTTTGGAATACCCCAACCGATCGGCCTAGTCTCCCAAAAGGGATTCTAGAACCTTCCCGACTTCTAATTTCATTCTTAGTCCTTCTAGTTAATATTTAACGACCGTTAACCAAACCTCGTTAATTATTTAACTATCGTTATGTTTTATTTTGTGACTAATAATTAATAATAATAACGTTTTATTTATATTAATTATTTACATCAATTCTCATACGTAATATGTGCAATCCCAAAGTCTCGAGTTCGAATCCGAACATACTATTATTTAAATATCCATAAAACCTTTCAGTTTCCAATCATTGCATGTTTTTAAAAGTCAAAAAAAGGAAGTTTGTCAAACACTACAGCGCGTTATACTTAGCCCCGATTACAGTTAGTTTGATTTAATCTATAGTCTTTGTTGACTTTAATATGATAGGCTGATACAAAAAGTTGAAAACAAATGTATCCACAACAATCATCCAGATGATCACCTCTATTACTCCTCTCATTGCAATCTTCCTGCCATTATACTTGGCCCCAATTACAGGTATAACTTTACTAAACATCACGCTTTTGCTGCTTATTTATTTAATTTCTAGTTTTTTATGTTCATGTCATCTTTTGTTTAAAACTTGTTACCATTTTATGCTTTGCTCTTTGAACTGTTAACATTTATACTTACCTTCATTTCATTTAGATGAAACAATAAACATATCTTCAATCAAATATGTGAATTTCAAATTTCAAGCTATAAATCGCATGTGCTTGTAAAATTTTCAATAGCTGAAAAAAAAAAAAAAAAAAAAAAGTTCGTCGAAATTAAATAGAAATGACTCTCTAATGATAGGCAGTTTTTCCAAGGGTGTTATTTGTTTAATTTAAACATTAACATTTTTGAGACAATAATTCCCTTAGGTCTGGTTTATAATCTTAAATATAGGCACACACACACGTTATATTTTGGAAGCCGGTCTTTCTACCTTTAGATAAGCAGGGATGGACCTACATGGGTGCCGGGTGTGGCACGGGCTACACCCGATTTTAGATCACATAGTGCAAAAAAAATTTAAAAACTGTCGTTTTTTCTGGTATGTGCAATCCCCAAGTTTTTATTTGCTACTTTCATTTCTTACAATGTAACTCTATTTAGCCTAACGATTCTTTTGTTCAACACCCTCTTTAAAATCCTGAGTCCGTCCCTGTAGATAAGGGTATCTATGACTATGTATTCATCCTATCTTTCTCATATCCTCCTCTGGCGGGATTGGGTGTTGTGTAGCGCATAAACAAGGTCATCTCTAAGTTTACGGAGGCCTTGTGCAAATTTCAGTTTAATAACAAAAATGAGACCTAAAATAGAAAGTAATATAATTTTCTAAAAGATAAAATGAGAAATAATCGTTTTCAAAGTGCTTTGGCTACATTTTCAATGCAACTTCATAAATCAAATATATGTTGTCACTTTTATATATATATATATATATATATATATATATATATATATATATATATATATATATATATATATATAGGGAAGAGATCCCAGAAGAAAAAAACTAAAATAAGAAGAATAAGAATTTACAATACACATTTCAAATAGGAGGAGAAATTTAAGGGAGATCGTATATTTTAGAGTGATCCGAAATGAGTGGTTCTGGTTTCTTCTTATCATTCCTATTTTAATTTTATATATAGCATATAAAATATTTGAGACCCCTATAATTTGGAGGCCCTGTGCGATAGCACACCTCACACACCTCATATACGGCTTTGCGCATAAAAGAGTGGTACTTGTTGCACTTAACTAACATAGTTATGTTTGGCCATGTAGGACGGAACAGGTTCTAGTTCTTGCTTCTTATAGTATACTAATTGACAAAACAATGTCTTACGTGGATGATTTTAAGGACCTCAGAATTTCACTAAAGTGCATACAAGCGGCCACCAACAATTTTGGGGACAAGCCGATTGGACGCGGTGGGTTTGGAGATGTGTTCAAAGGAGAACTACTTCTCCAGAAGGGAGCGAGAATGGTCGCATTTAAGCGCTTGGATCGTAAATTTGGACAAGGGGATGTTGAGTTTTGGAAGGAGATTACACTCCTTTCTGAACTGAAACATAAAAATTTGGCCACACTCCTACACTTTTGCAACGAGGATGAAGAGAGAATACTTGTGTACGAGTATGCATCTCGTGGCAGCCTTGATAAGTGTCTAGGTGACGCTAGCCTAACATGGACCCAACGTCTCAACATATGTCTTGGGGCTGCAAGAGGAATTGCCTACCTTCATGATCCGAAGACGCAAAAAAGGGTTCTTCATCGTGACATCAAAAGTTCAAATATACTTTTGGATGATAATTGGACAGCTAAAGTGTCTGATTTTGGCTTATCAAAAATCTGTCCCGCCAACCAAGCACGATCATATGTTGTGTCTAATATTGCAGGTACACCAGGATACTGTGATCCAGTGTATTTTGAAACAGGAATCCTATCAAAAGAGTGTGACGTGTACTCTTTTGGAGTGGTGTTGTTCGAAGTAATTTGTGGGAGATTATGTTGTATATATGAAAAGGAAAAATTAATCATTTTAGTTCCAAACTGGAAAAATTGCTACGTTGAAAATAGACTAGATGATATTATTTTACCTGGTCTAAAGGAACAAGTTAATCAGGAATCGTTGTCGACCTTTGCTGCCATAGCAAATCGATGTTTAAATAGATATCCTAAAGAAAGACCACATATAGTCGAGATCGTTAAAGAACTTGAGGCAGCAATTCATCAACAAGTAAGTTTTTCTATCATATCAGATCTATTACAAATGTGGATCTATATCAACAAGTAAGTTTTGTTTTTACAGAACTCTTATCAACGTAAACCCGATCTAGCCAAGATGTCAGTGTCCTATAATCCCATTTATGACCGCCATGTAACCGAGGTTGGTGGGTATGGAAAGGCATACAGTGGAGAACTACTACTACCAGAAGGACGAAACAGAGGAGAACTACTAACAGAAGGACGAAACAGAGGAGAACTCCTACTACCAGAAGGACGAAACAGTGGAGAAATCCTACTACCAGAAGGACGAAACAGAGGAGAATTCCTACGACCAGAAGGACGAAACAGTGGAGAACTCCTACTAACAGAAGGACGAAACAGAGCACGACTCCGAGTATTGCTTGTATTTTTGTGTTATGGGTTTTCGGTTACGGTCTTTTTTATATTTACTTGGATTGTAATAACCTATTAAAGCATCACACTTGTCACAAAAATTAGTTCGACGTATCAAATTAAAAAAATACCCCTTTTGGCTATTTGACCCGACTATTTTGTCCTTTATAGGCATTATTAACCTTTGATGGCCGGGTTCTGCCACATACCCGGTTTCTTTGCCACATAGTCTTTCCACATCATTTTTTTTTTGTGCTTTTCTCTTTCCACCTAGGACAAATCCAGATACATAAAGACTACTTTATTTATTTCTTCCCCAAACCCAAATGTTCTTCCCCAAATCCAAACCTTAAGAACCCTAAAAATGGCGCACGACAATTGAGCTTAAATTAGTAACTCATACTTGTAATCCCTTTTATTTTACCTAAAACTACTTACGTAAATGGCGGCCTCGTCCTCCTCCTCCCGTTATAATCGAAGGAGATATTCCAAAGAAGAAATTGCTCGTATGACGCATTGTATTTGTAAGTTCCCAATCTATGAGCAGGTTTCATGGACTCCTGAGAATCTTGGAAGAAGATTCAAAGCTTGTCCCACCCGTGTAAGTTCTAATACACAAATCCATTTTGTTGAGTATTGTATAATGAGTGTATATTTACAAGTCTTTATGTTTTTCTAAAGAATAAAGACAAGAAATGTGAGGTATATGGATTCCTTGATGATGAGTTGCCATCGGAGTACTACAAAGACCTCATGTTCAATCTTCATATGGACAACAAGAAGCTTGAGTCCAACATTGACGCTTTAACACCGCAAGATGATTCCGAAAAGGTGGTTTCAAACAAGCGTCAAGATGACTTTCCAATGGAAGCTATTTACCAACAATTGAAGGAACTAAAGTTGAAGGCCAAAGTTTACGACATGTATTTGGTTGGTTGTGTTTGTTTCATGGTTGTTGTTTTCATCTTCGTTGTTGTTATTGTTCTTGTGTCCGTTAGGAATTAGCATCGACGTTGTGGTTCTGCACGTTCTTGACAAATATTGCCTTATTGTAATATTCTCATGGTCATGGTGAACAAAAGTTAAGTGGTTTTGTATGACTGACATTGGCCATATGCTATTAGTTAATTTTTCTTTCTTTGTTAATGTTAAATGTATTTCGCCATGAGGGTTGCTTCTTTGTTAATTACAGACTTTGGGCATATTGTATTAGTTATCTGTTTGTGGGCATGATGCTTGTATCTTTGTCACTGATATGTCATTGGTGTCCAGTTACTGCACCAAATGGTTATTTTACGACATTTACTTACCAAATGGCCTTTTTCGTGTGATAAAACAATGTCATGAAATCATCTGCCTGTGCAAGGATGTGCATAAATGGTGTTCTTTCATAACATAAGATAATGTATCTGCAACAGCAGCATACATTGTTACAACCAGAACACTTGCATGCAAAGTTCTTTACAATGCCCTTCAAGACACAAAATAGGGCTATGTAGTGGCATCAACATCAGCACTACATGAACTATCTTACACAAGTTTATAGTGGCAATAAGTGCAGCACTATATAAGTTTCAGTTGGTAATAAAAGTAGGCCCTTCAGTGAACAAAATAGGGCTAGCTAATTATACATACACATTCATTGTTTGTAGGATTTTGAAGGTTCTACTCTAGGACAATTTCATTGTCAACACTGAACTCAGTCCCCAGATGGTGTAGCTAATTTTTTACCCAAGATTCTTTGACTTGGCAACCTTGGTGGTAGCATTGCAGCTTTGCCTTTTTGTCGTGGTTGTTCCATTTGGTTTGCCTCAGCAGATCTTGTTTGTCTTTCAACAACCTTAGTCGTTCGTCCACCCTCCGAGCAAGCACCTTTAGCAATCGTTGATCCTCTTCAACCCCTACATCCTCCTGTCATTCTTCTTGTTTCCACTATCTCTGATTGAGCTAATCTCCTAGCTCTTGTCAAAACAGGTCTGGGCATTATACTAGGTCCTCCAACTTGAGATTCTTGTGTACCTATGAACATATACACATAAACTGTACTTCAGTCACGCAGAAGCAAATTACTATAAAGACGGTAAAATGTTTGTCAAATCAACACTACTAACTAAACAAACCCATTACAAAGTAATGTGAGGTCAAATGTACCTGGTATGTTAGCTTGATTACTAGTCGCTTTTCGATTCGCCAGCATACCCGAGTTCATATTTTGTTGTTCCTCAATCGTATCGTAACTTGCGATCGATGACCAACCAAGTTCCCATTCTTGCAACTCTCTACTGAATTAGTCTTCCACTCGGTTTTCCTCCTCTCATCTTCAAGTGACCCCTATTTGAACTTCCTCCTCTTTTGTTTCTTTGTTTTCCTAAATAAAAATGTCGGCCATCTCCTAACACCCCTCTAATGTTTGAAGCTCCCATTTCATACTCATTCAAGTCATTGTTAACAAACCTTGGAATGTCATGGTCATCTACTAACTCTGGTTCAACATTCTTTTCCTTAAATGGCCTACCATGTTTCCCTTTTTCCTTAGTAACTGGTGGTTTTGGTGGATTTGAGCATCCCTTTCTATTATGACCTGTTTCACCACAGTTCTGACAGGTCATAACGATTCCTGCTCGAGTAATCTTAGTTGTTGATTTTTTTCATGTGAAGCCCTAACCTCTTTCTCTTAGGCCTACCAGGCATAGTCTTAGGAATGGGGCCTAAAATCCTTGAAAGATTACTAACATCGGGCCAAAAGTCTATGCCACCAACTGGTTTCATATACTGACTATAGGTACACATGTATCTTTCCTTCCTAAAACAATCAGGTACATACTCCTCTACCATCCTACGGAGTTTAAATATACATGCTATAGCGTGGCAGCATGGCAAACCTGATAGCTGCCACATTCTGCAAGAGCATGTTTGATTTGGCTCATCAACCTTGAATGCTTCATATCCTTTCCTCACTTCAAAGATGTTACCTCCACAAGAGACTACATGCCAGAACCTGTCAACATTACGACAATTACAAAATGTTATTGACGGCAAGTATAGTCTCAAATTAGAGCCAAATATCAGCATTCCTTTATAGGTATTATTAAAGAATTTATTTACCTTTGTTGATCTTTTGAGTGTTCAAGTATACTTTGAATGTTGGGGCAAATATCACCATTCCATTTATCCATTAGCAGCCGCATAGTATGCATCCTCTCCATAACAATTACTCTCATGGACTCCAACATAGTTATAATCGGTTTGTGTCTTATGCTTACCAAAACAGCATTGAAGCACTCGCTAAACCCATTCTCCACAGCCTCACAGCATACACCTTCTTTGAAAAAAGCCCGTGACCATGTCTTCGGCTCTTTTTTCATCAAGTAATCATGGGCTCTTGGATTAGCTCTTTTTATCTTATCCATCACCTTGTTGTGTAAAGCTGTGTACGATGCTTTTGACGCTGCCCAAAATAGTTGTCGATACTCAACACCAGGAAACTTTTTTCGAAACCCTTCGTAAATATGGCGGGCACATTGTCGATGCTCTGCAAGTGGCATGACCTCCTTCACCGCTTCAATTAGCCCCTGATCCAATTATAAGTAAACATTGATAACTATGCAAGGCATCAAATAACAAAAGATGAAACTGAATGACTAAAACTAGCACGCACCTTATGTTGGTCAGACATCAGTGTTAACCCTTGACCAAGTGGAATATCCAAGTCGTCACCCAACAGTTGTAAAAACCAGCTCCAGTTATCTTTATTTTCTACTGTTACCACAGCCCAAGCAACGGGGAATATGTGGTTATTACCGTCCCTACCCACCGCAGTTAGAATCTCCCATGTGTTTGGTTTCTTTAAAAAACAACCATCTAACGCCAAAATCCTTCTACATCCTATTTTCAACCCTTCTTTCAACCCACTAAAACACACATAAAACCGGTCAAAGTATGTCTTTTCATCAGGATTTACTGTCACTCCTACCTTAATCATACTACCTACATTTGAGTCCACCAAAGCCTTAGCATATGATCTTAGTAAACCATAATGATCCTGGATAGTTGCGTCCCTCTCATTAAGAGCATATGTCCTAGCATTACTGTTGGAATCACTCCTAAACCATAATCAAGTGTTAGTAATTAATATGTAATAGTTAGCTTTATTATGGCCTTTATGTTTGTAATTAGTCTTAGGCTTGTGTAGAAGGCCCATGAGCCTAGGCCTTAGTCCATTAAGGAAAGGATGGAAACTAGGAGTGTTGCCCTAGCTTTCCTCCAATAAATACCTTATGTAAACCTTCATTTGAAGGTTGGTTGTTCAAGTTATTTTCTCTCATTACACTCCTACGCCTAAACCGTATTATTACCTTGTGTGTGTGTGTTTTACTTGTTCAATCGCCTTATCTCTTTCTATATTACTTGTGTTTGTAAAACTAGTGACCTAACAGTGGTATCAATCGCCTAATAGTTGAGTGAACGTATTGTTTGAAGTGAGTTTTGGTCTCACGCATAACTTGCGTATCCCTACTTTTGGCTTGATCAAAAACGTATTTTTTACACTTTTTAATCCAAGATTCTTGTCCTTTCAACGTTATAAGGTGTTGAACTTACTGTTTTTGTCAAAAAGTTTGGAACTTTATGTATGGATCATTGCTTTTCTACTTGTTTTTGAACGAGGGTTAAATCCTACGCATAACTGTTTTAAGAGCTTTGGATCATCAAGTTTCACACTTTTGCGTCTTTTGGTGTTATTGAAGCTCTTTTATCACACAAAAACTGGTTTAGAAACATCATTGGGCAAAATCAAAATTACGAGTAATCCTACGCGTAGCAAAACCCTAAAACTACGCGTAAGTCTTTCCTTGGTTTGATCTTCATTTTCGTGGTTTACTCCGTGTTTTCTTACTTGGATAAGTCTGAAAATACGTCGACTTTGGATATCTTTTGCACTGTGAAGTGTAAAAGATCACTTGGGATAAAACCCTAAAATTACGCATAAGCATAAGCTTACGCGTAGAAATCCTACGCATAAGATTTTTCTTACGCCTAAGCCTAGTCTTACGCATAAGATAATCCTCGCCTAACTTTCTCGCCTAACTTTTGTCTCGCATAACTTTAGAGTATTTTCCATACTTACGCGTAAGCTAAAACTACAGCGTAACTCCTTATTGTTATGCGTAACTTTGGTGTTTTACGCATAAGTGCTACTTGGCTATTGTGATTTCTCGCCTAAGGATACTTCTTCATCAAAGGTTCATTCGACTACAAAGATCCATTTTACCAACACAAGTTTTCAACATGTCTCAACCACCATACTCTAACTATTTCCTTACACTTATCCTCAACGACAACAACAACTAAGTCCACAACATCAACAATGGAATCAACAACAAGCAATTTATCAACAACAATTTAATCAACAACATACTCCACAACTTGGTGCAATTCCCCACCACAAATGGTTCAAACACCGCCAAGTCTTCAAGTTCAACCCTACACAAATGATTTCAATCAACATCCATCAAGGACCACTATGAAGGAACCCACTTGGTTTGCAAAGATGTGTGAAGCTTTAAGCGACCAACAATCAATTCATGAGGTGGATCACTTGATAGACCTCCAATGCTCACTCCGAGAAACTACGATCAATGGGTGATAAGGTTCTTTAGGTTTTGTGATCGAAGAAGCCACATGGAAAGTTCTTAAAGAAGGTTATCTTGGAAGGTCCATTTGAGATGCCTCTTGTCATTGTGCCGGAGATCCTAATGCCATTCCACCAAGAGATGAACAAACAAACATTGCTCTTTGTTACATATTTAAATCAAATGAACTTCTACACTATGAAGGCGATGAGCTTGCAATGCAATATATCCTTTTAGGATTACCTAACCCAATTCTTGAAGTGTTGATGCTCAAAAGACGCAAAAGAAATGTGGGACCATATTCATCTTCTTATGGAAGGATCATACTCAATCGGGAGGATTTGGAATCCAAAATTTACTTGGCTTATGAACACTTCATGATTGAACACGGAGAGACACTAGAGTCTTATCATCATCGATTTTCGAGACATCATCAATGATTTGGATAAACACAACATCATCATGCCAAGAATTGCGGTGAATACTAAGTTCCTGAGTAGTCTTGGTCCTGAATGGGAGAAGTATGTCATTTTTCTCCGTCAAGCGAAGAATATGCATCATTCTACATATGGATTGTTGTACGATTACTTGAAGCCTCATGAGAAGGAAGTTGATCGGGAAAGGATTCTCCGTGCTCAAATTGCTCCACCTACACATCCGGAAAATCAACAACTTGCCTTATATGCTCAACAAAGTTATCCTCCTCAACAAGCAACTCAACCAACCGCCTCAGTAACACCAAACGATCAATCACAACAACCTCAACAAAATCAATTGGTTCCTTACAACAACAACAATGATCAAGCACTTCATAGTCAAACTAATGAGGAATCCGATCCGTTCGAAGCCTTGCAATGCGGTTTGTTATGATTGCTAATGCTTTTAGCCGTTATACCAACAAATCCAACAATCGTATTCGTTCCTCATCCAATACACGAAATCGGTGTTGTGAACAATGGACGAGTTGAAGTTCGAATCGTGGTTATGGTCGTCAAATGGGAGGTGGTCAAGGGTTTAATGCTATGGGTAGGAATAACCACGAGCTCAAGTGGTGGAACAAGGAAATGCTCGAATGGGTTGAATGGTCTTGATGCTACAATTGCAATGAGAAGGACACTGGCTAATGCATGCCCAAAGCCAAGGACTAGGGTCGGTGCTTATTTCAAAGAGGCTCTTCTTTTGGCTCTTAAGGATGAAGTGGTGGATCTCTCACAAACAAAGAACGAGCTTTATGGCGGATCATGAGACTCGAGATGATGATATGGAGGACTTGCGGGCCAATGCATTTGTTATGTTGATGGCTAATATGCATGAGTTACACATGAGTGAAACATGCCCGATGTATGACATTGATGGCTTGTCTCGGTACCGAACAAACCATCATCATATCTCGAACTAATATCTCCGCCAATATCTGAATCCGGCATGCATCGATCGGTTTCAAAATGAGTCATCTACATCTCATTCGACGATTTTCAAGTTAACCCTATAGTTACATTTGACGATCAAGATGACCTTATGGTTTCCTTTGATAATCAAATTGACTCGTGGTTGTACTTGAGGATCTAAATAATGATCATGTTGTGACTCACGTTGAACAAGCGAGCTGTTGCCTCATCCAGATTTTGCTCGTTTAATTCAAGACCATCAAATCAAAATGGAGGAATGTTATGCATTAAATAAGGACTTAAAAGCAAAAATGCCTTTGTTAACCAAGGATTTTGAATGCTTACAAATGCAACTCAACTTTTTCAAAACTCAAGAAAACCATGAAAAAGGTTTTGAAGCCACTTTTGCTAAATCTCATCAAAGCGAAAAATATTTAGAGACAGATCGTGATCTAGCCGCTTGAAGAATGCTTTGTTATGCGAAATAGAACAAGCTGAAACATGAACATAAAAAGCAAATTAACGCTCTCACCTTGGAAAATCAAAAAGCTAAGGCTGAGTTGTTAACTTGTCAAAAGCAGTTCTCCATACAAAAAGCATTCAACGAATCGGGTAGATGACCTTCTTGAAGAAATTATCGACTTGCAAAACAAAATCAAAGAGTTTAAAATTGTTGTTTACAAACATGGTGAATCGATATGACTATTGAAAAGTTTACGTTAAAACCCAATCCGAAAGGATATGGACCAAATCTAGCGATTACAAACCAAAGCTTTCACTAAAACATTCAAACCAAATCACGAAGTTTCCGTGCGAGAATATAAAATTAATGATCTTGTTATGAGTGTTGTTGAATATCATCGTCAAGAGGAATTAGATGCGAAAGGCGAGTCGATCAAAATTAAAAGCATTGTTTACAACAAACCTTTTAATTATTCAAAACCGGTCACTTTCGTCACACCAACGGATTCTTCTAACACACCAAGGGTTATCATCAAAACACACGAGTCTTCTAATGTTAATCCCCAACAGGATTATGCACAAACTTATGGTCCTTTACCTTCCATCGATGAAGTAAACTCAAAACACGAAAATCGAAAAATTCTTAGATATTTTGACATTTTCATGGTGACCTCAAAATTTTACAACATGAGATAGAATATCGTTACGAAATCAAAATTGATCATTTTCAATCGCCTCTGCGCGAGAACAAAGAGACATTTTTCGGAAAAATCTTTTACCTAACGTTAAAAATTTGAAAAGTTGTGCATTAGCTTGGGAAAAGGATTTTCATAAGGAACTTGGAGTGATGAAGGTCGTTTTCGAGAAAACCGAAACATCTATTTCTAATACTAAGCGTAAAAAGAAACTATTGAGAAAAGATGTTGATCGACTCTTGGAAGATGTTATCGTCTTGATATCCATAATGTTGTGTTATTCTATTCTTTGCCACATGCATCGATTATATCTCTGCGATAATGTTGACTCTGTGGTAGCTGTTGAGAATCTTGATAATGTGCTTCAAATCGAGTCTTTAAAAGCGAAAATAAACAATTACTTAACGAACTTTACAATGCAAAGCGTCGTCTTCATTGGTGTGAAAAGATATTCACAATCATCAACTTAGTTTTCAAAAGAAAATCGCTCGATTGAGTGCAAAATCTTCGATCCTAAAATTGAGCAACTGGATGATCAAAGCGTGTCTTTGAAAAGTCAAATCTCAAAATATGAACAAGAACTTGTAAAAGTTAAGCAGAATATGGTGTCATATTTGATTTACTCAATAAGACTCGTCATGAAGCATCAAACGAACTTGATCACTATCTTGCTCACACTAGAAAGTCATGAATTTTCTTTGGTAATATTCGGTTTGAAAATCAAGATTTGATTCACACTATCTCTAAGCTAAGAGAAATGTTAGGAAAGTATGAACAACTTCCGCCAACCATCATTAAGAGATTAGCACCGGTAACACTTAGTAATCGAGAACCTAGAATCTCTACTGCCAAATCACAAGTTGCTAACGTGCTTCATTCTCTTGAAAGCAGAATAGTTGCGTCTTTTCCAAGCGTCCGCACTTCACGACCTAGGAGCACTCAATCGAAGAATAGGAAGTTGCGACCTAAGAAAAGATCAATAAGGAATGCTAAAGTAGAAGAACACCCTAGGACTATGAATAAGACTCACGTTGCTTCCACTATAGATGTTGCGTCGGCAAATGTAATAGAAATAGTGATGTAACGAATGCTAAACCTTTAAGCACTTTTGATATTCGATCGATGCACCTTGTGTTATTTGTCGTAAAAGTATGAATTATGATTGTCATGACAAATGTGTTGCTAAAGCTATAATCTCTCGTTTACGGAATCCTAAGAATCGGAATACCTCTAGGCCCACTAATCATTCTAAGTCCGTGCTTGGTAGACCGCCTTCTTTAGATTCTAAGGCAAACATTCTTTGTCATTTGTAGCTCAGTTTCACCTCCTAAGAATGTAGTACCACCTAGTGCATTCACTAAGACTAAAGCAAAGAGTAGTTATAGATGGCGAAATGGATATATAACACACTAGGATTTAAATGGATGCCTAAAGTCATTAATGTGTGCATGTCTCATATACACCTTGGAACCCTCTAACATTTCGGGTTCCACATCTACTTCTATTCCATCCGTGTCGTGCATGTGTAATGCAGGTGATACAGATCATTCTCTGGATTGTTGATAGCGGATGTTCCCGACACATGACGAGCAACCTTAAGCTGTTATCAAACTTTATTGCAAAGTTCATTGGCATTTGTCGGGTTCGGGAATGATCACTTCAGCGACTATCATGGGCTACGGAGATTATGTCAATGGGAACATCGAAATCGGCGGGGTTTACTATGTGGAAGGCCTCGGTCATAATCTGTTCTCGATGGGTCGGTTTGTGATGGAGATTTGGAGGTTGCTTTCGGGAGAAAACTTGTTTCATTCGTGATCTACAAGGAAATGACCTTATGTCCGGCTCGCGTAATTCTAGTCTCTACACTATTTCTATGCAAGACATGGTCGCTTCATCTCCCATCCTTACTTTCAAAGGCAACATCAACAAAATCACGGCTATGGCACCGTCGTCTCTCACATCTAAACTTTCAAACCATCACCAACCTTGCTCGACACAAACTAGTTGAAGGTCTCCCATGATTCGGTATTCAAAAGATCACCTATGTTCGACTTGAACAAGGAAAAGCACTCGTGCTCACTTTCCTTCAAAGGTGGAACACAACTCTCGACATGTGCTTCATCTTCTTCACATGGATTTGTGTGGCCCGATCGCGTGCAAGCGATCAATGGCAAACGCTACATCTTAGTAATTGTTGATGACTACTCACGATGGACTTGGGTCTACTTTCTTGAAGCAAAGACCAAGCTCCACAAATGATCATCACCTTTCTCACGAAAATCTGAGTTCGACTCCACAACACCGTCGGGCTAATCGAGCAGACAAAGGCCCGAATTTGTTAACCAAACCCTTCGTGAATTCTATGAGAAAGTGGAATTCACATCAAACATCTATTGCACGTACACCGAACAAAGCGGAGTTGTTGAAAGACGAAACCGAGCGTTAGTGGAAGCTGCAAGAACAATGTTAATCAATGCTAAACTTCCAGGATTACTTATGGGCGTGTCGTATCTGCATGCTATACTCAAAACAGTTCTATGATCACAAAACGCATACAACAAAACACCTTCGAGCTTGTCCACAACCATAAACCGAATCTCAAACACTTTCATGTATTTGGATCCCTTTGCTATCCGAATAATGATCGTGATGATTTTGGAAAGCTCAAAGCCAAAGTCGACATTGAGTCTTTATTGGATATTGTGAGAATTCTAAAGGTTACGGATCCGGAATCGTCGTACAAAACAGTGATGGAAGCGATTCATGCTCATTTGATGAACTCACGGAAATGGCTTACGAGTATAACGACTTAGAACCCGGACACAACCGTTTAAACTTCCTCAACCCCATCATCAATTGAACAAAGCCCCACTCACTCGTCAACAAATGGAAAGGTTATTTGCTCCTCTGTTCGGTGATGATATTGATGAGCGTGCTCGGTGTATCCATTGTTTCCATTGCTCAACTTTGATAATACTCTTATACGATACACCGCTACAACAACTCTTGTTGAAGATGCACCTACACCGATTGACTCCACCACAATAGTTGAACAAACCGCTTCCAACAATGATGAACCGGTGATGATATTACGAATGAAGTACCCCACTGCAGATTTTGATCCAAATGCGTTCTTCAACCCGTTTGCTAATGAGGCTGCTTGCACGGATGTCGCGGAATCTTCAACAAACCATTTGAATCCTCGAATCGCACAATGTATACCAACATCAACCTCTACACATCGATGGACAAAAGACCATCCTCGGCTAATATTATTGGCAACCCGAATCAACCGGTCGTTACGAGACAACGTCTTCACACGGATGGTGAACATTGCATTTATGCACTCACCGTCTGCCAATCGAGCCTAAAAACATTAAAGGCGCAATGACAAAAGATAAGCGGATTGAATCCATGCAAGAAGAACTCAACCAATTCAAGCGTCTTGAAGTATGGGAATCGGTTGAAAGACCAACGGGGTCTCGTCATTGGTCTCAAATGGATTTGGAAAAACAAATTGGATCTTTGAAGGGCGTAATCCGAAACAAGTCACGTCTAGTTGCTAAGGGTTATCGTCGGGAAGAGGTAATAGACTTTGAAGAATCTTTTGCTCCGGTTGCTCGTCTTGAGGTTTGTTCGGATGTTTCTCGCGTTCGCGGCTCATATGAACATGACGGTCTTTCGGATGGATGTCAAAGCTGCGTTTCTCAACGGACAACCGAAAAAACGGTTTATGTCGACCAACCCGAAGGATTCGTTGATCAAGAGTTCCCGAACCATGTCTACAAACCGAACAAAGCTCTTTATGGTCTCAAACAAGCCCCTCGGGCATGGTACGATAAGCTATCATCTTTCCTCATTGCTAATAATTTCACCAAAGGATCGGTTGACCCAACTCTTTTATACAATATCACGGGCACATATCTTAATTGTTCAAATTTACGTGGATGACATCATTTTGGGTCTACACATAAAAGTTTTCAATCGCTTTTGCAAAACTAATGAAGAAAAATTTTGAAATGTCCATGATGGGTGAACTTACATTCTTTCTAGGATTACAAGTTCATCAATCACCCGTGGTATTTTCTTGAGTCGATCCAAATATGCCCTTGAATTGTTAAACAAATTTGGAATGAAAACACATGATACTTATGCCACACCAATGACTCATACCAAGAAGCTAGACGATTTACATGGGAAATTAGTTGACCCTACCAAATACCAAGTATTATTGGGTCTCTCATGTATCTAACGACTAGCGAGACACGATATTGTCTTTGCCGTTTATCTATGCTCCGTTATCGATCGCGACCAACTGAAACCCACCTCTCGAGGCTAAAAGAATCCTCCGATACATCAAGGAACCATTAACTTGGGATCCGGTATCCGAAGGATTCGGTTTTGAACTAATCGCTTTTTCGGACGTTGACCACGCAGGATGCTTAGACTCAAGGAAAAGTACTTGAGAGCTCTACAATTTCTTGGTGATAAACGGTGTCTTGGCAATCAAAGAAGCGAGGATTGTACATCATTGTCATCAACCGAAGCGAGAATATGTAGCCATGTCCGCGTGTTGTGCTCAAGTCATATGGATGAGAACACAACTCAAAGACTATGGCTACGTGTTTGAGAGAATCCGATGTCTTTGCGACAATCGGTGCCATTGCGATCTCGTGCAACTCGATTCGACACTCAAAATCAAAGCACATCGATCTTCGCTATCATTTCATCAAGGACCACGTGGAGCAGTGCCGTTGAATTATACTTTGTGGTGCGAATACCAATTGGCGGATCTTCTCACCAAAGCCTTGCCTCCCGCTAGGTTTAATGAGTTGGTCCACGGATTGGTATGAGGTGTTTGACTCAAGAGGAATTGGATGACCTCTTAAAAGCAGTCTTAAAAACACATCAAACACCAAAACATCTTTTGTAAATAAATTTTCAAAACAAAATACAAAAATATAAAATCTTATAAAACAACAAAAATATTCTTCTAATCTACTTTTCTTTCAACATGGCAAGTACATTTCTTCCATCAACACTATAATCTTTCAAAATTCATATTTTTCCGATCAAGTGTTGAGGGGAGAATAGTAAGATTTAAACTGTTTCAAAACATCGTGTACTTGCATGTTATCATATCTCGGTTGTTTTTCTTATCAATGGTGGTAAATTTTCGGTTTAATGACACTCCTCGGACTAAAATTAATAACCTTTCATCATTTTCTTAAGTCGAGGGGAGTGTCGTCAAGTCTCTTTCTTAAAATCTTTGTTTGGTAACCAAAATGGAAGTTAAAAGGCTTTGTTTGAAAAAGGAAAAGGTGGGGGGACCAAAACTGTTAAAATGTTAAAGATATTTTAATAAAACACCTCTCCACCTAACATTACCCTCACATTTATTACTTCTAACCTAAAAGATCCTACGCCTAATATTCATTCAAGAAATCGTGTTTCGATCATCAATCTGTAAGTGGTTTTGTGTTCTTAACGTAATTTTAAACAATGGTTTTGAATTTCATACGAATCAACGGTTAAAACTTAAGATTCAATGAATTTTGTGTTTTACTGCGTAAGGGTTAGAACATATAATCATTTGTTGTGTGTTTTTGGTTAAAAGGATTGTGTCAAAATGCTTTAAAAACATCAATGATATCTTTTCTATGCTCAAAATACACCCGAAACACGAATTAATGGATTTTGATAATTAGGGTTTATGAGTCGATTTGGGTGTTTTCAAATGTGAAGGGTTTTGGTCAAAAGATTGTTGTGTGATACTCATATCATGTTGAATTAAAGGTTTCGGGCTCTATAACCACCCAGAAACTCTAAATGATTAAAAATTTGGAATTAGGGTTTAAAGTTCATAAGTTTGGGTATTTTTGATTCTCCACGATTTAGATGTTATAACTTGGTCATTACACTCTCACAACATCTTAGACTTACGAAATACTTTGGTGCATATCCTATGGCTAGATTTCATACGCGTAAATTAAAACTAGGGTTTTAGGTTACTCGTAAGGTTTTCTCGCTAACAGTTTAAATGAGTGATTATGTTTAAATCGTAATTGAATGAATGTTGAGTGTCAAAATTGATGTTATGATGTTTTATTTCGGGCTTGCTACGCATAAAATTCGAGAATCAAGGTTGATTGTTACTCTACGCATAAGGATTACCTTCGCGTAGGAAGTTATCGTAAGAGAAATCCTCGGCGTAACTACTACGCATAAGGTTCTACAATGGGACTACGCGTATCACTGTGAAGGATATGCGTGTGATGACCTCTACGCATAAGGTCTACTCTTACGAGTAAGCCTTACGCGTAAGGTTCTTATCGCCTCTGGCGTAAGCTCTCACGCATAAGGTCCCCTTTTTCCTCACGTAACATTTCTTACGTAAGATTAGGATCCTACGCGTAAGCTTTCGTCTCTGGCGTATATATATTTCTGTTACGCTTAACTTTGCCAAAACTACGCCTAAGCCTTGATTGACCTTCATTATGAATTGTTACGTGTACAAACTTGTAAATAAACTAATCATATCGTCACGAATCCAATAATGTCACTAATAAACTTAATCATTTGATATGTTGTGAACAATAAGTGATAACATAAACTTTAAAACTTAAAGTTAACTAACTCACGAAACATTTCACGACGTCATTGGACTATTGGACAAACAAGTGACTTAGGACTCGTAACAATCATTATCACTGTACATTCAATAACTAGACAATAAGACCTTACATTGACTAACATTATGTCTTCGATATGTTGGTTCTTTTGGCTAATGTTATTTCGAGATCACGACATGGTCGCTCAAATGAATGTGGATGCACACGAGATTCTCACTATTGCGATATCTTCCCAATGGGTATCCTAGAAAGATTGGAAAGAACAACCTTAGGGTTGACTTTGAAACCCTCACACTGCTCGAATCTTCTTGTCTCATTCTTGTGGATATTCTAAGGAATCATCCCTACCGAACATGCTCTCACACTCTGCTCTCTGTCGAAAATCTACATTCGGCAATTCGGAATTCTATGCGAGAGGATCACGGTCAAAGTGCGGTGGCGGTGACACTTAATCACAAACAAGTCACCATCACTCATGCGGACTTACGTCTTTGTTCTTCTCATTCACGAAATCGAGCCAAGCGACTTCTTTGCTACACCTCTTGAAGAGCAGTTCGCAATTTCTTCTTGACATTGGCTATGATGAAGCTTGAGGATTGTTTCTAAGCATTCTCACGTGGAGCTTAAGAACATTCCTCAACCGTGGAGAACCCTCTACATCATCATTACCAAGTCATTTACGGTCGTGGCGGTGGTTATGAGCATCCAAAGCTCATGGAACTACAAATCTTACGGTCTCGATCAATAAGAAGGACATCGAAATCGAAGCAGCGATATGGGAGGACATGATGCTATTTCACAAGAAGCTTAGCTCAAAGATTCCCTATGTCGGATACACAAAGCTTTTGATCCGAGAGCACTTGGACTTAATCACGATATCCCCATGAGGCTCAATGACCCGACAATCACGACTTGTTGTCCGAACCTATCCTTTCTATCGAAATCAAGGAATCGACAACTAAGAAGCGGTGTCGTCTTGCTGATCACCTTCTATCTAAAGAAATCAAGAAGCTTGAAGCGTACAAAAGGTATCTAGTAGCGATAAAAGAAGGTAAAGTCGGCCATCTTGATGAAAAACCTTGAGGAACTCCTACTCGGAGAACCGAAGAGAGAAGTCTTTGGAAGTGCGATGAAGTTCGAAAGTTATAGGAAGCTTCCCAAAGGAATCCTCCTCGTAAAAGGATTGTTCCGTAAAGGAAGTGAACCTATTCCCACACCGAACATAAAGAAAGCTTTTGGACGAAAGCTCGAATGTCTTGACACGAGATGAAGAGATTACCTACTCAAAGCGCAAGGATGACAATCCTTGATGCCAAAACCTCAAGTCCTCAAGGCGATAAAGGAAAGGAAGACTCCTGCACTTGTGCCCTATGATGAGAGCTCGAAGAAGAAGAAGAGCTCTTGGATCAATCCTACAGGAAGAAGTTTAAAATCGTCGGACACCTTCAAAAAGTGAAGAATTTGCAAAAGACCAAATGGGTGGCCGGAGGATCAAGTGGTCTTGCCTCTTCACCGAGATCTGATGCGGTTAATCGACCCGATAAGGGATGCGGTGCCACCACTCTTGTGCAACAACAAAAGCTTGTGGAGGATACTATCGAATATGAGTTTGAGAAACACAGGCGAGAAGTCGAGAAAGATAAAGATGTTGATTATGACAAGTCGCTTACGGAAAGTCCTACACGCTCACGAAGGAAACTTACGAACCACCCAAGGACCCCAAGTCTCCTCATGTCTCTTCCTCATCGACTCTTCATCTCACTCTTCACCACCACCATCAAAGAAATCAACCAAATCAACATCCAAATCGTGAAGAAACCACCTCGATCTTGGATTTCTCGGACACATGAAAGAATTGTGAAAGTTGTCAAACAAGTCGAGAAAAGGACATGCTATCTGAAAACCGAACTTTCTCAATCGACAAATACAATATCTACATGAGAGAATGACAAGATGCAAGAAGAAAGGAAGTTTATCCGAGTTCATGAAAAGTCATCGTCAAGAGGCGAGCGAAATGATCGAAGGTTACACTAACAAGTACCTTCGGATATCGTTCCTAAAGTCACAAAGGAGATGTTTACGGACAACTATATCCGAATCTTATGCGAGATAGCCAAGCAAACTATAAGATCCACACCTTTAACCGTCACAATCAATCCATCGATCCTGTAGTTTTCTCGGATAATGAATTGGTGGCCAAGCTTGTCACACAAATGTCTACGATGCGGGACATTTACTTACGAGGAAGGAAAGTGTTTCAAGCATTGTTGGACTACCAACTCAAAGAAGCATGTAGATTCGAGCGAAAAAGTCTAAGCGTCCTAGAGGCGATGAAGACAAGGATCGGGATAAGCATGATAAAGCTAAGCGTCGGAAGAAGTCCGGTGAATCATCTTCTATGTTACCTCCTCTCCAACGGACTCCTACTCAACAAAGGTCTCCTCCTCGTTCTTCTACGGATAAACCTCGGGGCGATTCCGAGTTACCACCCCGACTCGAAAACCGGTGATCACTTTGAGTATACGGGTGGTGACGATGAAGAGGTCCTTGAGCCCTACAACAACCCACCTCTCCCAAACAAGTTAAGAAACCGGAATCCTCATCTAGGCCTTGAAAAAAGAAGAAGAAGGCGCCTCGGTTGACGTCGTATCTTGGCTAGATGACGATAAAAGCGAAGAATTTGAATGGTTCTCTACTCTTGTTAACAACACTCCTACCAAGAAGGTCGAGTTTGGTGAGCGGTAACACATTGGAGCATACAAAACTTTTGCAAGAAAAGTTCCATGTGAAGAAGATGACGAAATCCGAGTTGAGGCGAATCAAGAATGAAGCTTTTCAAGCTGTGGAAAGATAGCTCGAAAAGTGCCATCGAGGTCGAATATCACCTTGAAAACATTGCTCGAGCTATGTCTAACAACATGGATTGGCTCAACCCGAAGCAAACATCGACTTCACCAAGCGGGACAACCCTCCATACTACACCGTGGTCAAAACCTCTACCAACAATTGGCCAACCGGATGAACCTAGGATTCCATTCGGATATTTCTTCAACAAAGACACGGAATTTCTTCTACATGGTGGCGATGGTTCAAGGAAATCGCTACATCGTTGACACTTCCATTCCCAACTATATACTCGAGCGCATAGCCATCGAGGCGTGCCAATCACTTGTTCTCGACAAAGTGGAAGCATACGACCGAGATGCAATGTCGGGATTCATCATTGGCGGAGCGAAGAATCTACTACTGAGTGTCGGTTCAAAGTCTCAACATGCGGTGTTCGATACTAAGGATATCGTTGCCATCAAACATGTTGTTCTATCATCTAAGTGGGACTACACCTTCCTAAAGAATATCGTGGTCAAGCGACAAGATGAAAGGGATTATGCATTCTCTGAAGTCGACTTTGAGAATTTGTCTATCAACGACATCGAAGACATGTACCTTGCCAAAGTACAAGGTCGCATGAGACAATTTTCAATCAAAGTACAACGTGAATTCATCAAGTCATTGCTCATCTTCATCGACGCATAGTCATCAAGGAGCGTGTAGAAGATCTTGATTTGCGGTTGAATCTTATCGGACCGTGTCAACTTCACACCACCTCGGCTAGATCTTCCGACCTCAACCAACTCTCACAATATACACTCATCAACAAACCTTTCGGCGTCGTTTACGCGATGAACTTCAAAGAAATTGCTTAATGGCGTGTAGTGAACTTCACAAGTTTGGGGATCACACTTTGAAGATGGTTAGGGACGGATTGGCATATAGGTTGAAGGACATACGTCACAAGATTGGGTCTCCTAGCGATGGAATTCTCGGGATCGAAGGGATGTGAGGAGAATCATCAAGATGATTGATGAAAGGTTGTTTGAAGGATCGATTCGAGCGTTGGAAAGCTTTGTTGGTGGTCGACCAGGATTAACATCACCGGCTATCAGCATACTGCTCGCACTCTGGCGACATCACCTTGGACTTCTGGTACCCCTTGAATTGTTTCCTTCATTATTACATTTGGATGTGTGATTATATATGTCTATGGCTTGTGCACACATAACGATGTACAACCCGTTCTTGTCAAGAAAGGACCACGTAGTGCGTTTGATGCCACAATCCTTATAAAAGGAGCGAAAGCTTCTTACTTTTGAGAAAAACCTATCAAACCTTTCATTTTCAAGGTTTTGCTCAAAGAACAAGTACTTCCCATATGATTTTCAAAACCTCAACCGTTTATATCACTAGTTGAGGGGAGTACTTGAGTTAAAACTTTGTTCACAAATTGTTCATAGTGGTCATCTTCCCGCAACACTCGAAATGGTCATATTTATTCTCAACTTTTCAAAATAACATTCTATATGCCATTTTTGAGGGAGAAAATTATGTGATAAGAAATATGTTGTGCAAATGCAAATGAATCTTTGTGTAATAGACTTAACCAACGAATTGCGGTACTAAACTATTAGTAACTCGAAAAGACTTGTCTGGACGGGTAATAATTTCAAGCTAGTTCGCTAGTAATGTAAACGTGTCTCATGAAGGACTTGTCCGAGTAGAATGTACCATTCGAGAAACTCTTGGTAGACATGAACTCGACGGGTATGACAACCTTTCGAGGATTGTCTACACCTTCAAGGTAGTTATTAGAGCTAGTTGTCACCTAAAAGGCATCAATGTAACTCTTTAACTATGCAACGTAATCGTGTCTCACGGAGATTGTCTATCTTGAGTGGATCAATTCAAAAGTCGCGCTCTTTCCTCACTTGTGCAATTAACCGTTAAAACTCTTAAGCACATGTGGAGGGGAGTATTTATGCAAAATCTTATCTCTCATAGTGGTTCAAACATGTTTTCATTTACAAACCCTTTGAGAGATTCTTCACAACATGGTTTTAATGGCAACATAGGTTAGTCATGGAGATATAAGGTGACTAAGGTTAGGAATAACCGTCCTATGATCCTTGAGAGTCGGAGGATCTACCCAAGGACATCACAAATAGTTAGTACTTAGAAGTCCTTAGGTATGATTATAAAAGGAGAAAATGAGAATCGGAGAAAGAAGGAGTTGAAGAATTAAAAGAAATGCAATGAAAAGGGTGAAAAGAAATAGCCCTCCAAATTATTCAACTTAGGGCGGACACGGGTTCAATTCATATACTCTTGGTTGTCACTTAGTGACACCGGTATTGAAGATTAAAAGTCGTCATGGACCCGATGGCGCATGCACTAAACCTTCTTAGCCACTCAAGTTTCTCTCAATAGAAGCTTGTTTCATTCTCACGGGGAACCCTACGTAAACTATTGGCGTTCTCTTAGAGATCGCGGTATTGAAGAAGGAGACCCTCTCCCTAGTCTCCTCTCGGAAAACCAAAATGCACTATTGAGTCTAGAGCCACGAGATTCATCAAAAGATCTCTTAGGGACACTTGACATTTCATCACTTGTTGATCAACAAATAAGATCATCGATGGTTCATATCGAGTCCTTCACGGATCTTAGCAATCTGTCGAGAACATTTATGAGAGGTTCTGGCCGTGATCCTCGGTGATTGAATGGAAACTCTGCCGGGGTCAACATCAAACAGCCACGGCGGTGGTCACTTCGGTAACTCCCGTGGATTACGCTTAGTGTGTCTCAAGCGGTCTGATCGTGAGGTGATGCTTGGTGTACCTCGACTCATCCGAATCTGTAGGTGTACTTGGTACATCGCGTTATCTCACTTGTGGGACTCCGGTTCGAGAACGGCCTTTGTAAAATTAGAGTTGTGTTTTCACACTATCTGTTAACACTCTCGAAGTTCAAACTTGTAAGTGCGGAATCCGCTTATTACTAACCGTTTGAAATGTTTTCTTCTTATGGAAGCTCCAGGCGGGATGATCGTCTTGATTCTTCTCATGCTCACGCCAACATCATCACTAATGGAAGTTCTATCCAAAAGCAACACAATAGTCGAATGATTCTTCGTCAAATCAAAGAATCTACAAAGCTAAAGACTTAAAGAACTTCATCGATCTGAATTCCAACGTCAAAGGCGTGTGAGCATGTTGAAGAATGACGTGGAACCTTTGTGAGCAATGAAGCGGACACTGAGTCGACTTGATCTGAGACAACAACATACTATCACTTTCACCACAAAGAACAATAATCAAAGAACAAAGTTAATGATGACGTCAAAGCATAACGCTCAAGGAAAACTATCTCTACACCTGGGAGATTGTTCGAATCGAGGCAATTCTTCTCACAAGAAAGAAGAATGTCGAAGGCGTCGAGCTACTATTACATCAACGCCTTCACCGTTCATCACCAACACTTGAGGGGAGATTGTTGGAATCACTCTAAACCATAATCAAGTGTTAGTAATTAATATGTAATAGTTAGCTTTATTATGGCCTTTATGTTTGTAATTAGCCTTAAACCGTATTTTACCTTGTGTGTGTGTGTGTTTTAGAAGGCCCATATTAGCCTAGGCCTTAGTCCATTAAGGAAAGGATGGAAACTAGGAGTGTTGCCTAGCTTTCCTCCTATAAATACTTCTATGTAAACCTTCATTTGAAGGTTGGTTGTTCAAGTTATTTCCTTTCATTCACCTCTACGCATAAATCCGTGTTATATTATCGTGTGTGTGTGTGAAAAGGTGGTTCTTGTTCAATCGCCTTATCTCTTTCTATATTACTTGTGTTTGTAAAACTCCTAGTGACCTAACACTCGTCGGAAGAAATGTTATTGGAATTTTGTCGCATCTTTCTTAGCTTAATAACCTCGTCCTCTCCATTGCTCAAGTAATCGTCGACTTATCGATTCCACCTCGCACTCAGTAAGACTCATACGCGAAGAATAATGTGCGAGTTACCTTGTTTTTGCACTTTCACCTTCGAGTTAGTGTCATAGTATTCATCAATGTCGGTGTCACCTTCAATCCGATGAAGCGCACCGATTCATGTTCTCTGTAATGACTATACCTTTGGTTGCACGGATCTTCGCACGGTATGGCGATCTTCTTAGCTAATTTTTTGGCGTGTCATGACGGACTTACCTTATCAAGTTTCTTACGCCTTGCAAGTCGGATCCGATAAGTCACCATCCGACGCACCATCCATTTGCAACCCATCTGTATCATTACGCACGGTATATCGGGCCTCGAAGTATTTCGTCGTCCACATTCATGTCGGTGTGGCCAACCATTTGATTATCGTCGACCCTTAGAAAAGTGTAACAATGTAAATCATTAGTAGGCATACAATATATAATAAAAACAAAACAATATTATAACAACGTGTATTCACGATACCTATTAGTGTCCAAAGCCATATCAATCTCCTCAACACCGGTATACTAGTATCCATATGCTTATGACAACCCTCATTCTCCAACAACATACTGTTTCAACACCAACGTTTTCGACTACATTATCAACTACAACGTTGTACTCCTATAGACCTCTTCTTGCTTAGCATAGGATAATCATACGTAAAGTCGTCATCCGCATTATAAACTCTAGTGAAGGTAACCTTACCGTCAAAATCCTTTCTAAGTGGTATGTCTTTTACCGGAGGAGACCTTAAATAAGGTGAATGTGCTTCTTCCTCAGCCCACGCAACCAACTCCTCACAAGACATATTCCCAGCATCTTTTTTCAACTTATTATGTTTCTTTCTTTTTGACGTAACTTCTGAGTCTGAACTATCTAGTCTTAGGTTTCCATGGTAATAGGGTGCTAAGTTTTGTGGGAATGAGCAACAAACAACTCGACTATCTCAAATTGTTTAGCTTGCTCATATAAATACACAACATCGCATCCCTTTCAATTATCTTTAAACCACCAAAGTCTATGTCTAATGTAGGAATGCACATGTATACTGACCCATATGTTATTCTTAATCTTTGCAACTAAGATATCTAAGAGAGGCTACACTTAATCCTATCTTTTGATGAGGCCTCCATTATAATCTCCCTACCATAATCGTACCTTAAAGGGTCAAACATAAATACACCATTATAGTGTATTTTGAAGACCACATCTTGTGGTACTTCCATGAAACCAAGATAACTTGAAAAAATTTAAAACCCTAATTGGAAAAAGCCTAAATAAGAAATAGTTTTTTATTAAAACCTAGCACAAATCGGGTAATAAAACATTAAATATGAAGAGGGAATATACCTTTTGTCTACCCAATTTGGGGAAAGAGACAAGCAATTGATTAGTGTGTGTGGATTAGGGTTTCAGAAGTGTTTTGGGGATCTTGGATAAACTGATAGTGTCAATCCTTATAATGGATAAGGAAATCTACTTTGGATGTACTGGTAATCTTGAAATCGTACTTGTTTAATGTAAACCTCGTACCTCCGTCAATACGGCATCCTCCGCATGTGCAAGAACGAGGTCAACATGTGTTTTCGAATATCCGTATGCGAGGATTCCAGCGTGGAAGATGACTTGGAAACAACGAGGATAAACATAACCGGCACCGGCTTAGAAAGTGGTATAATGCCTTTAAAAGACAAAATAATCGGGTTAAATTGCCAAAAGGGGTATTTTTTTAATTTTATACGTCGAACTGATTTTTGTGACAAGTATGATGCTTTAATAGGTTATTAACCCTAATTTGTCCGGTCCTAACTTAGAATCAGTACAAGTTTGGACTTCAATCGATAAAATAATAATATAATAATTTTTTTGAAACCCCAGTGTATATATATTGGTCTCAACGAAACTTATAAATTAATAATTACAAAAAAATTTCTAACCATGTTTACAGTGATCAAATTCTAACCATGTTTAATGTACTACGTTGGTATCATGGATCAATTTTTTGTTACGATTAACTAACTTTTAATTTATTAAAAAACAATGAAATTGACAAATTCAATTAATTTGTGAATGTGAATTCTAAAAGCATTTTTTAAAATTTTAACGTATAAAATTTTAGATCACAATTGAGCATTTGAAGATTAGTGATTCCGGAAAAGGACAATGAGTTACAACGAAGGGATCTTCTAATGCTTTCTAGAAATATAAAATTAGCCTTACAACTTCAAGCGGAGAAAGACAGAGAAGCATTTTATTAAAGGAAAACTGCTATACAGATATATAAGGTCCTAAAATTTTAAATCACAATTGGCATTTGAAGATTAGTGATTCCAGAAAAGGACAATGAGTTACAACGAAGGGATCTTCTAATGCTTTCTAGAAATATAAAATTAGCCTTACAACTTCAAGCGAAGAAAGACAGAGAAGCATTTTATTAAAGGAAAACTGCTATATAGATATATAGGGTCCTAAAATATTAAATCACAATTGGGTATTTGAAGAATAGTGATTCCGGAAAAGGACAATGAGTTACAACGAAGGGATCTTCTAATGCTTTCTAGAAATATAAAATTAGCCTTACAACTTCAAGCGGAGAAAGACAGAGAAGCATTTTATTAAAGGAAAACTGCTATATAGATATATAGGGTCCTAAAATTTTAGATCACAATTGGGCATTTGAAGATTAGTGATTCCGGAAAAGGACAATGAGTTACAACGAAAGGATCTTCTAATGATTTCTAGAAATATAAAATTAACCTTACAACTTCAAGCAGAGAAAGATAGAGAAGCATTTTATTAAAGGAAAACTGCTATATAAATATATAGGGTCCTAAAATTTTAGATCACAATTGGGCATTTGAAGATTAGTGATTCCGGAAAAGGACAATGAGTTACAACGAAGGGATCTTCTAATGCTTTCTAGAAATATAAAATTAGCCTTACAACTTCAAGCGGAGAAAGACAGAGAAGCATTTTATTAATGGAAAACTGCTATATAGATATATAGGGTCCTAAAATTTTAGATCACAATTGGGCATTTGAAGATTAGTGATTCCGGAAAAGGACAATGAGTTACAACGAAGGGATCTTCTAATGCTTTCTAGAAATATAAAATTAGCCTTACAACTTCAATCAGAGAAAGACAGAGAAGCATTTTATTAAAGGAAAACTGCTATATAAATATATAGGGTCCTAAAATATTAAATCACAATTGGGCATTTGAAGAATAGTGATTCCGGAAAAGGACAATGAGTTACAATGAAGGGATCTTCTAATGCTTTCTAGAAATATAAAATTAGCCTTACAACTTCAAGCGGAGAAAGACAGAGAAGCATTTTATTAAAGGAAAACTGCTATATAGATATATATGGTCCTAAAATTTTAGATCACAATTGGGCATTTGAAGATTAGTGATTCCGGAAAAGGACAATGAGTTACAACGAAGGGATCTTCTAATGCTTTCTAGAAATATAAAATTAGCCTTACAACTTCAAGCGGAGAAAGACAAAGAAGCATTTTATTAAAGGAAAACTGCTATATATATATATACATATAGGGTCCTAAAATTTTAGATCACAATTGGGCATTTGAAGATTAGTGATTCCGGAAAAGGACAATGAGTTACAACGAAGGGATCTTCTAATGCTTTCTAGAAATATAAAATTAGCCTTACAAGTTCAAGCGGAGAAAGACAGAGAAGCATTTTATTAAAGGAAAACTGCTATATAAATATATAGGGTCCTAAAATTTTAGATCACAATTGGGCATTTGAAGATTAGTGATTCTGGAAAAGGACAATGAGTTACAACGAAGGGATCTTCTAATGCTTTCTAGAAATATAAAATTAGCCTTACAACTTCAAGCGGAGAAAGACAGAGAAGCATTTTATTAAAGGAAAACTGCTATATAGATATATAGGGTCCTAAAATTTTAGATCACAATCGGGCATTTGAAGATTAGTGATTCCGGAAAAGGACAATGAGTTACAACGAATGGATCTTCTAATGCTTTCTAGAAATATAAAATTAGCCTTACAACTTCAAGCGGAGAAAGACCGAGAAGCATTTTATTAAAGGAAAACTGCTATATAGATATATAGGGTCCTAAAATTTTATATCACAATTGGGCATTTGAAGATTAGTGATTCCGGAAAAGGACAATGAGTTACAACGAAGGGATCTTCTAATGCTTTCTAGAAATATAAAATTAGCCTTACAACTTCAAGCGGAGAAAGACAGAGAAGCATTTTATTAAAGGAAAACTGCTATATAGATATATAGGGTCCTAAAATTTTAGATTACAATTGGGCATTTTAGATCGCAAGCGCGCACTGCACAACCGCTCCAAATTTGTCTACCACCTCTCGAGACTCCAAAGTACCGAGGGCGTCAAGACGAAAACCATGGCTGATAATCCATCTGTGCTCAGCAATCGTTGAAACCAACTGAGGATACAACTCTTCATCATATTCGATCTTGAGCTTATGACTTCATCTCTGTTCCTTGACATCCATCCACGACTTCACGGAACTTTTCCAACCGAGAGAAGTGCTAATCCTTCCCCTTCTCCAAGTGATTAACGGCCCAGGCGCAAGAAGCCTTATAATCCTCTAAAGCGGCACGCTCCTGGCTCACTTGGTTCAGCAAAGACATCTTCTCCTCAGCAAGTTTTCGCGAATAACAGCCCGCTGCCTCCGCTTCTGCCTGAGCACTAGCCAAAAGCGCCTTCAGCTGCGCAATCTCTTCATCCTTTTGTGCGCTCTGGCTGCTCTCCCCTACATACCTTGCCTTTAGCTGCGCAACCAATGTAGCCTGGTGCGCAGCAGCAATACCAAGCTCCTCAACTAGCTTGTCCATGGGCACACCCCCAGATGCCAACGGCTCGGCGCCTTTATTCTTTGGATCCTGAGAGTCAGCGCGCACGGGACTTGCCTTGGGTGGTGACTCCCCTGATTGCTTAGAAGTCAACCCAACAGCTTCAATACTGCACGCAAAGAGAAATGAATTAATAACGCGACCAAAAAATGAGATAAGGAATTTGGCAACAATACTTACTTGGGTGGCGTTGTCTCCTTTGAGCGAGGGGACGAAGCATCATCTGATGACGACTCAACGTCAAGAATGACAGGACGTTTTTTCCTGGACGAGCTTGCGCCATCAGCACCAGGCGCTCTCTTGCGCTTTAGCCCTTGGCTTGCCTCCTCTGCCCCTACATCGAGGTCTTCCAGGCTCTCCGCCACATCTGTGTGTGACGGCTCCACTAAAGGGGAAGGTACCTTGGGGCTGGGCATGCTTTGTAGCGGGGTCGCCTCTAGCACAACGGGTGAACCACCCCCATGTTCTTCCAGGTTCATCTCTGATACGCTTACACAGCGCGTTCGGGGTCAAAGGAACTTCCTTTTCGTCGAGCAAGTTTTTCAACACCCTAGGCAGTGAACCTAATTGTTGTAGTGTAGTATTAGGGTAAGCCACGGGAATTGATATCGTTCTCTAAGGGAATAGAAATGCTAGTGAGAAGTTACTACGCTAAGGTTGGGGTTGAGGAAGATTATTTTTATCTTTTATGTTTTTTAGAAAAGGAAAAGTACTGAATCTCGGGGTTTGGATTTGGGGGTTGGTATTTCTACCGATTACTCTACTATTATCTAATTATCTAAACTAAGGTGGTGGTAGTCTATGTCTAATTATTGTGTGCTCGTATGATAGTTTAAAGATGTGTTTACTTAGGTTTTACTACTCCTTAATTATCTCCTATTGGTGGTTGAATTGTCACGTCCTTATTCCTAATTACGTTGTGTGTCTAAAGTTGTAGGGTATCGTTTCTCCCTAACTCTTTGAAGTTACCAAAGGGTCTCGTCTACAAAACCCACAAGGGATGATAAACTCTAACTCTAAGGCCTCTTTGGATAGTTTAGCTTACAACAACTCAAAGTGCTATAACCTAAGGTTCACAAAGATTAATCAAGCATTAAGTACACAACTAATGACCTATCGCATTACTATATCATTAATCAACTAAGATAAGAAACAACCAATCAGTATTCAATAATTAAGTTTCATATTCCCTAAGCAAACACACAAGTAAATTAGCCGGACATGGAGAACATGCAAGCATACACACAAATAATTGAAGACATAATTAAATTAATGAAGTAAACAACTTATCTTGGTGTAAGATAGGGTTTAGAACCCTAAAATACGACCTTGGTTCGGTTTAGGTTTTACTCCAAAAGTTTACCCAAAAGACTACTCTAAAACCGAAAAATTGGATTCTATATATAAGATTACATGTGCGACGGCGTCACCTTATGATTTGTGAGGCCGTCGTGTACGCCGTCATTAGGGTTTCGTCTTGGCTAAGTTAATCTTGCGACAATCACCTTATGCTTGTGACGCCATCCTCTTTAACCGGCGCCGTCTGGATTGAATCTTGGCCGTCGAGTTGCGACGGCCTACTCTTTTAAAGCCCGACGTCCTTCAAAGCTAGCAATTTCTCTTCGAGTCATCACAAATTCCTCCGACGGCGTCGAGACAGCAGTGACGCCGTCCCCTTGTAATTTAGCGGCTTGAGTGTCTCGATTCTTGACTTAGGCCATTTTCTTCATATATCCGCGCTTTTCGTCCAAATAAGTGCCATTACAGCAATTTGCCTTCAAGAGACCTAAAAAGTGAAAAGGCGATATTAAGCAATAACGGATACAAAAGTGATCAAATAAGGGCTTAAACGACCCTCAAAAGGTGCGTTTAAAACCTTATCAAATATCCCTACACTTGGTATTTGCTTGTCCTCAAGCAAATGTGCTTTTAGCCAATTAATTTGTAAGTTAGAGGTCATGAAGCATTGGTTTAAAACAGTCCACAACACATATAAGCCCCGCAAAAGTCATAACAAGCACGGAAATTATATACTAGCACCTCACATGGGGTGTTTGGATACTCACATCTCTCGGGTGTATATGAAATATAACAAATTGAAAATGGAAGATAAACACTCATTAACCGGTCCTAGTACATAGATTACCATAGGCTTGACAATATATCAAACCTCCATCGCTTTGGCGTAAGCACCTAGGAAAGACTATCAAAGAGGTCTTTAAAGGGTTGTAATGTAAGGCTTACGGTAGGGAAACAAATGGTTTGGTGGGATAGGCTTTTTTTTAGTGGTGGCAAGTCAAAATCTCAATGTTACATGCATACGAAGAATGGCGTTGCTAAGCCAAGACTCGACACTCTAAACTCTATATAAGCTGAAATAAACAAACATAAATTTAAAGATAGATGTAGGATGGTAGCCTGCTTTTTTTTTTTTTTTTTTTTTTTTTTTTTTTACACTTTACTCTACCATCCTCTACGATAACATCAAAATGATATGGGTTTATAGCACATCCCTACACTTGAGTTTTATTACTTTAACACTAATATGACCCGAATTGAAAAGATTAAAACACTTGGAGTACGTTATTACGCAAATAAGGGAATTGGCGTTCCCTTTTAGTATTTAAAACTTTAACTTTTTCCATGAGTCCCAATCGTCCCAAAACTGTGTACAAAGGATATGACTCAACTTAGCAACTCATGCAAGCAACTAGATAATTGAACTAAGGGTTTTGGGTGATAACAATAATGCACTAAAAGTGAGTGCATACAAGGTAGGCTAAGGCGATTTGGGTGTCAATTGGGGTGGGGTGTAAACAATGCTCTTCATTGATATTCGGAAAAACCGAAACATCACGAGAACCGCAAAAGGATAGGCTCGAGGGTTTAACTAGGGGTATCGTGTACTAAAGATGAGTACAACGCAAAGGGTGTGGGGAATTACTCAACTAATGTGGAAGGAGTAATTATATTACGGTATCAAACAAGGTTATCCTAATGCCTCTTATCATTTAGTTATTCCTAACTACACAAGTGTAGTCTTACTAGCGATCTCGGGATGCATCACAAAACAAGTCCTAGAATCTAATATACTACCGGTTCACACTCTAAGCATTAAAGATGAATGCTTTAATTCCTACTAATCTAAGGCGATCCTCACATTTTGGGTGGAATTTAAGTGGTAAAGGGTTTTGTGCTAGTCATATAACTTCCTATCCGTGAGACGCTTTTGTTAAGACTAATGGCCCACTCCTATATGTCATGAAAATTTTAAATTTGGTGCCAAAATTACCCTAACCGACATTTTCTCATGGTTTATTACGCAAATGCAATTGACAAAGCAAATAATCAAGGATAAGCATAGTTTCAAAGTTCCGTTTTATTTTCCCTCCCTACACTTAAACCGAACATTGTCCCCAATGTTCCCGAAAGTATCAAAGTTATGATAAAGAAGGTAATCAAAAGCGAAAGAAACTAGTACTCCCGATTAGCTCGGTAGGATCCGTGTGAAGTGGTGGTTAAATCCTTTCCAAGAAAAATTTATGCGTGAAAAGCTCCTTCCAACTTTATGTATCTTCTTCTTGATAAACAAAACCGCACACTTGAAGAAAACAAACGAAACCTTCGTAAAATCGGCGGTAATAATATATATAAGACTCGATTTAAACTAGGATATAATGCTTGTGGAATGGATGTTTACTGAAATGCGGAAAATTAAGACACGAAAATTCCAAAAATTTATAAGTAGCTCGAAAGCGAGAAAAAGTAATCGATGTTTTACTCCTTCTCAGCGCCGTCAGTTATCCCGACAAAAAGCGGTGCGATTTTACGGAAAAAATTCGGAAAATTTACATCTTTAGAATCAGAAAATTTACGCAAAACATCTATTATGACTCGATACAAGCATTTGACTCGAACAAACATGCAAATATATCTTTTATTAATTGTTATTCTCATGTTCACGTTTCTTATGAAACGTGTGTAATCCTCCCTACACTTATCCTTTATGTAAAATATCTTTATATGCAATTAAGGCGAGGTTAAAACAAAATAAAGCATTTTACAAATTTAAACATGAGATTAAACAATCAATAAAAGATATATGACACAAACAAGCAAACAATTAAACATGGGTTGCCTCCCACGAAGCGCTTTTCTTTATTTAAGAGTCTTGTAGCTAGACTCGTAGTCGTATCCCTACGTTACTTCATTCTTCACACCTTCTTCCTCATGACGGTCTCCGTGGGTGGTTCCATGTTGTAGAAGTGCCCTATGATACACCTCTAAAAGTTCGTCCTCTCCCACTTATTTCTATATTCCGGTCCTAAGTTTAGGCAATCCTTATAGAAATCGAAAATCTTGGCCATTACATAATCCACTCCTTTCTTTTATCCTCTTCATTCCTATAATAGACCGACAATTTAAGTTCCTTTTCATCATTAGAGAGTGATGAAAACTTCTCGATCTTAAACGGCATTTGGTAAGCTATGTCTTGATCTCATCTTTGAATCGCACTGCTCCTAACGAGGGATCATAGGTCATCCCGGTGCTTTCTATGAAAGGTCTCCCTAGAATAACGTGGGATAAGCTAGGATCTATGGTCGTACTAATATCATCCACTATTATGAAGTCCGTAGGGAATGTGAAACAACCTACAAAAATGGGCAATCCCTTAATTCTACCAAGAAAATTACAACTAACCTTAGGGTTTTCGGGATCTTGCCTAGTTGGGATAGGCTTCTTCATCACCCAATTGTAGTAAGTGCTAGTCATTATGTTAATTGGAGACTTGCGATCAATGTAGGCATTTGCCACGAAAAGACGTCCTATGCAACATGGTATATTGAGGTTCCAAGGGTTCCCAAACTTGATCCTAGGGCTTTTCCTAACATACATGTGGCGGAGGTCACGCACTAAGTGAGGGTGGCGGGATAGCTCTTCTTCCATAGGAAACTTATTGAAATAGTCATTGTCTACTTCATTTGTTCCCTTGGTCGTTTCATTCGTCGGTGTTTCCTTAACCTCAAGTATCATCTCATGGCTCGCTTCGTCATTTGTTCTATTAGGTTTTACTAAAGCTATGGTATTGACGAATTGGACATGCTTAGCCAACTTACTTGGGTCCTTGATCTCTACACCGGAAGTTTTGGGGGTTGAGATAGAATTAACCTTCCTATCACTATTGGTTATGGCTTTCAAAAGGTTATCTATCTTCCTATCCATATCGACTTGTTGTTGGTTGAAGCGGTCCGAGAGCTTAGCTATTTGGGCTTCTTGGGATGCGACAAGTTGTTGCAACATTCCTTCAATGTTTTGGCTATGGCCATGAGATAAGGGTAATGAGAAATCATTAGAAGTGAATTCTTTGGTTTGTCCCCAATAGAAGTCGGGCTTGCCCTTCCATGCTTCTCGGGTGTCATTAAAAGTCCTAGGTCCGGTGTTGCAGGGAATCTTCCTCCCATTCCATTAACACGCGAGGATGCGTAGTCAGCGGAAGCATGTTCGGGATCGGGTGTAAGTCTGCGTGTTATGAGGATCACTACACGGCTCACACGAGGAGGAAACTTTGTTCACATGGCGTGAAGACTTAGGATTTTCGTAAGAGCTCATAAGGAATTTTACTTGATCTTCAAGTTCAAGCATCCCTACGGTCGGAAGGTTGTGAGTCAATTGGAGGCAAGGAGATTGCCTTAACGGTTTTGGGCAACTCACGGGGTCATTCCAACTTTCGTTGTCATAGAGAGCAAGGTCCTCATTATACCCCATGATTCTTCCGCGGTGAGATCACTAAGTTTTCCACCGGCCGCTTGGTCAATGGATCGCTTAGTGGGAAGTTGACATGATCATAAAAGATTTGGACTTGGAGCCAAAGATCAATGCCGTGATGAGGACTTTATGGAGTAAGTCCTTGAATCGAGTCCATGCTTCGTAGAGATTCACCTTGACGTTGTTGGAACATCAAGATGTCATTCCTAAGTTTTGTGGTTCTCCCGGTGGAAAAAATTGAGCAAGGAAGCGAGTGGTGAGATCATCCCAACTTGAGATGGAGCCGTGGGAAGTCGCTCAAGCCAATTACTAGCTTGGTCCCGTAGAGAATTGGAAGAGACGCAGACGCGTGGCCTCCCGAGTAGTAGCATCAAGGTCAATAGAATCGACAATTTTAAGGAAGTCCTTAAGATCTTGATTAGGGTCTTGAACGAAGTCCATGGAATGCACATCCATTTGCACCAACGGATGGTGTCGGATCGCAGGGCCATAATTTGGGCTTGGTCGGGAAGCTCAATGGTGTTCCTATAGCCTTGGTGGCTAGGTCTCGAGTATTCACCAAGAGTACGGTCTCTTGGAGGGACAATGATTTGAGGGGTTTTCACCTTCCATGATGAAAAGTGATGGGGTTACGAACAAAGGTCACGAAGAAGGGGATAGACTAAAAGAAAGCTAAAATGAGAAAAAGTTTACTTGATAGGAATCAAGCAAAGAAACCTAAGCGAGGTGGACTACTAACTAGCTATTCTATTCCCGGCGGTGCGCCAAAAACTTGATACGCTTACACGTAGCGCTCGGGGTCAAAGGAACTTCCTTTTAAATCGAGCAAGTTTTTCAACACCTAGGCGATGAACCTAATCATTGTAGTGTAGTATTAGGGTAAGCCACGGGAATTGATATCGTTCTCTAGGGAATAGGAACGCTAGTGAGAAGTTACTACGCTAAGGTTGGGGTTGAGGAAGATTATTTTTATCTTTTATATTTTTAGAAAAGGAAAAGTACTAATCTCGGGTTTGGATTTGGGGGTTGGTATTTCTACCGATTACTCTACTATTATCTAATTATCTAAACTAAGGTGGTGGTAGTCTATGTCTAATTATTGTGTGCTCGTATGATAGTTTAAAGATGTGTTTACTTAGGTTTTACTACTCCTTAATTATCTCCTATTGATGGTTGAATTGTCACGTCCTTATTCCTAATTGCGTTGTGTGTCTAAAGTTGTAGGGTATCGTTTCTCCCTAACTCTTTGAAGTTACCAAAGGGTCTCGCCTACAAAACCCACAAGGATGATAAACTCTAACTCTAAGGCCTCTTTGGATAGTTTAGCTTACAACAACTCAAAGTGCTATAACCTAAGGTTCACAAAGATTAATCAAGCATTAAGTACACAACGAATGACCTATCGCATTACTAGATCATTAATCAACTAAGATAAGAAACAACCAATCAATATTCAATAATTAAGTTTCATATTCCCTAAGCAAACACACAAGTAAATTAGCCGGACATGGAGAACATGCAAGCATACACACAAATAATTGAAGACATAATTAAATTAATGAAGTAAACAACTTATCTTGGTGTAAGATAGGGTTTAGAACCCTAAAATACGACCTTGGTTCGGTTTAGGTTTTACTCCAAAAGTTTACCCAAAAGACTACTCTAAAAGCTGAAAAATTCGGATTCTATATATAAGATTACATGTGCGACGGCGTCACCTTATGATTTGTGGCCGCCGTGTCGCCGTCATTAGGGTTTCGTCTTGGCCAAGTTAATCTTGCGACGGCGTCACCTTATGCTTGTGGCGCCGTCCTCTTTAGCTTCTCGCGCCGTCTGGATTGAATCTAGGCCGTCGAGTTGCGACGGCCTACTCTTTTAAAGCCCGACGCGTCCTTCAAAACTAGCAATTTCTCTTACGAGCCGTCACAAATTCCTCCGACGGCGTCATGATTAGCGATGGCGTCGTCCCTTGTAATTTAGCGACTTGAGTGTCTCGATTCTTGACTTTGGCCATTTTTCTTCATATATCCGCCTTTTCGTCCAAATAAGTGCCATTCTGAGTTTGCCTTCAAGAGACCTAAAAAGTGAAAAGGAGCGATATTAAGCAATAACGGATACAAAGTGATCAAATAAGGGCTTAAACGACCCTCAAAAGGTACATTTTAAAACCTTATCAATCTCCATGATATGCGTGGTAGCATCCAAAATGGGGACCTCTCCCTCTCTCAACGGACACACCCCTACCGTCACCTGGCGCGGCTTCACCAAGTTCACAACGTTGAATAGATCCATCTCTGCGCAGCAAGAAAGAAACAACAAACAAGTTATATAAAGTACAAAGGTGAAAAGAAAGGCTCACATTAATAAAGCTAAGGAGTACGAAGGACGAGCACCCACCCTGGCCATTCGCGTCTAAGAATATTGGCACCTCATCAGGTCTACCAAAATAGTTGCGACTGATGCCCACATGCACCAAAAATTCCTCGGGGTAGGAATGGATGGGAATACGATTGGTGTTTATCGTTTCCGCATCCTCGTATTGTATGTTCGAGGAGGGCGTCCTTTGTAGCGAACTCGGGTATAAAAGCGGCGCCATGGGAACAACGCTTCATCAACTCGTAAAATTTTTTCCTCCGGTTCTAGCGCGTCCGGTTTATCGGTATAACATTGCAGCCCACTGCGCGCTTAGCGAATGATACCCACCCGTTTGACCACGTTGTGTGGTAAAACGCGGAAGAGGTAGATAGTGGGGTTAATCGCCAATAAGCGGCAATTAACCTCGAAGTTTGTTATTTTGCCGCACCTATACGAGGCGGTGGGATATGTGCGCAGCGATAGTAGTTTAATCGTCGACAAGAATAAGGATATGGGCACACGTTGATTCGCAAATTGAAAACGCGTGTATACCTACCTTCCCTTCGGAAATCCGCTATTGACGCTGCGGGCGGAACTACCGGATGCGCGAGAATGGGATATAATAATCCGAGGTGAACTCACGAAGTTCATCCTCGGTCATGTCGGAGGCAAAGTCAAACCACGGACCATGATACAGTTTTTAAATGCGCACGCGCTGTTACCTTTGGAATATTAAGAGTTTCTTGGTTGACAGTTTGGATTTTTTTAACAATGGCGGAAATGATTTTTACTATGATAATCACAGTAACAGGGAGGCGGATGCTTATATAGGGTTTTACCTCCACGTGATGATCGACACGTGGACCCCGCTATCTCTAAATGTGTGGATAGGATATGTTGACATAACACATTTTCAGTTACTTTCCCACGTTTTACGAGGTATGCATTTGACATATTTTGACTAGATTCATCGTGTATTCTTTAAGGCGGGAATTTTTTTTTAGCTTCTCCGCTACGCTTCGAAGAATTTATGTGATACAACTATTAGTCTAGCATCCGCAGGTTCTCTCTGCTCATACTAGACTGGGGGGACATGATGACATATAGTCCGCATTCGGGTCACGAACCCGACCAATGATCAAGCACTAGCAAGCCCGAAGACGTTGGCTAACCCAATAACGGTTTGGGCTCACGGGCCCAAAACCAAAGTTATTGTGGCTTACGATATCGGATATCTCTTATCTTGGGAATAAGTGTTTAATAACCGACTTAGGCGGGATACGCGGTTGGGGAACACGAAACTAATAAGGGTTTCGTGTGTATATAAAGGCATCGACCAAAACCGATTACTTACTCACGCCGGAGGATAATCGTGGGAGACAATCCCACGATAAGCCTAACGGTGTTTTGTTACTTAGTGCGCGGTCTCAAGCATCAAGATCCAATTGATCGGGAACCGGGTCCAAACAAGAAGCCCAACTTTTGTATCAACGGTAAAAAAAATGAAAACGCCTCGGTAAGGATTTATACAAACCAAATGCCTTAAAAATAGTTTTAGTCAAACATACAAAATAATCAGAAAATATAAAAATATAAATAAACATGCTTACGTTGAACATTTATACTTAGAATTCAAAAGATAATAAATCTATAAACATTTTATATTAGTGATCTTTATTGTCTAAAAATCCTATAAAATGTTAAAAATTAAACTATTTGTTTTCTAACAGATAAAAATACATTATTTTTAAAAAGTTAAAAAAAACCTCGTGCGTACATGAGAATTATAACTAGTAATGTTTACAAGGAAATAATATAAGGATTAATGCATGTTTTCAAAATTGTTTAATGGTTTGCCCCCAATCTCTTTACTGGGCCATTTTTTGGTACTGAGCTTTATCCAGTTCATTATTATTTACTTGGGCTCATTCATTGTGTTTCGGCTAGGGGTCCATTATAGTTCTTTTGAGTCGTCGAAATTTTGCAGAAGATTAGACACTGCTGCCGCTAGACGCAGGTACTCGTCTAGTTAAAGAAATACCAAATAATTACAAGTTAAACATTGATATATAACCTGACCCTTTGTACATGTGGAGAAACCTATTGCGTAAGGGAATTGATTTGCACATTTTAGAGATTGATTGAGACATTTTATTTGTGCATTAAATACTTGCACATTACTAAACATTTTGTTTTAACTACTTATACATTAAGTGTGCAAGTAATTTTTTAAATTGTGCAAATCATTAGCTATTGCGTAATGGTCCAATACTGGGCTTTAATATCATCCTTCACTATTTACTTGGGCTCGTTCAATGGATCTTTGAGCCAACAGAATTACTTCAATACCCACCGAAACACTTTATAGTTATGTTAATACCGACAACAAACATAAATTCATACAGCGCAGTTTTGATGATCGATGAAATTTGACAAACTGACATAAGTTGGAAAGCTTACATACAATAAAATACATTCATGTTTGTGCATGTACAATGTGAAAATCTGAATCAAACACAAGGCAATAACTGAATAACATAAGGATTAATGCATGTTATCAAAACTGATTAATGGTTTGTCCCAATCTCTTTACTGGGCCATATTTCTGTACTAAGCTTTATCCAATTCAATACTATTTACTTGGGCTCATTCAATGTGTCTCGATCAGAGACGGAGACAGGAGGGGGCAGGGTGGTCACGTGCCCCCTTAGCGAAAAAATTATAGTGTAATTTGTCCCTGTAACGAACCGATTTGTAATGTAGTTTCTAAAATCATCAAAGTTTGCCCCGTCGACCATAATTTTCTGGCTTCGCACCTGTACATGAGATGTTCTTACTACGCATGCAGTTTACTTGAGAGATAGAACAAAACTAATCTCTTTTGCATCATTTCAAGACTAATGTCTCCCTTAGAAATGTTTTGATATCACTATATTACTTCGTCAAAGATTTGTACTCCCTCTGTTTAATTTCACGCGGCGTCACATCTAGATATGTTACAATTCTTTTTGCCACAAAAAAAATAAAAAATAAAATAAAAATAATAAAAAAAAATAACTAATTCTCCAATGTGTTGTTAATGATATATATGTCATAAATCATATAATTAAAACAGACGACAAAAGCATTATATCATTTACTCAGAGAAACAAAACATGATTAAAAGAGTTATTAGTGTACTGTATATTTTCTTCCACGTAAAGTATCCTAAGAACTCAAAAGAGATGTCCAATTTACGTTATGTTTCTTTTTACTTTTTCCATATTAAATAAAGAAATTAATCAATTATATGAGAAATATCCTATCGCCTGTTAACAAGTGTCTGTATGCAAATTATTATCCCTTGTTTAACATTTACTCATAAAATGTTTGATTGTATAGAATAATCTTCACAAATAACGTGTAAATTTTTTTATTAGACTATAAAGTGAAAAGATACTCAAGTATAATTGTAATTAAGGTAGGTAAATCATTAGCTTTTCCCTTCTTACTTAAGAATCAAATGTTACATTTTTGTTTTGAGTCGAGATCTTCAATTTACAGCAAATAGTGCACATAGTGAAAATTGTAATTTTATTTCTAGAGAAAGGTTTTAGGTTGCGGGGTTTTGTGTATCTATTTTGGTTGTCGACCGTCTCTTTTCAATTGATTTAGCCTAGGCAATAAGCGTAATTTTATTTTTATTTTTATTCTTTTCTCGAACGGCGGCAGTATATATAAATAAAAAAACTAGCTAAACGCTAGAAAATTACATAAAGTTTACAATTAATCTAGGATTGTGTACCTGATTACTCCAGAAAACATGAAATTTAGGATTTCTAGTACTAATCTAAAGAAAATACCTCCCAGAGAATCGCCTTGACAGGTTTAGTGAAACTAAACAACAAACTATTCTGAAAACACCAAATCGACCACATCAACGTAAGCGTTACAGCATCCAAGCAATTCTTAACTTTGCTTGGCAGCCTAGCACTATCAATTCAAGCGACCAACTCCAAAACAGAAGACATAACCGGAAGATCTAGCTCCCACCAACGAACTACTAAAACCCAAAGATCCACAGCAATCTCACAAGAGAAAAATAGATGATTAACGGTCTCAACATCACGACCACAAACTGGACACAAAACGGAACCTATATCGATACCTCTCCTATCCAGGTTGACTCTAGTAGGAATCTTGTTCAGCTTTAATCTCCAAAAGAAAACATTAACTTTAGCAGGAACTAAACGATTCCATCTAGCGGCCTCATAATCAACATCCAAAATTACACCATCAATAAAACAACGAGCTAAAGCAACCAAAAGCCTAACCGGGACCCCATGAGACCAAATACAATCATCTTTCTGAGATGTGAGCGTAACCTGAGTTGTACAAGCTCTCAATGTCGTAAACTGAACAAATTCATCACTTCTTCTTGGAGGCCTTCTGAAAGCCGAGAACGGGTCCAAGAGTCCCACACGCTCCGCAATGGTACACGATTTGGCATCATTCGGAGCGTAAACCCTAGGGAATTGCAATTTTAAAGTCATAACACCACGCCAATCATCGTCCCAAAACGAAATCGAAGATCCATCCCTAACCTTTCGTTTACACGAGGAAAGAAGATCAACGCCTTTCTCCGCAAGCTGTTTGGTGCCATTCAAAATGGCAATCCAAGGACTAAAGGCAAAGCTGGGGGACGACGCCTCTCCTATCAGAACTCACCCTAAATCTCCAAATCCATTTAAACAGAAGAGATATGTTCAAAGCATAAATACCACCAACACCTAACCCGCCAAGCTCCTTACTTGCCAAGCATTTTTCCAAGCAACCCAAATCATTTTCCTGTCTTCTAAATCACCTCCAATGAAAAACATTATTGCGCATGGACTCTAAAATTTTTTCAACAGCAATCGGGACTTTATAAAGCGACATATAGTAGGTCAGAAAATTCTCGAGCACCGCTTTAATGAGAGCCAATCTCCCACCTATAGAGAGAGTTCAGGAATTCCACGTTGATAGTTTATGCTTAAACGTATCCAAAACACCCTTCCAATTAGCTATATGGGAGATGTTACAACTAACGGGAACACTCAGATAAATTAAAAGGAGACATGGATACCCCAAACCTCAAAAGCAGACGCCAACTCAGAACACTCCTCGTGATCAACCCCAACACCTTACTTTTTTGGACGTTAATTTTAAGACCAGAAGTAAGAAAGAAACATCACAATATGTCAATCAAATTGTTAGCATTCTGGAGCGACCATTCTCCCATAGAAATGACATCATTGTTGCACATTAAATGAGACATCAGCAAACCCCTTTGACCAATCAAAGCACCTTTAAATATTATGATTTGTAAAGCCTTGTGAATAACTGCATGCAAGATTTCCATCGCCAAAATAAACAAAAAAAATGGGACAACAGGTCTCCCTGATGAAGACCTCTAAAAATCTCAAACTCGTCAGTAAGGACTCCATTAAACAGAATAAAGGAACGAGCATTTAAAAGGCATCCCTCTATCCACCTTCTCCACTTAAAACCAAACCCCATTTCCGACATGACCAAATACAAGAACTCCCACCTAAGAGAATCATACGCTTTTTCAAAATCAACTTTAAAGATCATAAGTTTTCATTTCCTTTTCTGATACCACTCCATCACTTCATTTAGAATCAGTGGGCCATTTAGAATGCTCATACCTTTTAATAAAAGCAGTTTGCTCACTGCTCACAAATTCTCCAATCACTAGAATTAAGCAATTAGCTAAAAATTTACCAATAATTTTATATATGCACCCAATTAGACTAATCGATCTAAAATCAGACACAACTTTCAGATCCAAAACTTTAGGAATCAAAGCGATAAAGGAAGGGTTAAACCCTTTAGGGAGATGAGCAGTAACATAAAAATCCTCCACAAAATGAATCACGCCTTCTTAATGAACAAAATTGTTTAAAGAAAGCAAATGTGAAACCATCAGGGCCTGGAGCACGGTCTCCACCAGAATCCTACACCGCTCGTTTAATCTCGTCACGAGAAAATGGGTGTTGATCCCGTTTCACAATTCGTAAAAAGATAAATTTTACACTCAGAGTGACACATGACTGAAGTAAAGTATTTAAACAATATAAGAAAACTTAAACACACTGAGATTTTTCAACGTTTATATCCTTTATTAATAATGAATCAAAAAGAATATATTACCCAAGTGCTTGCGGAATAGCACTTGGGATTGAATGACAAGTATGGTGTAACTCCTCATTAAGCTTAGGCTAAGTCTAAGCACAACTACTCAGGTACCACTGAGATATCTCAGGGACATAGTTGTATTTGGAGGAGTGAAAGATTTTTTGTGTGTGTATTTCACAATTAATGCACAAGCTTGAAATCTTCCACTCCAATCCTTATGGCTATTTATACAAGTATAGTTTTTAACTCTATCCTAGAGGACAAACTAAAAGTTTACAGAAGACAAAATACTGATGTATTTTGTCTTTATTTACAATGGCTAAATAGAGTTAATGACAAGGCTGCTTTCTTCTTGTCACTGATGACACTGACCCTGGTAGTTAGCGATGCATGGAAAGTTTGACTTTGGGTTGATAAGGACTTAGTCTTATCTGTTCAAAGTTATCATGCCTTGTCCCGCTCATTCTTCAGTCTTCTTAGCCTTCAGTCTTTGTCTTCAGTGATAATAGTTGGTGAGGAGTTTTGGGATTCAGTGAGTTATTGTCATCACTCACTGAATCCACCATCTTCTTATTGACTCAGTCTTCACCCCTTAAGTTCCGCCTTACTGAGTGGAGCGACTTCTTATTCGTCTCTTACTGAGTATCCTAAAGATAGCTCACTGAGGGGCTATGCGCTCACTGACTTGTTAGTGTTTAAGGTTCTAAAAACTTAGGGTATTTTCTATTCAAATCCTAGAATCAAGGGGTTTGGGTATTCACTGAACCCAACATTCTCCCCCTATTTGGATTTACAAATAGCCTAAGTGTTTGATCAGTGTAAGTGAGCAAATGGCTTCTTCTTACACAGAATGTACTAATGAACATAATAAGGAACACTGGATTTTTTAACAAAACATACATCGTTTGTTCATAAGATTACAAAGTTCCTATCACTAGTACAAAAGATGAAATGATAAATGTTTCAGTGATGTCATACAAGATGGATACCCAGTGCTTCTAGCTTTGGCTTTTTGGAGAGGAGGGTCTCTTTGTCAGGGTGGTCTCTTATCTTGGCATTCATGTCTATGCAGAACCTGATGTTTTCAGGAGATTTGATTTGAGATGCCACTGTTAAATAACTTACCATTGTAGCTACTCCAGCCTGATCAATATCACTCCATCTTTGAAACGTTGGGTTTCTGTAGACATCAATTTAGAAGAGACCTCTTTCAGTTTCTTCTATAACCATGCAGTTTACAAACTTTACCCATTCAGGCAACTCCCTATTGCAATCAAAACCAGGAAACTTAGCTTCAGTTCTAATTCAACTCTCTTTCTTTTTCCTTGGGATGATTGAGGTTGAGATCCTTGAGCCTCAGGGAGAGCTGGTTGAATTCCAAGCTGAGTTGGTGCATCCCTCAGTATTTCATATCGTTTACTGAGAAACTTCAAAAAATCCTTGACCACCTGATTTTTCTTCTTTTCAATGATGGGACCAAGTTCATCAAGTTCAGTGATCCCGAAGTCAGTGAACTTCAAAGGATCATGAACCTCAAAGTCTCTTTTTCATCCCCCCTGTAGACATTCATTGCAAGTGGTTTGGATATGGGGATGATTTAGACCTCAGTTATTCTCTCAAGGTTTCTCCTGCTGGTCATGGTCCAGTTATTGTGATCGATCCTTACTTGTCTAATTGCAGCAGTCTTCTTGTTCTTTTCATCCAATCTCTTTCTTAGGGCAACCATTTCAGCATCATGAGCTGCCTTGAACTTTAGACCGACTTGACATTTTTCTAGTGTCTTAAGATCGATCCCCAACTTTTCAGCTTCTTCATGGACCACTTTAACCAAGGCATCCTTGCTTCTTTTCTCCTCTTCACCTTGTTTCTTGAGTTTGTCTTCCTTCTCAAGATAGGCAGTGAGCTGTTCAGCAGTGAGGAGATACTTTTTGCCTTGTATTTCATAGAGAATTTTGACAGGCTCAGGGGTGGTCATGATGGCTTTGCCTTTGTCCTGAACTGATGATGTAGATGTTGACATCACTGGGGTGTTGTTGTTACTGCTGGTGTTGTTGTTGCTGTTGTTGTTGTTGTTGTTGTTGCTGAGATTGTTGTTGTGATTGTTGCAGATACATGAGTGGGCTCCCCCTCAGTGTGAGAGGAGGTATCTTCAGCAGCTCTCTCCCCCTCAATTGTTGTTGGCGCGTCAGTGAGAGCAAGAGTTGGTTGAGACACTGAGGGAGAAGAAGCAGCTTAACTTTTGAAGGCATGATAAATCTCCGAGACCATGGACTTGATGTCTGAAGTATCCTGTTGAAGGGTGGTGACTTTTTCTTCAAGATTGGCTTGAGATAATTCCAGCGCAGTCATTCTAGGCCCGAGATTCCAGGCCATAGAAGAAGAGGATTTGGCCAGATCAGCAACCTTTGTATCTAGTGAGCCCAGAGTGGACTGAATAGCCTGTACTGAGGAGCAAAACATTTCCGAAAATGGTCAAGAAATTTAGCTTTAACAAAAATTGGTTCTTCAATCCAGGAACCGTCTTTAAGCACACCTTTAATAGCCATACTCCTTCTTTTCTTTTTTAAAACACCATGAAAAAATTAGCATTTTCAACACCATCCACCGCCCCATTTAACCTTAGCTTTCTGCACTAAGTCTTTGGCCTCCGATCTATCTAAGTCACTAAGAATTATAAGCGACTCATTATGCATCACCAAATCATCCTTTGATGCTAAACCTTGATCAACAAGGACATCAACAGTTGCAACACGATTCAAATGTTGCCTTTTGACAAGTAATAACCTTTATTAGGGAGCTGAGATTGAGCTCAAGACCCATTTTTTATAAAATCGTACTTGACTGGTCAATTAAACGTTTACGATAAGTGAGTTATACCATTTTAACAAATGATTTGTGGTAACATAGTGCTAAAAGGCTTGTAACTATTATTACTAAAATGTGAGAGATTTTAAAATAAATTCCTGCTATGTGAAAACAAATGTGTCTATGTCAACTTTCCTTTACAAGTAAGGAGTTTACCTATTTTGTGTATATATGATGGTGAGCTCAAACCAAAAAGGCTGAAAGGTATGATCACATAAAGAAAATATAAAAGAATAAAAAAGTCCACCAGAATTTACTACCAATCTTTGGTTTAGTTAATTATGAGCTTATTGCGTTATAATAAAATTGAATAGCAATTTAGGTTGTGAATTAGCTTATTTAAATAAGTTGGAGACTAGTAGTCCATGAATAGGGTTGTGATCAAGCCAAGTCGAGTTCAAGTTTGACAGGGCTTGATCTCGGCTCGAAAATAACAAGGTAGGCTCGAGCTCGTTAAGCTTTAATCATTCAAGCTTGAACTCGGCTTGAGTATGTAATATTTGAATAAATATCGAGCTCAACTCAAAAAGCTCGAATTTATACACAAATATTGTATTTGATAGCGAAACTCATTAATACAATCAAGAAAATACGCGATGAACTCAGACCAAATAACTTATATAAAACATTGGAGCCTTATGGTTAAAAAAGTCATTCTACGATAAAAAATAAATATAATACCGATATTCATATTAGCATTTAAGTTGTTTATATAAATATAAAATAAAATACATTTATGTAAATGAATGCTCAAAAAGCTAGAGCTCGGCTTGTTGTGTGTTTCGAGCTAGTTTATTTAGCTTGAGCTCACACTCAAACTCGATAAAAGCTCATATCAAACTTGAGCTCAAATTACTTGATAAAAATTTGACTTGTTTGCAACATTATCCATTGAATAACATTTATCCAACCATCTAATAGGCTAATATATCCTACCCGAATAAATTGGTTTGTGTTTTTAACTTTAGCAAGACAAATCTCATCCTTTTTAAACGAATATGATCCATGACAAAAATAAATAAAACACACGCTAATCAACACTTAGCAACTTTCGTTTTTAATATTACATCTGTCACCTAAACATTTGCACTTTGAAATCACTTTTTTCAACTTTCAAATCAGAATCTTAAATAAATAAATACCCACACATTCATATTTCAACATCACCTTGATTTCATACAAACACAAATTTTCACACACACTATTTTCACACTCAAAAAACACATAGTCAACCATGGCTGAACCACCCTCAAAACCACCCACCACCACCCTAAAACCACCACAACAACTACCACTGCCAGCTAACAAAGCTAACCTCAACCGCCACCCGTATCGCCCTAACCCGACGACATATCGCCGAAACCATCGTCGTAGCTATGTTTGCTTATGTTGTTTTTGGTCCATATTGATACTAATACTCATTCTCTTAACAGCCACTATTTTCTCATGCATACTATACCTACTATATAGGCCTCACAGGCCCACATTTACTATTACATCACTAAAAATCAAACAGTTTAACCTAACAACAACCAATGACGACACGACACGTCTTACTACAAACCTAAACATCACTTTGTCTACCAAAAACCCTAACAAAAAAGTCGTATACTATTACGACCCTTTTGCTATAACATGTCTAGTATCTGATGATACTGTTGTAGCTAACGGAACATTTAATGTCCCGTTAGAAACTGGTCCTAATAATATTATTATTATTAGGTCGGCGTTAAGCGATAATGCCCAGTTCTTTGAACGAGTACAGTTGAACTCATTAGATCTGATTTGAAAAAGAAAAGTGGGTTAAAGATGAAAGTATTGCTTGATACTGAAGCTAGAGTTAAAGTTGAGTCGTTTGAAGCAAAAAAGTTGGTATAAGGATTCAATGTGAAGGTGTCCATAGCGCGATTCCGAAAGTTGTGAATGGGACAGCGACGGCGGTGGCAGCGACGGTGACGAATGCTAAATGTAATGTGGATCTAAGGATCAAGATCTGGAAATGGTCATTTACAAGTTAAGAATATTGGAATATTTTATTTTTTATATTATTTTTTTGGTTTCTTTTATTTTATTGACTCGATATGATGGAGATTTGATTAAAGTGGGATTATATTATGATTTTTGTTAATTGAAGATAGTGAAATTATTATTATTGTAATTGTTTTGCATACTTTTTTTTTTATTAAGTGTGTTTCTTGATTAAAGAAATGTGTATATAAATTATGTTGTTACGGGTTTTATTTTATTTTAGGCTAATGTATTTAAAATGTAGTTTATTTGCTAGAAATTTCATATATGTGTAACAAACCTTTTTTTCAAATTAGTATCTTAAACTTTCAAAATCGTCACTCTAATGTATCTTTGAACTATTTTACCCTCCTAATAAAAGGAATCTTAATAAATTAAAAGGTAAAATGGTCCGAAATGCACCAAAGTGGCAATTTTTGAAAGATTAGTACATAAATTACAAAAAAAGTTTGTTACACACATTAAATTGTGACAAATAAGATACATTTTAAATACATTAACCTTTTATTTTTTTTAAGACAAATATTTACAACTTAAGTTATTTATGGCACATATAATATATCACATGAATTTTGAACATGCAATTTATGAGTTGTGACATACCACTAATTTCTTTGGTTATGAAAGTTATGTTTGTGTTTGGTTAAATCAAAATGATGTAGAAACAACCAATGCTTTGAGACAATATTGAATGGGCTTTCTAGAACCTTATAAAAGTAAAGACTGATAATGTGGTGTAGCCAGATGAAGCACATGGTAATGTGATGGATTCGGTGCTAGCTAGTAATATTTAAAATTTTATACAAAGAAATGTTGGTCAATTAATGATGTTACTTGTCATACAAATATTGTGTTACCAAAGCAAATGGGTGAATAAATTAATCTGAAGTTAATCCCTCTATGTAACCATCATAAAGTTTAAAGTGGAACAGTACCAAAACTTATTCCTTCTCCAACAATTTCACCTTTGGAAAAAGCTGCAGGGTATAATGGAATTTAGAGCCACAAAGGTGAGTACATCTTGAGAATTATTAAAGCATCATGTTCAATTGTTTATTACATTTTTGGAATAGTAATTAAGAAATCTCATATTCTAATCTCAAGGATCATAGATGAAATGTAAACAAGTCGCTAGAAGTTAATAAGTATCACTAAAAGATTGAAAATGCATCGCGAAGAAAAACAAGTGTCGCCAAAATTTTCTTGTGTTTCGTTACACTTACGAAGTGCAAGTAAAAAAACCGTCGCTAAAATATCTTAATAAGATGCCACCCAACTTTTAAGTTTTTCTTATAAGCCACCTATTTAACGAAAGTAACTTATAAGTCATCAAACTGTGCATTTATCTTCGTTTACACCAATTATGATCAAATTTAATCCAATAATTATTACTCTAAAAGAATGAACCAAACACTAACATTCTAAACTAATACGAATAAAAAACCAATAAATTTCGCTTTTTTCATTCTAAAATAATTTTAATAATATACATTTACACTTAAATTAAGAATGTAATCGGTATTTCACATCGAACTTTTCATTCGTATTGCTTGGATAAGTTATAGATTAGTTCCTTACTTACATTTATAGTTTTCGGGCATAAATGTGGCGAAATTGGTGAAAAGAAAACAAATCAATAGTTGGATGACCTATAGGTTCATTTCAATAAATGGATCACTGTATGTTAAAGTTGAAAACTTAAACGACCTCCATATACATTATACCAAATATAAAATATATAATTCTTTTATTTTATTTTATTTTTTTGTACACATATTGCTCTTTTTTTTATATTAAACTAGCAAACGCTAGACAACACAACAATTACAAAAGAGAGTTATTGTCAATATGATTTCCTAACCAACCTATCCAAGAAAAACAAAATTTTGGATTTCTAGATGAAATCCACAAAAACAATTGATTTACAATAAAGTCCCAAATAGTCACCGATGATGCCCTCTTTTTGGGAGATGGATCTAGATTTAATGCCTCTAACCTCATCCGAATTCTAAAGTTCCTTGAGATGAGCTCGGGTCTTAAAGTCAATCTTGATAAAAGTACGTTGTTTGGTTTTGGGATCACTTCTCCTGAGATCGAATCTTTTGCTACCTCCCTCAGATGTTCTTTTAATTTGATCATTTTCATATTCTTTACCTTAGCCTTCTTGTTGGAAAAAAGATGCGCTATTGTGATGGATGGAGTATTATAATTGATCACTTTAGAGAGCGCTTATCCTCTTGGAAAGCTAGATCTTTATCGATTGGGGGAGGCTTACCCTTGTTAAGTCCATTCTTGGCAGCTTTCCTATCTACTATCTCTCGCTCTTTAAAGTTCCTTTAAAGGTCATCAACGCTCTCGAATCCATCAGATGCAGATTCTTTTGGGCTTTCAAGGAAAATCAATGAGGAATCTAGTGTGTTAAATGGAAATCCATTCTCTTAGATTCCAAGTTTGGTGGCCTGGGTGTGGGGTGCCTTCACTAAAAAAATCTTGGTCTTTTAGGGAAATAGAAATGGAGGTTCCTTACCGAGAAGCATGCTCTTTGGGGGGTTGTCATAAAAGATTTCTATGGCGAGAATGGCGGTTTTAATGCTCCCATCAGCACTCTTGGCAGTAATGGTGTTTGGATGGACATCCTTAAGGCTGTTAGGTCCATTGAGGATATTAACACCAACTTTAAAAGCTCATTTGTTCGTAAAGTTATAAGTAGGGATAATACCTCCTTTTGGCACGATCCTTGGTGTGATGATGGTATGACTCTCATGGACACTTCTCTACATTATATGAGCTTGAAAATAATAAAGAGTGCAAGGTTTCGATATAAGGCATTTAGTCAATGGTATTTGGGGAGGGGGCGTTTGGGACATGAGGTTTTGCCTCGTGGCGAGCTATTGATGATCTCTCCTATCTTCTCTCTATATTGGTAATACCTCCCTCCCTTTCGGTACGTGATAAGTGGGTTTGGGATTATGACCACTTTGGATGCATTTAAGGTTAGTTCTCTATCCAAGATCATTCAAAATACATCCCTCGATTCTCATGGTTTAGGTACTCATCATTTATGGAACCCTAGATTCCTAGAAAGGTTAACATTTATGTGGAGAACTTCCTTGAACAGTTTAGCCACCCACATCAACGTTTTGCATAGGGTATTCTTATCTCTATTGTGTTATGTATGTTTTGTGGTGTTGTGGATGAGGATGTTAATCACGTCCTCATCTCTTGGTCTCATGTTTTGCTGGTTTGGATGAAGGTTTGGAGTTGGTGGAACCTCGACCCTCCGGTCTCATTCTCGTCCTTCTCTATTGGTGATGTTGCATGTGGGAACCTTACTGTTAATGGTGATTCTACTCTTAACAAGATCCTCCATGGTGTCTTCCAAATTACTTTATGGGCCTATGGGCCCTGGAGGAACCGTGTTGTAAATTCACCGCTGATATAATTAATAAGGTTAAAGAGGAGGAAATTTTCCCAAGCATTCAACGCCTCTCCCAGCTTTGGATCTCTTCCCGTTTCTCAGCTAAGAAGAAGGCGAACTGGACATACTGGACATCGAAGCCTTTCGATCTTTTTTGTAATACTATGTAGTTTATGTTGTTCTTGGTTTCCTCATTTCTTTTTCGTGGCTCTTGTATATACTCTCAGCCTTTAAAAAAAAGGGTTTAGACACTGAAAAGATCAAGCCATTACGAAATTTCCATATCGACCACAACATCGAAACAGCAATCCCTTCAAGAATGAGCCTAGGTTTCTTCGTAACTTGACAAGCATTTAACCAAGACATCCACTCCGACAAATTAGAAAACTTTGGAATATTCAAATCACACCATCTAGCCAAACGAGCCCAAATATCTCGAGACATCCCACAAGAGAAAATAGGTGGTTCGCATTTTCTACATACTCATAACAAACGGGTCATAAAAGAGAGGCGACATCAATACCTTTACGATCCATATTCACCAACGTTGCGAGTTTATCTAAACCCAATCTCCACATAAAAACATTAACTTTTATAGGAACATTTTAGGCATCCAGTAGTCATGAAAGCACCAATTAGAATATGCTCATAGATATGTTTTCTAGCAGAAGCAACAATAAAACACTCAGTAGGATTTAAGGCCCATTTCAACCGTCTTCTTGGTCCAAGAGCAGAACATCACGAGTAGCATCCAGCAAAGCTGAAAATTGGTTTGATTCAATACCCCCTTTCGGCAACCTCCTGAGCACGTTACTCCGGCTACACGGAGTCCAAATTTCTAATGTTAATACGTTGAGCTACCATACACCTTTTATCTCTATCCAAAGCGTATCAAATTTTATATTGTAATAAGATGCATTTGATTTCAAGTCTCCTCTTTGTTTTAAAGAATTTCTTTTGCGATTTATCACCAAGACCGAATTTAATATTTAACGATTTTTGATGAAAATCCTTCGTTCTTTCTTGAAGTGACGAAATTCTTGATTTATTTTAGGAATTTCTTTGAAATGTGATTGAACTAAAACCCCCGTAAAATCTTTCTTTTTTTATTACTTGTTTTTTTCAGACACTTTGCTCATACTTCACTCGTAAGGTTCAGCAGTCAGTTTCAAATCTTGAACCATATCGATAGAATTGCTTTTGGGTTTGCCAAACTGTTTGTTTGTGAAGGCTGAAAACATAAAAAAAGATGTTTTTGATGTTAGAGGCAGATAAAAGTATACGGGCATTTAGTTATGTGTTTTTTACGTCACTACCTTTGTCACAAAGGTCAATTTAAAATTTTTTGACACTTTGATCTAAGTTTATGACACATTTATATTGTGCAAGGCTTTTTTATTATTTTTTTAATTTTTTTTTTACATTAAAAACATATGTTTGCATTTTTTTTAACTTTTTAAAGAAAACATCTTACTTGTACTTTTGATGAGTCGGAAGTTTAATAGTAGAGCTGGCAATCTAGACCTAACGGGTTTCAAGTTCAATTTTTTGTAGGTATAAATAATTTTAAGTGGCTACGCTAACCTCTTGAAAAGGGAGAGGCTTTGAGTTTGTGTGGTGGGTTCAAACCTCGTGAATTAGTCGACTAAAAGGTCAGAAATCATAGTTAAAAAAAAAGAAAAGAAATAATAATAATAAAATAATAATAAAAATAAAATGATAACTTGTACATGGACGTTAATCGACAAACCGTAGGACCAGCCGTCACTTTTTTACGAACTTTAGAAGTGGCCGATTAGATCAGCGAGGGTATTTAGGCGAACATTAACGTAAGTTTCACTTTTCCATATAAACTCATCTAAATCCGTTAGGTTTAGATTTTAATAGAACCACTACTTTTTATTTATTTATTTATTTTTATTTTTTTACTTCTAGAACCAATTTTCTGTATACTGCCGACTCTTTGGCTTTTAGTGACACCTTTCATTATATGTCGCCGAAAGTAAATATAGTCATACTCTTGATATTCGACACAATACACATGTTATTATGTATTTCTTGTCGTCCTACAATTCAAATTTGAAAATTTGTACTCCATATATAATAATCTTTCTGAATTCAAATGTGCACACTTGTTGGTTCATTAAAACTTAATCGATATGTTCTCTGTGAGGATCCTCTTGGCAAATGTTCCTTATGCATGATACAATTATATCACCACATGTGAAAGGATTATCTTATATTATTTTGAGATCTAACTAAATTTTTATTCATATCATATTTAGCCGCACAGACAAAATTTGTCGGTGTATGCATATAAATATAGAAAATATAAGCTTTCTTTGGCTTGATAATATATTAAAAAAATAAAATTATTTGGTGTAATAATATAGGAACTAATTTTAGTAAATGAACCATGTGATTTTGTATATCATTCAAAAAAAATTCATCATTTAGTTCTGACTTTATAAAATCTAGACATATGTAAAACACCTTTATTAAATTAGTAATCATGTGTTCATTATTTAGATGCTAAAACAAAAATATATTGGTAGCTAAATAAATTATTGAATTCGTGGGCCTATTTTGGTCCATGTATAAGGCCTTTTGAAGCTTTTGGGCCGGGTCAAGAGACTTTTATTAGTTTTAAAGTAGCCCAAGATGTGCAACACATATACTTGTTACGATCATATCAATACTTTGATTGTGATGCTTAAAATGCATAACTAAAAATATGTTCGATAATAAGATAATGACATGTGGAATAATAAAAAGTGAAGATTTGAAGTGGGAAAATACATGAGTGGTGTGTCACATTATTAGTGATGTTGGCATATATGTTAGGTTTTTTTTATCATTGATCCTTCATAAAACTGTAAATGGTTTTTATAATAATTCTTTGCCCTATATGTGTATAATAAAATAAAGGACGAATGATAACAAAAGTATTATCTTGGCGTCATTTCTTTTGTGGGTAGCGAATAAATTTTTTCTTTTGTGGAGTCTTATCTTTCAATTCATCCTTTTAGGGTATTTTTCAAAAAAATTTGGACATTTTCTTGCCTCTTATTAATAAATTTTTTTTTTTGGAAGGGCAAAAATTTTTTTTGACACTGTATCTAAGTTTCTTTATCATTGATCCTTCATAAAATTGTAAATGTTTTTTATAATAGTAATTCCTTGCCCTATATGTGTATAATAAAATAAAATATGCAGAGATCCATCATCCATCCCCTAAATTTGTAAAACTCAATTTTGTTCATTCACACGCAATCGTTTGGTTATAAATCACTACACAATAGTAACATTTTTTGTTCTTCTTCTTTCATTTTGACATTTTATGTGAAAAGACTATATACTCCATATATCATTTCAACAAATTGAGTTATGTGTGTCCTGAAATGGAAAAAAAAAAGATGTTTGTTACTTAAAATAAAATGTTGTCTTAGCTATAGAATCTTAGTATGTTACTATGCACAGTTATTTCCATAAAATTGGTCAGAGTAGTGACCTAGAATGAACCTGGGTCGTCCAAGTATGCGTCATTTCTCTCCGTGACGCAGACAACCCGGATGCCCGGTCGGCGACCCAAGTTTTTTTTTTTTTTTTTTTTTTTTTAACATAAAAAAATTTCTTTAATAATTAAAATGTTACAATGCTAAATAAAACAATAAAATCATAAATCATAATCTAATCAATCTCCGCGTGCAGAGTCATACAGTCTGAGGCAAGCAAATCCCCGAGCGAGCCAAATCTTCCTCGTCTGCAGAGGTGCCCGATGGCTTCGAAGTTGGTAGTCGAAGTTGATGCACCAACACCATCGTTTTTGTTCTCCCGATAGCTCCGATTGATTTTGGTCTGCGGCGTTGTTCGTTATCTTACGAACACGGCGCCGCGACTTGTCGGCAACCTCGCGATCTTTGCGGGCGATCTTTCAAAATTTGTCGATCCGACTTTTCGTTCGGGCGTAATGTCGTTGCAACTCTTGTAGTTTTGTCTCATTTGTTCCTTCTCGCCTTTGCCTAGTCGAACAATTCGATGGCGCTTATAATAGCGTTTTTCGAGCATCATCGTCGTTATTGCATTGATTTTGAGCGTACACTTGCATATCTTCAGCGGAATGGGGAGGCGGCAAGCCATAATAAATCTTGTGTTGAGAAGTATTTTGAGGTTGAATTGTGTTTGAAATTGTGTGTTAAAGTGTGTTTGAGATTGGTATTTATAGGATGTGAAAAGTGGTAAAGTTTAAAAAATAAGTTTTTTTTTCTTTTTTTTTTAAATGAAGGGTAACAAACGGTTGAAATCGAGTGAGATTTCAACCGATATTGTGATTTTTAAACCCCAACCGATCTAGCGACCCAAGCACTACAATCGTGCCAACCGATTTGAACATCGGTTGAGGAGGAAAAATTTTGGTGCCCAACCAATTTTGACCCAAGGAATCGACAAATACAAGAAGTCTGGTGTTTCATTTTCCTAGACATTCATTTTTTCTTCTGTGTCAACATAATCTTCAAGACATAAAAAGAATAAGTTGCTAGTATATTAAAAAAAAAAAAAAAAAAAAAAAAAAAAAACTTTTAAAAGTTAAGCGGTTGGTTAAATCTAAGGGATAAGTGTTTAAATGTATCCAAGTTCACACTGTTTCTTAAGTTGTGTATCAAAAATTAATCCTCTAAACAATGCAAACAACTTAATAATCATACTATTATATACATATTTTATCATTTGTTTAGAGTTATTTACATAAATCGTCCTTGTGGTTAGGACCAAATTACAGCGAAGTCCTTACTTTCGATTAAAATTATTTGCATGAATCGTCCTTGTGGTTAGGCGGTCAGCGGTTCGGTCGGCGCCACGTGTCACCACCTGAGTGGTGCCACGTGTCGGGTCGAGTCGGGCAATAGACCGTCGGGCGGTCAGCGGGCGGGTCGGGTATGCCACGTGGACCGATGAGATGGTGCCACGTGGCGATGGTAATATAAACCAACATTTGGCTCGCTGGATTCAACCCTCGTGGTTTGGGTGGGAAGCAAAGCTCTGCTAACTTGGGCTAAGCATAGCTTCACTTATATCTTCTAAATTTAATATATAACCCTTTCTACAAATTTAATAGCGATTCAAAATTATTAAAGGTTCAATTTAGTTTTGGCTATCAATTTAAGGAGTTATATGGATTGTAAAAAATAAATAAATATCTGCGTCGGACTCGTTTTTGTGCTCTTTCCAATGGTATGCTCGGGAATTTTTCGACTTCGTTAGAACCTTGAAAATGCGAAATAACTAGTAAGGGTTATGTATTAGATTTTGAGTAATATTAATGAAGTATGCTTGCTTGAGTTAGGCAAAGCTTTGCTTCAACACAACTCCACCGGGGTTCGAATCACAGGCGACCAAAACTTGTATATTATACTAACGCCGGTGTGCACGCGCCTCGTTTGTCGCGTGGCAACCCGACCCGTTATGACCCGGCAGGCCGGTTATGACCGACCCGATGACACGTGGCACCACTCGGTGGTGACACGTGGCGTTAACCGAATGTTGACCGACCTAACCACAAGGACGATTTATGTAAATTACTTTAGGGACGAGGATTGCAATTTGATCCTTGCCACGAGGACGATTACGTAAATATCTCTTAACAAATGTTAAATTATGTATAATAGTATGATTAGTAAGTTGTTTGCATGTTTAGAAGGATTAATTTGTTGATCTGTGACTTAGAAACGTGTTAACTGGATCATTTAAAACAACTTATCACTAAATCTAATACTAAACAATAGAAAAGTTGGTATATTTTATATGATCCACCTACTTTGTTATTCCATTTCAACGCATAAAGTTGGTGGCATGAAGATTCTATTGATACTGTCAAGTGTTCTTGTTCCATCATCTATCAATTTTACAAAATATACATCATGAATTTTACAAAATATACACCATGAATTTATCTCATATGTCTCAAACATTGCTTAAACTCAAAACTATTTAGCTGAAAAGTTTCTCATACAATGTCGTATACCATTGAGAATTTTATATACATGTCGAGTATGAACATTATTAATTAATCGAGTACACCAAAGAGTAACGTAATTATAATCCTATACAGTATATCTCTAGAGATCGATGTTTGTGTAGTATAATTTAACGACAACGATGCCACATTTTGCCTTTAGACAAACCCTAGAAATAAGGTTTGATCATTCATAGTAATGTCTTACATCAACTAAATATATACGTATTATTAATAAGATTTTCATTCTAAAAAATAGAAAGTAGAATATCATATCACACTCCACGTTCATTACCTACCTACTATTGAAAAGATCAACTTTCACCAAACATTAAGAGGGTTGTTGATGTATTAGAGTCAACAGTTCAACACTAACAAATATAATTAGCTAAGCCAAAGGTGAATAAGGTGTTGTTTGTTTTAATAAAATGTTTTGAGTCTGAATTTGACTATCGTATTTTACTGTTAAAAGGTGTTCAAGAAATCTGAATCTGAATTATATAATATTATTTGTTTTTTGATATGATTATAATATCTAAATGGTTTCAAATTTTGCAATTTAATTATAAAAAATGTTGCATTTGTTTTTTTAACAACTCACTAAATGTTTCAACATTTTTCAAATCGATAAATGTGTATAAGCGTGTTGAAATTGCATATTTATAACACATTTTTCGTTAATATTTGTAAAACAAGAAGAAAAAAAATATAAATATAATTAATAAAAAAAAAACAAAACAAAAACAAAAGTTAAGCTATTAAAAGACAATAAAGGAGTGTTTTTTAAATTAAGTGATTTAGAGTGATTTCTAGTTTAGCCAATTATTTAAGAAAAAGAGGTTTTTGACGGCTTCTCCAATAAAAGAAAATAAGATTTTGTGTCAAGTAATTAAATGGAAAAGAAACACCTCCTTAAAAGTAGGGATGACAATGGGTGAGAAAAAAGCAGTAACTCATGGTCTGCATACATAAATGGGTGGGTAAAATCGTCAATTTTCACCCACGGTGGGTTCAGGTGAAAATCTGTCTTATCGGTTAATGGCGGGTGGGTGACAGTGAGGTATCTGCATCATTGACCTAAGCACTGTGTGGGTTAAAATCTTGCAGTATCATTTCAAAATATCCGTGAGTGTGCCCATAAACCCATGCTAAAATTAATTATGTTAAATAAAATATTTATAATATTGCAGGTATACATTTAATAGTTACCAAGTCTAAAAAAAAAACATATTAATTTAAAAGTTTGTTTTCAAGACTAAAAAGAGAATATGAAAGATCAAATAATAAAAGTTGTATACATGTGATTTGGTGTAATGATGTTTAATTACTACTTTGAGACATGTGTTTAACCATTTTGTGAACTTGGCATTTGGCAAATTGATTGGTGTCTTGTTATGTAATTTCATTGTTAGTTTTCACATCATGGTTTTGTATTGCATTCTGTTAAACCCGTGAACGATAAATCTTCATGGCGTGGCGTGGGTAAAAATTGTACCCATTCTCGGGTGACGGGTGGAGAATAATTTAACGATTGCACAAACTAAATTTGAAATTATTATTTTACTCGAGAATCAAGTTTAAGTTTTATGACCGATATTTTTTTAATCAACTTTTGGGATGCATTTGCACAACTTTGTATAGAGTTTCAACCAGTAAATAATCAATAATGTTGGAAAACATGTTTGTATAAATATTGCCACGTGTGAGTGAGAGTGTCGTCATTTTCTTCAAGTTGGTTGGGCAAACTCTTAAAATAAGCACTCACCAACCACGACCAACTCATTTCAGCCCACAGTTTTCGGCAAATATACTTCGGTAGTGTTTGTTAATTACTTAGAAGGTGGGAAGTTGGTCTAAGTTGCCTCCCATCTTCTTGTTTTCCTGCCGAGATATCTTTGATTTTCTCAAAGGGAAAAAAAAAGAAGTGGTTAAGGGCATCATCTTTACGACATGCTGGTGCATATGGAATGCGAGGAACAAGAGTAGATTTGACAATGTCAAGATAGATAGTCGGAAAATCTTTCAAGACATCAAGTCTCTTAGCTTTTTATGGTATTGTAGTAGGTTGAGAAATAGTTCGATAATGTGGAAAGATTGGTTCTCTTTAAACAATTTGTAACCGGGTAATTTGGTTGGGCCTCCTTGTTTTGGGGAGTGCCGTTTTTCTGTGAATAATAGTCAAATTTCAAAAAAATAAAATAAAAAAATAAGTAAATTTATTAAGTCATTAATTGAATGCTTTTTATGTTTAATTTAAATGAATGACTTTTTAAAAAAAGTCATGAAAATAAAAGTCTTATATTAAGTCCTTACTTTTATTATTCTTTTACATATTTACCCTTTTATTTCTTAATCTCTAATCAACACTTATTTCAAATAAAAGGGTATAACAATAATCTTTTTATTTTAATTCACATACTTTATTCAGCATACAAAACAAATAACTATTTATTTATCTACAAACAGACAACATATATACAAATATACATTTTAATTTAAACAAAACTAAACAAACAAGCTTTAAGGGCCACTTTTTTTTTTTTTTTTTTTTTTTTTTTTTCACATAAAGAATTGGGTTCACTAAAAATTTAATATTATTTCTTTTTGATGTAGTCTCATTATTTTTCTTATAATCGTCTGTATAGGGATAAAAAATGACACCCGCTTCAACAAGAGGCAACAATAGACATGGGCCCACATGAACCCATTTGCCACTTAACCCGGAAAAAAAAGAAACGCATCCTTAAGCCAATAAAAACCCTCAACGACCGCCGTTTTCCTAATCGCCTTTTTTACTCTCTCATGCGGCCTCATGACGGCCTTTTAAAACGATAAAGAACCTATAAAAACATACTCCACAAAGATTTCTTTTTAGTTAATTAAAATACACATTTTTGACATTGTGAGAGTTAACCGAGTATTATAATAGGTTGAGGGTGCAACCCTCTCGGCTCTCAATCTCCTTTAACCCAAATGCCCACAATAAGGACAACCCCATGCAACCTCCTCCAACCCAATCGATTGAAGACTTATTGCAGGTAGCGTTATACCAATTTTACTTAATCTATGCCTCAATTATATATTCATTGCTATATTGGGCCTTTTAACTCAAGTTGGACAATATTTGGTCCTTGTTCCATTATGGAAACTAAATCTATAAAACTTTATTCAGAAAATAACGTAGTGGTTGGTATGTATGAATCGAATTCGTAATGAAATAAGTCATTGCAATGGAATGAAAGTTGTCGGTTGTTTTGAGTTCTGGAACATAATTTCTTATTCCTTAATTCATTATATTATGTCGGTAAAAGCTATTTTCATTCCATGGCTACCCTTATATTTTTATTCATTACGTTCCGACATGAAATAGCATTTTGTCATATTCAATTTATTTCATTTATTTCGTATGTTTATTACATGTATCAAACAACATGTGAAATTCATTTCATTAACAATATAACAACCAAATAAGGCAACAAAATAGTAATGACTCATTTGATTAATATGTTCATTCATTTATTTGTCATTATATTTCTTCTTACCAAACAAAAGCGATCACGAAAACTTTTTGCATATTCGGAAATATGACAAGACTAGAAATACAATCCTTTTGCAATTGATGAATTTAAGAAAAATCGAGAAATTTTATTACTTAGTTTGTCACACTTTTAGAGTATTTCTTTCCTAAAACAAATATGACAATGAGTGTATAATTTAAGGACCATTATCACAACATTCACTTACCTACTTAAACACCCATATACTATCTTTATCCTAAAATTAGTGTCTTTATTTTAAGGAAATTTTGAGATGCCCAATTTTTTTTTTTTTTTTTTTTTTAATTATTATTTTTTTGTGTCAACTAACAATTAAAATAAAGTTTAGTGTATGAGGATAATATGA